>CAJVRN010000090.1:2520000-3053912 GCA_911728415.1 Lagocephalus sceleratus | reverse complement strand
CGCAGACGGACTCCCCAGTCCCGTTTCCCAGCAGGTCCAGCCCTGTGTGAATACCTGGATGATATCTTAATCTTTTCCAGGGGGCTCAAAGAACACATGCAGCATGTATGGGCAGTGCTGCAGTGGCTACAGGAGAACCAGCTGTACGTGAAGGCCGAGAAATGCCTGTTCCACACCCTGTCGGTGTCCTTCCTTGGATTCATCATCGCCCCAGGGAATATTCAGATGGATCTGGGGAAGGTCTCGGCGGTCGTGGACTGGCCATGCCCCGAGTCCCACAAACAGCTGCAGCGATTCCCTGGGTTCACAAACTTCTACCAGCGCTTCATTCAAAGTTATAGCACTGTGGCGGCCCCGCTCACTGCACTCACGAGCACAAAGAGGGGTTTCATCTGGACGCCGGAGGCGGACATGGCATTCAAGGAGCTAAAGAGGCGGTTCTCCACGGCCCCTATTCTGCAGCTGCCAGACCCCAGTCGGCAGTTCGTGGTGGAGGTGGACACTTCCAACACAGTGTTGGGGGCATACTGTCTCAGAGGGCCCTGGGGGACCAGAAGCTGCACCCATGTACGTTCTGAGAGAGAGAAATTACAATGTGGGAAACCGGGAGTTACTGGCAGTCAAGCTGGCCCTGGAGCAATGGCACTGGCTGGAGGGTGCAAAGCTGCCATTCCTCGTATGGACGGACCATCATAACCTGGAGTATATCCGGACCGCCAAGAGGCTGAACTCTTGGCAGGCCAGGTCACTGTCTTGCGCCAGGTTCAGCGTTAACCTCTCCTATCGCTCAGGGTCGCGCAATGCGGACGCCTTCTCCCGGCAGTTTGCAGCGGAGGAGGATGAGGGTCTGGGGAGGACTCCGGAAAACATCCTTCCTTCTCCGTGTGTCGTGGCAGCGGTCACCTGGGGAATAGAGCAGAGGGTCTGGATGGCAGCCTCCAGTCAGCCCGGAACAAGCACCTGCCTCAGCAACCGTCTCTTTGTGCCCGGCCCAGTCAGGGCAGAGGTCCTGGAGTGGGCCCATGTGTCTCGGCTGGCCTGCCACCCCGGAGCGTGTCGGACAGCGGATCTGCTGAGGCAGAGGTTTTGGTGGCTGGCTATGGAGAAGGATGTCCGGGAGTTCATCAACTCCTGCCCTGTCTGCAACCAGCAGAAACAGCCATACCGGCTACTACAACCACTGCCGGTCCTGCGTCGACCGTGGTCTCACATCGCCCACGGAACATGGTCATCCTGACGATTGTGGACAGGTTCAGCAAAATGGCTCACTTTGTGCCATTGCCTAAGCTACCGTTCGCGAAGGAGACCGCCCAGCTCGTGGTCCAACATGCCTTCTCGCTTCACGGCCTGCCAGAGAGTGTGGTATTGAACAGGGGTCCTCAGTTCTTCTCGGTCTTCTGGAGAGAGTTCTGCAGTCTTTGGGAGCCACCGCCAGTCTGTGTTCGGGGTTCCACCCGCGAACCAATGGACAGACGGTATGTAAAAACCAGGACCTGGAGAGGGTCCTTTGGTGCATGGCGGCACAGGATCCGGCCACATGGTCAACCTTCTGGGCTGGGTTGAGTACGCCCATAACTCCCTAGTCAGCTCAGCGACAGGAACGTCGCCCTTCGAGTGTGTATTCGGCTATCAACCCCGCCCCCCTTGTTCCCGGCACTGGGGGCTGAACTGTCCTGCCCCTCTGCAGCAGCATACTGTATGTCCGCTGTTGCAGGCGGACTTGGGACCGGGCATGGGCCAACCTCCTATGGGCGGGCGCCCGGTGTGAGGCAACGGCCAACAGAGAGCATGGAGAGCAGGCCCCTCCAGACCTCTGAGGCCCAAGCAGGACGTGGGGGCAGAGAATGGGGGCAGTGATCTGGAGTCATCTGGGTCACAGGAGTTTTGACCCACCTCCACCCACCCTCTCCATGGGGGGTGACCATGGATGTCTTGTGGGGATGTCAGGGGCCATCCCTTGAGGGTGGGGGGGGTTCTGATACAGGTGTGGGTGGCCCCGCCCTTGGATCCTCCTTCGCCATGTGCACCTGTGGCCAATCGGGACAAGCACAGGGCCCTACTTAGATCCCGGCCGAACGCTACCATTCTGCCAGATTGTCCTCTGTATGACTCTCCAGCGTTTTCCTGCCTGCCTGTCCCTGACCTGCCAGTTGCTTCTGTTCTCCGGTAAACCTGTCTGTGCTTTGTCTTGGAGATCCTGTCGTCTGCCTGTCTGTCCCCGACCATTCTACCCTGCCTGCTCCCCAGTAAACCTGACTGCCTTCTGTCCCTGACATCGCCCGTGGACGGACTCTCTTCCTGGCTGGTCCCGCTCTGTCTACCGGACAATAAACCGGTGTTTAACCGAGCTCTTGTGTCACACGTGGGTTCTGGTCTGGTCTGTGATATGTAATAGTTTTAAAAGATTCAACCACTGCAGATCAAAAACAACATGACAGATTTCTGTTTCAGAGAACTTCACTGACAGTCTGATATGGTGGTTTTATAAATGTGAGGAACAAAGAAAAACTCTGAATTCGCAGAAAATCTAATTTGTGAAGCTTCTCTGTTGATCTAATTGGAGCAAATGGAAGAGATGAAACAGTAACTTCAAAGACCAATTTGATGTGTGAGTTAAAGGAGAGATTCTGATCGAAAGTTACTCCTAGATTCCTCACAGAGAGACTAGATTCTAAGGAGATACCATCTAGTGTGATAATGTGATGAGACCCTGAGAGGTTCAGGACCAAACACAATGACCTCAGTTTTTCCTGGGTTCAGGAGGAGGAAATTTGAAGACATCCAAGACTTTATGTCTTTAAGACAGGTCTGGAGATTCACTAACTTCTCTGTCTCCTCTGGTTCCTCTGGTTTCATGGATAATATTTATATATATTTGCACCGTACACCAGGGGCTACCACTGTAACACGCGAATTTCCCCGATGTGGGATGAATAAAGTCGTGTTGCTGGAAAAAACGGGATTTTTTATTGTTTGCTTTCATGGCGTGAACATATTTGTGTAGCTCTTTTTGTGTCTCTGTTGGATGACACAAACAATATTAGGACTACATCAAAATAAATAAATGAAGATTATTATTTCCTCTAGTTTATAATGACAATTACTTGATGCACTTTTTTAGTTCATGATCACACTCATCAAAGCTATTCAACGAACAAATTCAGGTTGTTTTCTTGAAGGGTGACAATAAATCAAATGAAAGGATCCTCAGATGTTAGGATGGTGATTGTCATGAATTGACCTAAAAAAACTCCTATAAATGGCATCATTGCTGAGTTTTTGTTATCTAACTTCATTAAATTGATTTTGCTTCTCAGCTCTTCAAAAAAATCAACAGTCACGGAAACAAAGCTGTAGAGTCAGCATCCTGACACAGGAAAAAACCTGTTGTAAACTAAACTTGTGAGGAATATGACATTTTAAAGCTTTTAAAAATAACTAAAATAAAGAGATGAGGTTATAATATGACCACATCATCAGATTTGATGGTAATAATAATAATAATAATAATAATAATAATAATAATAATAATAATATAAAAAGAAAAACAATAATAAAAATAAGTCAAAGTCTCTTCTGTTCGTTTCTTGATGAGACTGTAGGTAGTATTGTGTTTAGTACTTCTTGTTTCTTGTTGTTCATTCCGTTACTCTTCTTCCTTCCCCTGTGTTGAGTCCCCCCACCCGTGTCCCTGGTGAATATCAGTTGTGCTCTCCTTCATTTCTGGACCACATCATTCTGTTCATGTGCATTAATGCTGGGTCATAAAAGTACTGATACAATTACTTAACTACTTTGTAATTGTCATTTAACTTCTATTTCTTTTCATAATGTGACACATTCCACGGCCTTGTCTATTTCTGTAAAATCAGATTCATGTTACTTTTCTTGTCTCTACCAGATAAAACCACTCTTTTCTCATGCTTCAATTTATAAAATATTACTTTTGTCATGTTCAATTTAATTGTTTGTCAAAACCATTCCTGATGTGATGTCGCCCCCTCTGGTGATGTTGTGGTGATGCTCTGAGGGGTTTTTGTTCAGCTCTACTGATGCTTTGTGTTATTGTGTCTCTGGCACAGTAATACACAGCAGTGTCTTCAGGCTGCACATTCACTCCATTTAGAGTCACTGTGTTGCTGGAAGAGTCTAAACTGATGCTGAACTTGTTCTTCAGTGAAGCTTTGTAACCTGGGGTGTATCCAACACGATGTGCTCCAATCCACTCCAGTCCTTTCCCTGCAGGTTGTCTGATCCAGTTTGTAGCATAGCTGCTGATAGAATAAGAGACCTGACAGGTGATGGTCAGAGGTTGACCTGGCTGCACAGTCACAGAGGCTGGCTGTGTCAACTGTTCACACTTCACACCTGTTAAACAACAAAGAAAATGCTGATTATAAAATCACACTCAAACACAAAAAGTGCTGCCTTTGACAAATCCACAGAGACTCACATCCAGCTGCCAACAGCAGCAGCAGAGCTGCAGAGAACATGGTTAATGTTGAGAGTCAGGGGCAGAGAACTCCACTGACAGTCTGATCTGATGGTTTTATAGCTGAGGAACAAAGAAGAACTCTGAATTTGCATGAAAACAAACATGTGAAGCTTCACTGTTGATCTGACTGGAAGAAACAAAAGAGAGAAAACCAGAAGTCAAATCAGCATATTTTGCATTTTAAATCATAATTTTTTTAAAAACCCAAAAGTGCTCTGAGGACATTAATAAATAAAGTGTTTTACATAAAATATGTTGGATGTTTTTTTTTTACATAATTTGTTTGATTGTAGTCACTCATGTCAGATGGAATTTTGGCTATCGGGTGATTAGAAGTAGTTTTTAGACTCTTGAATTAAATTTAACAGCCAAACAATGAGTCCTCCCAGAACGGACTCCTGAGGGACCCTAAAAGTAACAAGTGAGGAGGATGAAAAGACAAAAGGAGCTCTGAAACCAGTTTAAAATGTGCAGGGAATTTATGGTACTGGAAAAAATACAATTGAATTTAATAGTTTTAAAACATTCAACCACTGTAGATCAAAAACAATTTGACAGATTTCTGTTTCAGAGAACAAAGAAGAACACTGAATTTGTAGAAAATCTAATTTGTGAAGCTTCTCTGTTGATCTAATTGGAGCAAATGGAAGAGATGAAACAGTAACTTCAAATATAGTGTTTTGCATGACAAGTTCAGAGAAAGTGTTCAGGAAGGTCAAAAACTTCTTTCACAACTTTTGTAGCATAAATCATTCTAGATTAGCAAAGAATTCCAAACATCAGGTGAGAAATCCAAATGGTACAAACCACAACACTAGATAACCTGGACAGAAAGGAGGGGTACCCTGGACACTCTAACAAAACACCATCTGGAACAGGATGGACGTAGACGGGGGTTGAAAGCATCAGGAGGGGGCGGGGCTGGTTAGACACAGGTGAGACACATGAGGGTAATTAGAGTTGGACTGAGAAAATAAAAGATAAACACGTAACAGACAGAGCTCAACTTTCTTTAATTGTATTTGAATTTGTTTTACTTGAGTGTTGCAAAGAGAAACTGCTGGTACAATCTTTGAAAACTTGGACATCAAGTCTTGATGAAGATTGTAAGTCAGTTGCTGAGAAGGAGACGTGTTGTTTCTTGTCTCTGGAGGTTTTTGTACAGTGGTTCCTCTCTCTTAAGTCACTGTGTTCTCGAGCACAGAAGAAAACAGCAGAATCCTCTGCTGTCAGGCTGCTGATCTCCAGGTACTGAGTGCTGCTGGGCACGTCTTCAGTCATCACGTAACCACTTTTAAAAGAGCTTCCATATGAGGCAGAGTTTGAACCTGCATTCATCTTCCCGACCCACTCCAGAGCTTTCCCTGGTCTCTGTCGTATCCAGTGAATATAGTAGCGTGTCATATCAAACCCTGAAATGGTGCATGACATCTTCACTGTCTCTCCAGGTCTTTTTACTTCAGACTGAGACTGATCCAGACTTTCACTCCAAACACCTGTAAGAAAATAGAAATACACTCAAAAAACATGTCAAGCTCATTCCTGACGTGTACAAAGAAGTAAGAGCAGCCCTGATGTTCTCACCGTGAACAGTGACAATGATCAGTAAAGCTCTGATAACTGTACTCTCCATGATGTGCTGACACGAGTTCTGTGCTGTCTGATCTGAGCTGAACTGTGTAAAACTGCTGCAGGCTTCTGTCACAAGTTCCTGATGTGTTTATAGGACAGGAAGAGTTTGCATAGACGTCCCTCTCTGTGACATTTTCATAAAGACTTCAAGAAAAGTTAAAAGCGAGAAGAGATTCAGAATCAGTTCAACATCATGAAATATATCCAAGTTGATCTGTTCTATGTTTACTGGACCTAGACTTTTATTATTTCTGTCACATGACTTTATTGATCACATTTCACTGAGCAGAATTCTAGACTTTTAAAATTGTTTCCAGGGAATGTTCTATATTCTATAATTTCACCTGCATACAGTCGATAACATAATCATCATCATCATCTTCATCAATCGTGTTGCGGTAAAAAAAAACTGATTATTTTATTAAGTCCTCCCTGCAGTCGTCTTCTAAAACTGTTTTTTGCTGTTTGCTTTAATGGCATGAACACATTTGTGCAGCTCTTTTTGTGTCTCTGTTGGAAAACACAAACAATATTAGAACTACATCAGAATAAATAAATGAAGGTTATTTCCTGTAGTTTATGATGACAATTACTTGATACATTTCTTTGAGTTCATAATCACACTCATCAAAGCTGATCAACTAACAAATGAAGGTAGTTTTATTGAAGGGTGAAAAGAAATCAACTGAACAGATCCTCAGATGTTTGGATGGGCATTGTCATGAATTGGCCTAAAAAAACTCCTACAAATGGGATCATTGCGGAGTTTTTGTTACCTAACTTCATTAAATTGATTTTGCTTCACCGCTCTTGAAATCAACAGTCAAAGAAACAAAGCTGTAAAGTCAGCATCCTGATGCAGGAAAAAACCTGTTGTAAAATACATTTATGAGGCATATGAAATTTTAAAGTTTTTAAAAATAACTAAAATACAGAAATGAGGCTTTAATATGACCACGTCATCAGATCTTATGGTTCGATTTGATGATAATAATAATAAGATTTTTTTGATTTTTACAAAAACATTTTATTTGTGGTTTACACAGGGCTGAGAAAAATGCCCTGTTTAAGTGTACACAATCTTCCAATGACGAATTAAAAAAAATAAAAAAGTATTAAATAGTAAGGGGCAGCAGTACAAATCACCCCACGAGGGGCCATGCAAAGAGCAACCTTCCGTTGGAGACAGCACAAAGGACACTTTTGAGGCACCAAATGTCCTGGAACTGGCTGAGGTCATTTGTCATCTCGTAGAAGTCGAACTCCCACCTCAGCCTGGACCGGACGTTGCAGCGCCACACAGTAGCGGCCTCACAGTCTCCACCTTTGGCAATTTTGTTTTTTCTGGACAAATAAATTGCCATCTTGGCCTCTCCACAAATAAAATTTTAAAGTTGCCACTTGTTCCGGTCGGCCTTTTTATATCCCGCACCGAGAATAAAGGATCCAATATTGAAGGTTTCGTTAAGACCACTAAAAACGCCTTCCAGCACCTTAAAAAGTGGGGTGAGTCTCTCACACTCACTATAGGCGTGAAAGATGGTCTCTTGCTCAGGACAAAACGGGCACTGTTTCGACACAGCAGAGTTCATCCTGGCGAGGAGAGCGTTCAAGGCGACGGCTCCGTGCAGAATCCTCCACTGGAGGTCCCCGGTCCTCTTCTTCAGGGGGGGCTTGTAGAGCACCCTCCAGCAGGGGCGGGCACCGTCTCCTCCCAGTCGACCAGCCCACACGCTGACGCCCTTGTGGGACAGTCCTCTCCTGTTTAGTGCTTTGACGCACTCATTGTACAGTGTCCTCCTCTCAACCGCCTGCAGCAAGAAGGTCCTTGATGGCCTCAGGAGAGGACCGTCGAGTTTCTCAAGGTGGGCAGTCAGCTTGATCTCTGGGAAGGGAGCCTCACAGTCTGGTTCCGTCCCCTGGCCGTAGTCCACCAGGAGCCGTCTCTCTCTCTCTCGCTGAGCCTGTTCCTCCACAGCTGAAGCGCTCTCTCGACGTCCTGGGTCGAGGGGATTTCCAGCAGGGAGCCCAAAGCCTCCATGCCTGTAAGGTCCGGCCCTGCTGCGGCTACCACCTGCTGCAGCAACAGGGTCCGGGTCCGGTGGAGGGCTGCTTTCAGCCTCGGCGCGGCTTCGGCCGAGACGTCCAGCCTGGCTCCGTTCACCGTGGGCTCCCTTAGCAGCCAGTACAGAGAGTCAGAGCCTGTTCTTTTTTAAATTTTAAAAAGGGCCCATGCCTTAAAAACACTCTTGTAAAAGACAGGAAGCCCATTTAGTTTGGCGCGTTTCAAATCAGTCAAAAGCAGAGCATCATCCAGCCCCAGGTTACTCACCCGTCTGAGGATGCATCTGGCCACATCTCTCCACATCAGGTCCGCCGGCCCTGTTAAAAACCTCTGTACAAACTGGATCCTAAAAGTGGTGGTTCTGCTGGCCTGGTGGATGAGGCCCTGTCCCCCCTTCTCTCGAGGCAGGTACAACACCCCCTGCTGGACCCAATGCATGCCGTCCCAGAAGAAGGACAGGACCCTTGCCTGGAGTCGTTCTAGGACCCCCGAGAGGGGGTCCATGCAGCTCAGCCTGTGCCAGAGCACGGAGGCCACCAGGTTGTTCAGGACAGGAGTCCTGCCTCTGTACGACATGCGGGGGAGGAGCCATTTCCACTTCTGGATTTTCCCTTCAACTTTTTCAAGTGTGTCCAGCCAATTCCTTTTTTCCGTTTGTTCATCGCCAATAAAAACGCCGAGGTACTTTAGGCCGTCCCTTCGCCAGGCAAGGTTCTCGGGAAGGACCGGCAGCCCATTCGTCCACCTACCGACGGCCAGGGCTCCACTCTTGTGCCAGTTGACCCTGGCCGCGGACAGGCGGTCGAATAAACCCGTTAAATTAGATAAAACATCAACGTCCTTTTGGCTCCGTACTATTATCACAATGTCGTCTGCGTAGGTGGATAAAACAATCTTTTCTTTAAAAGAAGGTAAAATCAGGCCGTCCACACTTGCACGGATCCTCGAGAGGAGGGGTTCCAGGGAGAGAGCGTAGAGCATCCCGGAGAGGGGGCAGCCTTGACGGACGCCTCTACGCACCTTGAAGGGAGCACACAGACTGCCATTGATCTTCAGCATACTCGCAATGTCACTGTACAAGACGCGGATCATCGCTATAAAGCCAGGGCTGAAACCGAACCTCTCCATCACCTTCCAGAGGAACGTGTGTTCAACCCGGTCAAAAGCCTTTTCCTGGTCTAGCGAAATGAGACCAGTGTCGATGTCCAATGACCTGGAGACCTCCACAACATCTCTAATTAGGTGGACGTTATCCCCTATGAGCCTGCCAGGCACACAGAAAGTCTGGTCCCGGTGGATGACCTGCTCCATAGCCTCTCTGAGCCTGGAAGCCAAAGTTTTGGACAGAATCTTATAATCCACACACAGTAGGGACACAGGGCGCCAGTTTTTAATGTCCTGCAGGTTGCCCTTTTTGGGCAGGAGGGTGACTACCGCTCTCCTGCAGGACAACGGCAGGGAACCCGAGGCCAGGCTTTCCTGGAAGACCTCCAGCATGTCGCGGGCCACGATGTCCCAGAATGCCCTGTAGAACTCCACCGTGAGCCCATCAACACCCGGAGACCTCCTTCCCTCCATGGTCAGCAGGGCGGTGTGGAGTTCATCGAGCTGTAGCGGCCTGTCCAGCTGCAAGTTGGTCTCCTCAGAGACCCGAGGAAGGTCCTTGCAGAACTCGTGGAACAGGCCGTCATCACTGCGGTACTCCGCCCCAAATAGGGAGGAAAAGAAATCCACCGCCCGCCGCCTTATCTGGCCCGGCTCCACGAGTTCCTGCCCTGTGCTCAAGAACAGTGAGTGGATCGTCTGACCCTGCCCGCGCTTTTTCTCCAGCCCAAAGAAAAAGCTAGAGGGAGCATCCATCTCGGAGAGGTCCTGAATCCGGGACCTGACCAGCGCGCCCTGTACTTGGCTGTCCAGTAGGCTGGCCAAGGCCATCTTTTTGGCTTGGAGGGTCTCAATGCACCCTCGATCTCCTGTGGAGCTGCCAATCGCCTCTAGCTCCACTATCTCCGTCTCCAGGTCTTTGATCGATCTGCGTGTGTCCTGCGTGGCATTGAGAGTATACTGTCGGCACAGGAGCTGTATCTCTGTTTTTCCTCGGTCCCACCACTGTCCTCGGCAAGTAAAATCGGATTTCCTCCCACGAAACCTCGACCAGAAATGCCGTAAAACATTTCTAAAATTACTATCCTGAGCTAAGCTAGAGTTAAAATGCCAGTATGCACTCTTGGGTAAAATATTCTTTGATACAATTTCGCTTAAAACCAACGAGTGATCAGTAAAAACGACTGGCATGATGCTACAGCCCTTAAATACGTTAAAATGGTGGCTAAAACAATAAAAGCGATCAAGTCTGGCCGAGGAGATCCTACCATCACACATGCGGGACCAAGTGTATTGCCTGTTGTCTGTGTGCATCCTCCTCCACACATCCACCAGGCCGTGAGAATAAGCCAGCTGCTTCAGACAGTGTTGCGAGGCTGGATGAGGCTCTGCGTGGTTGCGGTCTAGAACAGACTCTGTGCAGTTAAAATCCCCACCCAGAATTAGAAGATCATCCCCACAACCATTTAAAACAGTGCCAATCCTTTCTAAAAGCTCTGTCTCTCTGTACCGTTGGTGGGAGCGTAAATATTAATAAAAACCAGGGAGTGGTTCTGGAGGCGCGCTTTCACCTTCAGACACCGCCCCCTCACCACATGCTCTACCTCCAGGGACGAAGGAGCGAAGCCCCTGGAGAACAGGAGGCCCACTCCTCCACTGAGGGCGGTGGCGTGGCTCAGCAACGCCTGTCCTCCCCTCTCCTTCTCCCAGTCCGCTTCATTGTGCCCGTCGCTGTGTGTTTCCTGGAGGAACAGGACATCAATCTGTTTTCTTTTTGCTGTGTCGAACACAAGTGCCCGTTTCTTCGCGTCCCTGGCGCCATTTACGTTCAGCGTTCCGACTCTTAACGTCTGCATGGTGAAGGGGTAAAAGAAACCAAAGACAGTGGAACAACAACAACCAAACAAACGAAAATACGCACAGGGAAAAACCATGTCTCCTTTTTTCACTCCAATTGTTTCCTGGCTTTCCCCATGTGCTTTCTGAGCCGGTACACTTCGGGGTCGGTGAGGTTCGACGTGGCTTTGTTTTTTATTAGAAAGGCCGCCGACCGGATGAACCGGTACCTGTCCGGAAAATGTTTCTCCAGGTCCAGGCCTCTCATGCCCTTGGTCCGGATGAGGAACTCTTTGATCATGCTGGCGGGGTACAGTTCTATTTCCTCCCCGTCCATCATTGTGCCCGATAGCTCGCTGCAGTCCGAGGACATGGACTCGCAGTCGCTGGTGTCCGTGCCTGCTGCTGTCTGCTCCCGCCTCCCGGCCTTGCCGCCCTTGTCCTTCATGGCGCTCTTTCGCTTGTTCTGCCGCTTGGCGGGAACAAGCCACCACTCGGACACCCCACTCGTGCCCCCTCCTGCGCTCACTCCTCCCTCACCCCATTCACCCGTGCTCACTCCTCTCTCACCCCGCTCCTCTGTGCTCCCCTCTCCTTCACCCTGGCGAGATGATCCTCCTCGTTGCAATTAAAACATTTCAGGGCGGAGGAGGTCGCGAAGATCACGTAATCAAAATCGTCCACGCGTTGTGTTTTTGTACAGTGTTTTTGTACAGCTGCTGAACTGACTTCAGTCACTGTGACCATCGAGCACAGTAATAAACAGCAGAATCTTCAGTCTTCAGACTGTTCATCTGCAGATTCAGCTGCGCTCTGTTGTTGTCTCTGGAGATGATAAACCGGCCTTTGACTGACTCAGAGTAGTACGTGCTGCTCCCATCATATTTTATATAACTGATCCACTCCAGTCCTTTTCCAGGAGCCTGTCTGACCCAGGCCATCGAGTAGTCACTGAATGTGAATCCAGAGGCTGAACAGGTCAGTGTGTGAGATTCTCCAGGTCTTTTAACCACTGGTTCAGACTGTGTCAGAGTCTGAGCATCAACACCTGTTGACAAGAGGAAACATGAAGATAATCAGCTGATGACAAAAGTAAAAGTCTGTGAACAATCAGGATGAGTGAAGATCTTCACCTGCCCAGCAGATGGTTAGAAGCAGCAGTCCTGTCCTACAGTCCATCATGTTAAACTGTGTGTCCACTCCTCTCTGTCCTCCTGTCTGCTCTCACATAAGTAGACGTGGAGCACATCTGAGTTTTGCATCAACTCCTCCTCAGCACACAAGTGGATTTGATTGTGGTTGCTCCTCCTCTTTGGTTGACGTGTGTTTATGATCTCAGAGATTTCTTTTTAGTTCTACTGATGGTTTAACAATGGTCCCAATACTGAGTTCTGAGGTACCCCACAGATCACCCTCATCACTTTTCATCAATCTATAAATATAGTTTTGAAAGGACAAAACGTAAGACAGTTACTGAAATACAAAAATATTCAAGTAAAATTTTTTCTTTAAATACCTGAAATGAAACAATTAAAGACTTCTGCACTTGGGTGGTCAATTGAAAATATATTTTTTAGAAACAATATTAAAAACGGCTTCCTTTTTATAGGTTTTCTTGAACTAATGTACATGTGCTTTTATTTTGTCTTTATTGAAATAAATTGATGACATAATTGATTAAATGTTTGACTGTGACATGTGCCTTTTCTTATTCTTTAGGAAATACTAAATATAGACGTGAAGTTCACCTTTTCTCCTTACAAAGTTGATTTTTAATAAAACGCCACAAATGTTTTCTATGTGTTTTATGTTTCACTAATATTTTTCTTTTATGAGATTCTCCATCTGAAGTATTTATGTACCATTTCTGACTCTGCCTCATCAACATGTTTGTGTCATGATTCATTCCTGGTGTGATGTCGCCCCTTCTGGTGATGTTGTGGTGATGCTCTGAGGGGTTTTTGTTCAGCTCTACTGATGCTTTGTGTTATTGTGTCTCTGGCACAGTAATACACAGCAGTGTCTTCAGGCTGCACATTCACTCCATTTAGAGTCACTGTGTTGCTGGAAGAGTCTAAACTGATGCTGAACTTGTTCTTCAGTGAAGCTTTGTAGAAGGAGTACGATGTAGATTTTTGTCCAATCCACTCCAGTCCTTTCCCTGCAGGTTGTCTGATCCAGTGTGTGTAATAGCTGCTGAGAGAATAAGAGACCTGACAGGTGATGGTCAGAGGTTGACCTGGCTGCACAGTCACAGAGGCTGGCTGTGTCAACTGTTCACACTTCACACCTGTGGATGAAGAGCAGAAGGTTGAATCAGTGGACTAAGAGTGAACAGTCAGTGTGATCACACTGTCAGTGTCTCTGCCTCAGTCACACTCACAGGATCCAGCAGCTAACAGCAGCAGCAGAGCTACAGAGAACATGGTTGGTATTGAAGGTGATCTGAAGGGAGCTTCTCTTCTTCTGCTGCAGCTAACAGCAGGATATCAAGTCTTTATAGCAGACTGACAGGAAGTTCCCTTTGCATACAGAAGAGCTCTGATGGATATAAAAGAAGCATCAACTGTTCTGTCCACAAAACACCAAACAGAAATCAGCTGAGAGAACAACAACGTTCACAGTGATGTTTTTCACAACCACATGAAGAATTTTACATGCTGCAATCATTCATTCTTAATCTCAAGGATTATATCTCATGTAAATATCTATCAGTCTTAATAACAGTCATCAATCAAATGTTGGACAAGAGAAAAGTTGTTCAATGAGTTTGTCAGTGGTTTCATCATGTTTAACTTGAAACGATGTACAGTTTTCAGAATCTGATTATGTCTAATTTATTATTATTTTTTCTGTGTGATATGTTGCCATTGATTTAGATTGTGTCCAATATTTCATCTTCCTAAATGAAGATTTTTTGTTTCCTGTAGTTTATGATCTCATATACTTGATGCTTTTATAAAGTTCATGATCACACTCATCAGAGCTGATCAACTAACAAATGAAGGTCGTACTGAAGGGTGACAAGAAATCTACTGAACAGATCCTTAGATATTAGGATGGTGATTGTTATGAATTGGCCTAAAAAAACTCCTTCAAATGGGATCATTGCTGAGTTTTCGTAAACTAACTTCATTAAATTGATTTAGCTTCAAAGCTCTTAAACAAAAATCAACAGTCAAAGAAAAAAAGCTGTAAAGTCAGCATCCTGACACAGGAAAAAACCTGTTGTAAAATACATTTATAAGAAGGAATATAAAATTTTAAAGCTCTTAAAAATACCTAAAATAAAGAGATGAGCCTGTAATAGGACCACATCATCAGATTTGACGGTTAGATTTGACGGTAATTATAATAAGTCAAAGTCTCTTTTGTTCATTTCTTGATGAGACTGTAGGTAGTATTGTGTTTAGTACTTCCTGTTTCTTGTTGTTCATTCCGTTACTCTTCTTCCTTCCCGTGTGTTGAGTCCCCCACCCGTGTCCCTGGTGTATCAGCTGTGCTCTCCTTCATTTCTGGACCACATCATTCTGTTCATGTGCATTAATGCTGGGTCGTATTATCATTACTCAACACAATTACTTAACTACTTTGTTATTGTCATTTAACTTTTCTGTTCCTAATGTGACACATTCCACGGCCTTGTCTATTTGTGTAAAAGCATATTAATGTTACTTTTCTGGTCTCTACCAGATAAAACCTCTTCCAGATAAAACCTGCGATCATGGATCGTGTCCTCCCTCGGCCTGATCTGCCCCCCAAAAGGTGGCATCTACCTCCCTCGTCCCAGGTCTAGGTGCCTGGCCATGTCTCAGCTTGCTTGTGTGCACGGGGGGTGCGTGTTGAGTGTCTGTCTGTATGCAAGTATGCATGTGTGTCTACGTATGTGTATGCTTTTATATTCTATATATTTGTGGTGTTTTTATTCTTTTAATGTTGGATTGTATATATTTTTATCATCTGTGAGGCACTTTGAACTACATAAATGTATTAAAAGTGCCATATAAATAAATAAAAATTAAATTAAAGTAAAACCACTCCTTTCTAATGTGTCACTTTTATCAAATATTACTTTTTATCATGTTCAATTTAATTGTTTGGCAAATTATGTGGAGATGTTGTTGTCAAAACCATTCCTGGTGTGATGTCGCCCCCTCTGGTGATGTTGTGGTGATGCTCTGAGGGGTTTTTGTTCAGCTCTACTGATGCTTTGTGTTATTGTGTCTCTGGCACAGTAATACACAGCAGTGTCTTCAGGCTGCACATTTACTCCATTTAGAGTCACTGTGTTGCTGGAAGAGTCTAAACTGATGCTGAACTTGTTCTTCAGTGAAGCTTTGTAGTATGGGGTGTATCCAACAGCATTGCCTCCAATCCACTCCAGTCCTTTCCCTGCAGGTTGTCTGATCCAGCTTGTGTAATAGCTGCTGATAGAATAAGAGACCTGACAGGGGATGGTCAGAGGTTGACCTGGCTGCACAGTCACAGAGGCTGGCTGTGTCAACTGTTCACACTTCACACCTGTTAAACAACAAAGAAAATGCTGATTATAAAATCACACTCAAACACAGAAAGTGCTGCCTTTGACAAATCCACAGAGACTCACATCCAGCTGCCAACAGCAGCAGCAGAGCTGCAGAGAACATGGTTAATGTTGAGAGTCAGGGGCAGAGAACTCCACTGACAGTCTGATCTGATGGTTTTATAGCTGAGGAACAAAGAAGAACTGAATTTGCATAAAATCAACCACGTGAAGCTTCACTGTTGATCTAACTGGAAAAAAATAAAAGAGAGAAAACCAAACCATCATATTTTGCATTTTAAATAGAAATTTTAAACACCCAATCCTAAAGTAATTTTAGAATGTTAATAAATAAAAGTATTTTAAACAAAATATGTTGGTTGCTTTTTACATAATTTGTTTTATTGTTTTTTTCCATCTTTTACAAATAGATGAAACTAAATTAAATGTATGTGTAACAATGTAAATGAATTAGCACAATATTTCTTAAATAAATAAAATGAATGCACATATATCCAAGCATGAACATCACAGGACGATTTTATGATGCATGAAGTCAGATGTCATCGGGGGATGATTGCAGTTTAATCATTCACATTCTCCACAGAAAAGATGATCCAAGGTCAAGAGGTCAAGACTTCATAATTTACTGTGTATTTATTAAATACATGATACTTCATCATGTATTTAATAATTAAATTGTATATATTGTATGGACCAAAACAAATGAAGATTGAATTAAAGATTAAAATGACATAAATCATATAATAAAATAAATTCAGTATTCAGTTTTCTTGTGTCCTTCACACCAGTAAATATGAGAAGTGTGTGTTTTTGTACAGCTGCTGAACTGACTTCAGTCACTGTGACCATCGAGCACAGTAATAAACAGCAGAATCTTCAGTCTTCAGACTGTTCATCTGCAGATTCAGCTGCGCTCTGTTGTTGTCTCTGGAGATGATAAACCGGCCTTTGACTGACTCAGAGTAGTACGCGCTGCTCCCACCATCGCTGATACTACTGATCCACTCCAGTCCTTTTCCAGGAGCCTGTCTGACCCAGGCCATCCAGTAGCTACTGAATGTGAATCCAGAGGCTGAACAGGTCAGTGTGTGAGATTCTCCAGGTCTTTTAACCACTGGTTCAGACTGTGTCAGAGTCTGAGCATCAACACCTGTTGACAAGAGGAAACATGAAGATAATCAGCTGATGACAAAAGTAAAAGTCTGTGAACAATCAGGATGAGTGAAGATCTTCACCTGCCCAGCAGATGGTTAGAAGCAGCAGTCCTGTCCTACAGTCCATCATGTTAAACTGTGTGTCCACTCCTCTCTGACCTCCTGTCTGCTCTCACATAAGTAGACGTGGAGCACATCTGAGTTTTGCATCAACTCCTCCTCAGCACACAAGTGGATTTGATTGTGGTTGCTCCTCCTCTTTGGTTGATGTGTGTTTATGATCTCAGAGATTTCTTTTTAGTTCTACTGATGGTTTAACAGTGGTCCCAATACTGAGCTCTGAGGTACCCCACAGATCACCCTCATCTTGGTCCATCAATCTAGAAATATAATTGAAAGCAAAACAAAACATCTTTTATTATTTTTATAGGTTCTTTCAGACTACCAGCATAGTTGTTACTGGGAGAGTCGCCGTCACTCAGCAGCATCAGGAAGCACCAGAACTCACAGGACGGGCAGAGAGTGAGCAGCAGCAGAGAGAGTGTGTTCATCATCATCCTGATGATGGAGATGTGAGCCGCTGTGCAGGAAGATTCTCTTTGGAGGAAACACATTCATGTTTCTCTGACAACTTGTTACATGTGACAAGTTGATGGTTGTGGCTGCTCCCTCTGAAACTTCTTTGTTTTCATGACAGCCCAGTTCAGACCAGAGCATTTCACCAAGATTCCTTTTTCCCAAAGTTTTGAGTCTGTGAGTTTCAAAGTTTCACCTGCGTTTGTTTTGAGTCAACGTAGAAGAAGAGAGCTTACATGTGAAAGTCAGACAGTGACCAGTCTGAAAAACTAATAAGTCTGGCTGGATGAGACCAACGCAGTCGACACACGTGGAAATGAAATCCATAATTTTCTCTGATTCATACAAACACAAACAGTAGTGAAGAATGAAGGAAAACACATGGGAATTTTTCAATTGAAGCCATTCCTGGTGTGATGTCGGCCCTCTGGTGATGTTGTGGTGATGCTCTGAGGGGTTTTTGTTCAGCTCTACTGATGCTTTGTGTTATTGTGTCTCTGGCACGTAGGGTCACGGAGGTCCCCTACGTCGGCCACCTGATCACTGACCAGGGTGTTAAGCCTGACCTCTCACGTTTATACCAGGTTACAGTGAGATCACGGCTGCCCTGCATGAGCTGTTGTGGTAGGATGTGGACTGGTGCTGGCTGGAGCCCCACACAGCAGCATTCACTAAACTGAAGGACATTATTGCCAGCCCCGCGGTGCTGAGATACTTTGATGTTCACCAACCAGTTGTACTGCTGATGCCTCACAGCATGGCCTGGGCGCTGTCTGCGTCCAAAATGACAGGCCGGTGGCTTTTGCTTCCAGGGCCCTCCACAGAGACTGAATCACACTACGCTCAAATTGAGAAGGCGCTCTTGGCTCTCGTCTATGCCTGCACAAAGTTCCATCACTACATATATGGCCGTGCCATGAATGTTGACACTGACCACCAACCTCTCATCACCATACTGACAAAGCCGCTGCACACCTGCCTCTGCACGTATACAGCGGATGATGCTTCGCCTCCAGCGGTCCTACCTCAGTGTTGTTTACAAGAGGGGCAGAGAGCTCTATGTCACTGCCCACCCGGCACACCTGCCCTCCACTGACCAGTCTGTGGAGTTGGAGGACTATGAAGTGATGGTTGTGGAGGTTCTCTCCTCACATAGGGTCGAGGAACTGAAACGCGAGACACTGGCTGACCCCGTGTGCAGGCGTCTCTCACAGGTTGTTGCTGCTGGCTGGCCCGCCACATTCAAGGAGTTGCCACGGGATTTAAGGCCGTTCTACGCCATGAGAGAGGAAATTACAACTCTCGACGGCTTGCTCCTCCGCGGCCAGCGTTTCATCATCCCGCACTCCCTGCAGCGCTACTACGTACAGCAGCTGCACCAGGGCCACCCCGGGCTCGAGGCCACAAAGCGCAGAGCTAGGGAGACCATGTGTTGGCCAACTGTCTACACTGATATTGAAAGAGAAGTGTCCACGTGCCCCCTGCAATGCTCTCAGACCGCATCAACCCAAAGAGCCCCTCCCACCACACACAGTCCCTGACCTGCCACGGTCCCTCACTGCGGCGGACGTTTTGAATGGGAGGGACGAGAGCATCTGGTACTTGTTGGTTCTTACTCCGGATGGTTTGAAATAGACAGACTCACTGGAACAACAAGTGCCACCTTGATCACTAAACTTAAACGCCACTTTGCCACTCATGGAGTGCCACAACAGCTCATGACAGACAACGCAGCCTCCTTCACAAGCAGAGAGTTCCAAGAATTTGCTCGCAAGTGGGACTTTTGCCACGTCACCAGCAGTCCCCAGTACCCTCAGTCCAATGGACTCGCCGAGAGAGCTGTGCGCTCTGCAAAGCACTTGCTGGAGAAATGTGCACGAGATGGAACAGATGTAGATGCTGCCCTGCTCAGCCTACGTAACACACCAAGAGATGGGCTGCCGTCCCCTGCTCAGCCCCTGCTTTCTCGGCGCACAAGGGCTTTCATTCCCATGACCAAAGCCATGTACTCACCTAAAGTAGAGGAGCATGTTCACAGGGCCCTGACACAGGTGAGAAAGAAGAGTAAAGCTTACTACGACAAATCAACCCCGGCCACTGCCCCCTTATGCCCAGGGCAAACAGTGAGGATGCAGACACAGAGGGGCTACGACAGACTGAAAAAAAAGTGCTGGCAACAGCGACACAAGCAAACAGCTCCCAAGTCAAGGCTGGGGAAGCCACTGATGTCAGGAATAGACGCCACCTACTTCACACACCTGAAACATATGCTTCTGCCCCCCAGGACATTGCAACCCCACCAAGCCCACAACGTGCTGCCATGGCACCAGAAGGGGTGCAGAGTCAACGGCAGGTGACTGTCACTCGCTCAGGGAGGGTTTGTAAACCCAGCTCCCTCTATGACCACTTTGTCACAGGCTAGCTCTGTGACCCACATGTTCTGTCTGCAATAACCTCAAGTTTTTCTATGTGCAAGTTCATGCCTTTTTTATCAGGCGCAGCTGCATGTTCACTTAAAGAGACATTTACTTGAGAAGGGGGATGTAGACCGTGTGGCGGTTGCCACGGTTACGGCTGTGGCATATAACGTGGTGACCGCTGGGGATGCTGGGAGAAGAACATTAGCCCGCCAGAAAGTGTGTGTGAGTTTGCCTCATGTCGGAGCTACAATAAAGTACCATCGTGCCATACAGAGAGACTCTTTATTGTGCCACGCACTTCTACAGTTGGGAGGTTTGTGGATTCCAGATTCCATTCAGACAGTTATTGAAATACAAACATTTCCAAGATAGAGTAAGTAAAAATGTTTCTTTAAATAACTGTAATAAAATAAATAAAGAATTCTGAACATGGGTGATCAAATAAATGCGTATTTTTTAGAAACAATATTGAAAACTGCTTCAATTTTAAAGGGTTTCTTGAACTAATGTGTGTATGCTTCTATTTTGTGTCTGTATTAAAATAAATTGATGATATCATTGATGAAATGTTTGACTGTGAATTGTGCTGTGTCTTATCCTTCGGTAACTACTAAATATACAGTATATGTTAAATTAACATTTTCTCCTCTTTAAGCTCACTTAAAAAAAAACTCCTCAAATGTTTTCTACTTGTTCTTCAGTGAAGCTTTGTAACCTCCACTACATCCACTACAACTGTATCCAATCCACTCCAGTCCTTTCCCTGCAGGTTGTCTGATCCAGTGTGTGTAATAGCCGCTGAGAGAATAAGAGACCTGACAGGTGATGGTCAGAGGTTGACCTGGCTGCACAGTCACAGAGGCTGGCTGTGTCAACTGTTCACACTTCACACCTGTTAAACAACAAAGAAAATGCTGATTATAAAATCACACTCAAACACAGAAAGTGCTGCCTTTGACAAATCCACAGAGACTCACATCCAGCTGCCAACAGCAGCAGCAGAGCTGCAGAGAACATGGTTAATGTTGAGAGTCAGGGGCAGAGAACTCCACTGACAGTCTGATCTGATGGTTTTATAGCTGAGGAACAAAGAAGAACTCTGAATTTGCATGAAAACAAACACGTGAAGCTTCACTGTTGATCTGACTGGAAATATGTGCATGGGAATTCATGGTACTGGAGTAAATGTGCAGGGGAATTTATGGTACTGGAGTAAATACAATTAAATGTAATACTTTTATAATATTCAACCACTGCAGATCAAAAACAACTTGACAGAATTCTATTGGGTCAGCAAGAATTAATCGATTGACAAAGAGAACGATTTTATGATGGATGAAGTCAGATGTCATCGGGGGATGATTGCAGCTTAATCATTCACATACTCCACAGAAAAGATGATCAGAGGTCAAGGTCAAGAGTTCAAGACTTCAAAGGTCAAGAGGTCAAGACTTAATAATTTATTTTGTATTTATTAAATACACAGTAATACGTCATCATGTATTTAATAATTAAATTGTATGTATTGTATGGACCAAAACAAATGAAGATTGAATTAAAGACTAAAATTACATAAATCACATAATAAAATAAAGGCAGTTTTCAGTGTTCTTGTGTCCTTCACACCAGTAAATATGAGAAGTGTGTGTTTTTGTACAGCTGCTGAACTGACTTCAGTCACTGTGACCATCGAGCACAGTAATAAACAGCAGAATCTTCAGTCTTCAGACTGTTCATCTGCAGATTCAGCTGCGCTCTGTTGTCGTCTCTGGAGATGATAAACCGGCCTTTGACTGACTCAGAGTAGTACGCGCTGCTCCCACCACCGCTGCTGATAGTACTGATCCACTCCAGTCCTTTTCCAGGACCCTGTCTGACCCAGGCCATCCAGTAGCTACTGAATGTGAATCCAGAGGCTGAACAGGTCAGTGTGTGAGATTCTCCAGGTTTTTTAACCACTGGTTCAGACTGTGTCAGAGTCTGAGCATCAACACCTGTTGACAAGAGGAAACATGAAGATAATCAGCTGATGACAAAAGTAAAAGTCTGTGAACAATCAGGATGAGTGAAGATCTTCACCTGCCCAGCAGATGGTTAGAAGCAGCAGTCCTGTCCTACAGTCCATCATGTTAAACTGTGTGTCCACTCCTCTCTGTCCTCCTGTCTGCTCTCACATAAGTAGACGTGGAGCACATCTGAGTTTTGCATCAACTCCTCCTCAGCACACAAGTGGATTTGATTGCGGTTGCTCCTCCTCTTTGGTTGATGTGTGTTTATGATCTCAGAGATTTTTATTTAGTTCTATTGATGGTTTAACAGTGGTCCCAATACTGAGTTCTGAGGTACCCCACAGATCACCCTCATCACTTTTCATCAATCTACAAATCTAGTTTTGAAAGGACAACACGTAACACAGTTACTGAAATACAAAAATATTCAAGTAAATTTTTTTATTTGAGAATTCTTAACTTGGTTGGTCAATTGAACATATATTTTTTAGAAACAATATTGAAAACTGCTTCATTTTTAAAGGTTTTCTTGAACTAATGTACAAATCCTTTTATTTTGTCTATATTTAAATAAATTGATGATATCATGATGAAATGTTTGACTGTGACATGTGCCTTTTCTTATTCTTTAGGAAATACTAAATATAGATGTGAAGTTCATATTTTGTCCTTTAAAGCTGATTTTTAAGAAAACTCCTCAAATGTTTCCTTTTGGTTTTATGTTTCACTATTACTTTTGTTTTGTGAGATTCTCCATCTGAAGTGTTTGTCTACCATTTCTGACTGCCTCGTCAACATGTTTGTGTCATGATTCATTCCTAGTGTGATGTCGCCCCCTCTGGTGATGTTGTGGTGATGCTCTGAGGGGTTTTTGTTCAGCTCTCCTGATGCTTTGTGTTATTGTGTCTCTGGCACAGTAATACACAGCAGTGTCTTCAGGCTGCACATTTACTCCATTTAGAGTCACTGTGTTGCTGGAAGAGTCTAAACTGATGCTGAACTTGTTCTCCAGTGAAGCTATGTAACCTCCACTACATCCACTACAACTGTATCCAATCCACTCCAGTCCTTTCCCTGCAGGTTGTCTGATCCAGCTTGTAGCATAGCTGCTGATAGAATAAGAGACCTGGCAGGTGATGGTCAGAGGTTGACCTGGCTGCACAGTCACAGAGGCTGGCTGTGTCAACTGTTCACACTTCACACCTGTGGATGAAGAGCAGAAGGTTGAATCAGTGGACTAAGAGTGAACAGTCATGTGATCACACTGTCAGTGTCTCTGCCTCAGTCACACTCACAGGATCCAGCAGCTAACAGCAGCAGCAGAGCTACAGAGAACATGGTTGGTATTGAAGGTGATCTGAAGGGAGCTTCTCTTCTTCTGCTGCAGCTAACAGCAGGACATCAAGTCTTTATAGCAGACTGACAGGAAGTTCCCTTTGCATACAGAAGAGCTCTGATCGGATATAAAAGAAGCATCAACTGTTCTGTCCACAAAACACCAAACACAAATCAGCTGAGAGAACAACAACATTCACAGAGATGTTTTCACAACCACATGAAGACTTTTACGTGCTGCAATCATTCATTCTTCATCTCAAGGATTAAATCTCATGTAAATATGCATCAGTCTTAATAACAGTCATCAATTAAATGTTGGAAAAGAGAAAAGTTGTTCATTCAGTTTTTCAGTGGTTTCATCATGTTTCACTTGAAACGATGGACAACCGTTTTTTTTTGTTTTTTTTTGCTGTATATTCAACTCCTTTCTTTTCTCCCAGTCAGTACAGAAATGGAAAAACTGATGAAAGTGAGTAGTTTGAATATAAAACTATACTTTAGTGTAAAACCAGATTTCATATTTCTTTTTTGAATGAGTGAATATTTTCTTAAATTACATCAGAATCTGATCATGTCTAATTTCTTATTAATTTTTCTGTGTGATACGTTATCATTGACTTAGATTGTATCTAATCTTTCATCTTAATAAATGAAGGATCCTTCAGCAGATTTGTTGAGATTTGTTGTTTCTTGTAGTTTATGATCTCATATACTTGATGCTTTTATAGAGTTCATGATCACACTCATCAAATCTGATCAACTAACAAATGAAGGTTGTACTGAAGGGTGACAAGAAATCTACTGAAAAGATCCTCAGATGTTAGGATGGTGATTGCCATCATTTGGCCTAAAAAAAATTGCCACGAATGTGATCATTGCTGTTTTCGTTAACGAACTTAATTAAATTGATTTTGCTTCACAGCTCTTCAAAAAAAATCAACAGTAAAAGAAACAAAGCTGTAAAGTCAGCATCCTGACACAGGAAAAAACCTGTTGTAAAATAAATTCATAAGAGGAAATATGAAATTTTAAAGCTTTTAAAAATACCTAAAATAAAGAGTTGAGCCTGTAATAGGACCACATCATCAGATTTGACGGTAATAATAATAAGTCAAATTCTCTTCTGTTCATTTCTTGATGAGACTGTAGGTAGTATTGTGTTTAGTACTTCCTGTTTCTTGTTGTTCATTCCGTTACTCTTCTTCCTTCCCCTGTGTTGAGTCCCCCACCCGTGTCCCTGGTGTATATCAGCTGTGCTCTCCTTCATTTCTGGACCACATCATTCTCTTCATGTGCATTAATGCTGGGTCATAAAAGTGCTGAAACAATTACTTAACTACTTTGTTATTGTCATTTAACTTCTATTTCTGTTCCTAATGTGACACATTCCACGGCCTTGTCTATTTGTGTAAAAGCATATTATACTGATGGTTTAACAGTGGTCCCAGTGTTGAGCTCTGAGGTACCCCACAGATCATCCTCATCACTTTTCATCAATCTACAAATATAGTTTTGAAAGGACAACACGTAAGACTGTTACTGAAATACAAAAATATTCAAGTAAAATTTTTTCTTTAAATACCTGTCATGAAATAATTAAAGAATTCTGAACTTGATTGGTCAATTGAACATATATTTTTTAGAAACAATATTAAAAACGGCTTCCTTTTTAAAGGTTTTCTTGAACTAATGTACATGTGCTTTTATTTTATCTATATTGAAATAAATTGATGACATCATTGATTAAATGTTTGACTGTGACATGTGCCTTTTCTTATTCTTTAGGAAATACTAAATCGATGTGAAGTTCACGTTTTCTTGTTACAAAGTTGATTTTTAAAAAGCTCCTCAAATGTTTTCTATGGGTTTTATGTTTCACTAATATTTTTCTTTTGTGAGATTCTCCATCTGAAGTATTTGTCTACCATTTCTGACTCTGCCTCATCAACATGTTTGTGTCATGATTCATTCCTGGTGTGATGTCGCCCCCTCTGGTGATGTTGTGGTGATGCTCTGAGGGGTTTTTGTTCAGCTCTACTGATGCTTTGTGTTATTGTGTCTCTGGCACAGTAATACACAGCAGTGTCTTCAGGCTGCACATTCACTCCATTTAGAGTCACTGTCTTGCTGGAAGAGTCTAAACTGATGCTGAACTTGTTCTTCAGTGAAGCTTTGTAGTATGGGGTGGATCCAACAGCATTGCTTCCAATCCACTCCAGTCCTTTCCCTGCAGGTTGTCTGATCCAGCTTGTGTAATAGCCGCTGAGAGAATAAGAGACCTGACAGGTGATGGTCAGAGGTTGACCTGGCTGCACAGTCACAGAGGCTGGCTGTGTCAACTGTTCACACTTCACACCTGTTAAACAACAAAGAAAATGCTGATTATAAAATCACACTCAAACACAGAAAGTGCTGCCTTTGACAAATCCACAGAGACTCACATCCAGCTGCCAACAGCAGCAGCAGAGCTGCAGAGAACATGGTTAATGTTGAGAGTCAGGGGCAGAGAACTCCACTGACAGTCTGATCTGATGGTTTTATAGCTGAGAAACAAAGAAGAACTCTGAATTTGCATAAAATCAAACATGTGAAGCTTCACTGTTTTTAACTGGAAAAAACCAGAGGGAAAAACCAGAAGTCAAATAATCATATTTAGCATTTTGAATCAAAATTTAAAACACCCAATCCTAAAGTGATTTTAGAATGTTAATAAATAAAAGTGTTTTACATGAAATATTTTGGTTGCTTTTTACATAATTTGTTTTATTGTTTTTTTTCTATCGTTTCCAAATAGATTAAACTAAATTACATTTATATGTAACAATGTAAATGAATCAACACAATATTTCTTAAATAAATAAATAATGCAAATATATCCAAGCATGAACATCAAAACACATTAACATTACTTAATGTATCACCACACTGATAATAATGACAGCACACTCATCAACACACATTGACTATCTGGAAAAGTCAGAGAGTAAATTTGAACTGTACCATGTTAATATATTTCTGTTTGATCTGAGACACATGAGAGCTGAGTGTAAAAGAAAATAGTCACTAATGTAAAATGGAGTTTGACCATTCAGGTGAGGAGAAGCAGTTTTTAGACTCCAGAAGCCAGATTGTCCTCTGTATGTTCATGAGTCTCCAGCATTTCCTGCCTATCTGCCTGGCTCCAACCCTGCCTGTCCCTGACCTGCCAGTTGCTTCTGTTCTCCGGTAAACCTGTCTGTGCTTTGTCTTGGAGATCCTGTCGTCTGCCTGTCTGTCCCCGACCATTCTACCGTGCCTGCTCCCCAGTAAACCTGACTGCCTTCTGTCCCTGACATCGCCCGCGCTCTCTGTCTACCGGACAATAAAGCGGTGAACTCTTGTTCCAGGGTTCGTGGTCTGGTCTGTGATATGTAATAGTTTTAAAAGATTCAACCACTGCAGATCAAAATCAACATGACAGATTTCTGTTTCAGAGAACTTCACTGACAGTCTGATATGGTGGTTTTATAAATGTGAGGAACAAAGAACTCTGAATTTACATGAAATGAAATTTGTGAAGCTTCTCTGTTGATCTAATTGGAGCAAATGGAAGAGATGAAACAGTAACTTCAAATATAGTGTTTTGCATGACAAGTTCAGTTCACAAAGTGTTCGTGAAGTTCAAAAACTTCTTTCACAACTTTTGTAGCATAAATCATTCTGGATTAGCAAAGAATTAAAAACCATCAGGTGAGAAATCCAAATGGTTCAAACCACACTAGATAACCTGGACAGAAAGGAGGGGTACCCTGGACACTCTAACAAAACACCATCTGGAACAGGATGGACGTAGACGGGGGTTGAAAGCATCAGGAGGGGGCGGGGCTGGTTAGACACAGGTGAGACACATGAGGGTCATTAGAGTTGGAAGAGGACAGAACGAGACGAGGACAGAACGAGACAACAACCAAAACTGAGAAAATAAAAGATAAACACGTAACAGACAGAGCTCAACTTTCTTTAATTGTATTTGAATTTGTTTTACTTGAGTGTTGCAAAGAGAAACTGCTGGTACAATCTTTGAAAACTTGGACATCAAATCTTGATGAAGATTGTAAGTCAGTTGCTGAGAAGGAGACATTTTGTTTCTTGTCTCTGGAGGTTTTTGTACAGTGGTTCCTCTCTCTTAAGTCACTGTGTTCTCGAGCACAGAAGAAAACAGCAGAATCCTCTGCTGTCAGGCTGCTGATCTCCAGGTACTGAGTGCTGCTGGGCACGTCTTCAGTCATCACGTAACCACTTTTAAAAGAGCTTCCATATGAGGCAGAGTTTGAACCTGTATTCATCCACCCAACCCACTCCAGAGCTTTCCCTGGTCTCTGTCGTATCCAGTGAATATAGTAGCTTGTCATATCAAACCCTGAAATGGTGCATGACATCTTCACTGTCTCTCCAGGTCTTTTTACTTCAGACTGAGACTGATCCAGACTTTCACTCCAAACACCTGTAAGAAAATAGAAATACACCCAACAAACACATCAAGCTCATTCCTGACGTGTACAAAGAAGTAAGAGCAGCCCTGATGTTCTCACCGTGAACAGTGACAATGATCAGTAAAGCTCTGATAACTGTACTCTCCATGATGTGCTGACACGAGTTCTGTGCTGTCTGATCTGAGCTGAACTGTGTAAAACTGCTCCAGGCTTCTGTCACAAGTTCCTGATGTGTTTATAGGACAGGAAGAGTTTGCATAGACGTCCCTCTCTGTGACATTTTCATAAAGACTTCAAGAAAAGTTAAAAGCAGACATTCAGAATCAGTTCAACATCATGAAATATATCCAAGTTGATCTGTTCTATGTTTACTGGACCTAGACTTTTATTATTTCTGTCACATGACTTTATTGATCACATTTCACTGAGAAGTGTAAACTTTTGAACTTCGTCTCCAGGAAATGTTCTATATTCCGGAATTTCACCTGTAGCACAGTAGATCATCACCATCATCATCACCATCATCATCATCATCACTATCAGCATCATCATCATCATTCATGTTGCAGTAAAAAACTGGATTTTTTATGAACTCCTCCCTGTACCCGTCTTCTAAAACTGTTTTCTGATGTTTGCTTTCATGGCATGAACATATTTGTGCAGCTCTTTTTGTGTCTCCATTGGATAACACACACATTAATACACATCTGTGTCTTCAGCCTGCTCATTCTCTGCTTCATACAGTTACTGAACTATATGTGTGTCATTCAAACTTGTTCAGAGGATCATTTTGATTCAAGCCACCTTCTTTCGACAAATTTGCAAATAATTCCATCTAAATGTTGAGTCTGTCAGCTTCAAATTTTAACCCACAGATGTTATGAGTCAAAGAATAAGCAGAGAACCGACAGGGGACTGTGAGAGAGGGTCCAGACTGCACGACTAGTGAGTCTGACTGGATGAGATCAGTGCTGGAGACACGTGTGGGAACAAGATTCAGAATTATCTCCATCATTTATCTGGAACTACAGGGTTGTGTATCCTCAATTCTGTCACTCACTATCATACACCCACACACACGGACATACACACACACACACAGGAGAGGTGGGGTGAGAGAGGTGCATTGGGGGTGACTCCTGAATATACAGTATCTGAGGGTTTCAGCAGAACCTGGATGTGATGGGTGGGGGTGAGGCATGAGGGGAGGAAGTTCTGTGTTGTGTTCATTTGAGGACTTGTCTTCACTGTGCTCATGCAAAGTCAGTCAGTCTCCTTTGTCTTCACAAGAACTCCAGACATTTTAAATGTACAGTTTTAAAATGAAAAAAAGTTTAAGATTGAAATGAATGTGTTCAAAATCACTTTATCATATGATGGAAATATAATGTTTATGGCAACAAAGCATGCTTGGTGAATGTTGCAACACCATATACCCCAGAGCACATCAAAGGAGATGAACAATAATTGGACTATAAAAGAACATCAAAGCAGATCAAACCAGTAGGAGAAATCAAGGTTTAAAGGACAATAAATTACCTCGTACAGTCTGGTCAGCCTCTTCAGGGATTTAAAACAGCGTAAACTGAATCTGGATTTAGAGTCATAACTGTGATATCATTTTCAAATAATATGGCAAATCACCAAGGAGTTAGTAAGGTAACATGTTCAAGCCTGATATTATTTGATTGAATTCATCAACCATTTAGAAGCATTGGTTTGACATTATTCCCTTCATCTTTCAAGTTAACTACCATTTTTAGCTAATGACATTCTCTTGGTTAAAACACATTTTATTGACCACCTATTATTTAGTCGTTATTTTCAATATTTGAAACTATGTTTTTTTTTGTTGTTTTTCCAGTTGTTTTCCAGCGCTCTGGCAGATGTGAAGAAACAGGCAGCCTGCAAGTTTTCAGAGAGACAGAAGCTGAGTACCACAGCTAATGTCACCACAAAGGTCCCCAAGAATGTGGAACCCCATTGGTATGACCAGCTGAAAGAGGAGTCAAAGTCCCACCAGGAGAAGGCCTCAGAGGACACTGAGAAAAAAGACAGAATTATTGAGTCTCTTCGGCACAGGCTCTCTACTTTAGAGGACCGATGTGGTCAAACTGAGGAGGCCTGCTGCAAAATGAAGATGCAACTAGTTGAGGCTGAGAAAACCATTCAAATGAGGGATAAGGAATTATTCTCAATTAAGAGGTCTCTTCAGTCCAAAGAGAAAGAGCTGGAAGAGCTGAAGGTCTCTCAGGACTCCAAGAGCTCCCGAGGGAGTCAGACGTCAGAGGAGGGCTGGAAGGAGGAAATAAGCCAGCTAAAAGAGCTGGTTATTGAGAAAGAGGAGCTCATCAAAAAGGTGGAGACAAAGGCCAGCCGGCGGACGGCTGCCCATATCGACACCATAGCCCTCCTGGCCAGCACCGAGAATGCTCTCAAAGAGCAAGAAGAAAAATGCACAGTTCTGGAAGCTGAACTTGCAAAAAAGCAAAGTGCTGAGTGGGAGATTTACCATCAGGAGCTTCAGAGAAAGGAGGAGAGGTTCATGGAGGCCATAGCTGAAACGACAAAGAAGTCGGAGCAATTGCTGTCCAACCTTTGTCAGAAGTGGGAGGCAAGGGAAAAGAGCTGCACTGAATTTTATTCAAAGCTCCAAGACGTGCTCCAGAAAAAGGAAAATATGTGGGAGCAAGAGGCCGCGTCACACAGTGAGGCGATACGAGGCCTCAAAGAGGAAATAGTCCAGCTTCAGGTGAGACGCTACAACATTTAGTCTACATGTTTCTGTCTTTTTTCAAGAGATGTCAGCTGGTTCAATCTAAAATATGTTGTCCTTCTTTTTACAGGAGTCCTGCAAAGAACACACAAAAAAGAAGAAGAAGTTTTCTTTCTGGTGTTGCTTCTTCAGGAAAAAGAAGAAATAATTGAAACCTGATCCTCATCCTCCTTTCCCCTCCTCACCTTGACCTCTGACCTTTCCCTCCACCTTTACCATGAATAAAATTTCTGAAAATCAAACTGAATATTTGTTGTTTTTTGATTGTGATCATGCTAAAGTGAATGGATTTACACATGCAGAATATTTCAAATCACACTTAGTAGACTGACACACACACACATACACATACTGTAAAGGTGCAAACAACAAAGATATAAAACTGAAAATTTCAGATAACTTTTTTACAGAGAACAGTTAAGAACAGTTAAGAACAGAGAACAGTTTTTTTTCTAAAATTCTAAGGCCTGATTGAATTTCAAAACAAAAACCTGAAGTTTCTGTTTCAATTGTCAATTTTGAATGGTTCGTTTTAACTTTTTTTTCTCCCACACCATTTGACATGATCTTATAAAAAGTCCCACAAATACATTCTAAAGTTTACCGGTTCTAACAAACCAACATAGAATAATACCTGTAATGTGTAACTGCTTCAACCCTGCATTTAAACTGGTGGGTTCTGTACTTTTAAATCGGTAGCTTGGCAGACACAGCTGAACATGCATGAAGGCAAAAAATGAAACACACACACACACATACATACACACACACATACACATAGAAATTTACACACAAACAAACTTAAAAAAAATTAGGACTATTTTTGTAATCGAGATGTTCCTTTAAAGTCAATCCTGGTGTGATGTCGCCCCCTCTGGTGATGTTGTGGTGATGCTCTGAGGGGTTTTTGTTCAGCTCTACTGATGCTTTGTGTTATTGTGTCTCTGGCACAGTAATACACAGCAGTGTCTTCAGGCTGCACATTCACTCCATTTAGAGTCACTGTGTTGCTGGAAGAGTCTAAACTGATGCTGAACTTGTTCTTCAGTGAAGCTTTGTAATCTGGGGTGTATCCAACACAATGCCATCCAATCCACTCCAGTCCTTTCCCTGTAGGTTGTCTGATCCAGTGTGTGTAATAGCTGCTGATAGAATAAGAGACCTGACAGGTGATGGTCAGAGGTTGACCTGGCTGCACAGTCACAGAGGCTGGCTGTGTCAACTGTTCACACTTCACACCTGTGGATGAAGAGCAGAAGGTTGAATCAGTGGACTAAGAGTGAACAGTCAGTGTGATCACACTGTCAGTGTCTCTGCCTCAGTCACACTCACAGGATCCAGCAGCTAACAGCAGCAGCAGAGCTACAGAGAACATGGTTGGTATTGAAGGTGATCTGAAGGGAGCTTCTCTTCTTCTGCTGCAGCTAACAGCAGGATATCAAGTCTTTATAGCAGACTGACAGGAAGTTCCCTTTGCATACAGAAGAGCTCTGATGGGATATAAAAGAAGCATCAACTGTTCTGTCCACAAAACACCAAACACAAATCAGCTGAGAGAACAACAACATTCACAGTGATGTTTTTCACAACCACATGAAGAATTTTACGTGCTGCAATCATTCATTCTTAATCTCAAGGATTAAATCTCATGTAAATATGCATCAGTCTTAATAACAGTCATCAATCAATTGATGGAAAAGAGAAAAGTAGTTCAGTAACTTGGTCAGTTGGGTCATCATGTTTCAATTGAAACGATGTTGAACAGTTTTGTTTTCTTCACATTAAACCTCTTTCTTTTTCTCCCAGTCAGTACAGAAATGGAAAAACTGATGAGGTGAGTAGTTTGAATATAACACTTGCATACTTTAGTGTAAAACCTGATTTTAGATTTATTTTTTGAGAGAATATTCTCTAGAATTACATCAGAATCTGATTATGTCTAATTTATTATTTTTTCTGTGTGATATGTTATCACTGATTTAGATTGTATCCAATATTTCATCTTCCTAAATGAAGATTTTTGTTTCCTGTAGTTTATGATCTCATATACTTGATGCTTTTATAAAGTTCATGATCAAACTCATCAGAGCTGATCAACTAACAAATGAAGGTTGTTGTACTAAAGGGTGAAAAGAAATCTAGTGAACAGATCCTTAGATATTAGGATGGTGATGGTCATGAATTGGCCTAAAAAAACTCCTTCAAATGGGATCATTGCTGAGTTTTCCATAACTAACTTCATTAAATTGATTTAGCTTCAAAGGTCTTCAAAAAAAATCAACAGTCAAAGAAACAAAGCTGTAAAGTCAGCATCCTGACACAGGAAAAAACCTGTTGTAAAATACATTTATCATAAGGAATATGAAATTTTAAAGCTTTTAAAATTACCTAAAATTAAGAGATGAGGCTGTAATGTGAAGGTTAGATTTGACGGTAATAATAATAATAAGTCAGGGTCTCTTCTGTTCATTTACTTGATGAGACTGTAGGTAGTATTGTGTTTAGTACTTCCTGTTTCGTGTTGCTCATTCCGTTACTCTTCTTCCTTCCCCTGTGTTGAGTCCCCCCACCCGTGTCCCTGGTGTGTATCAGCTGTGCTCTCCTTCATTTCTGGATCACATCATTCTGTTCATGTGCATTAATGCTGGGTCATAAAAGTACTGAAACAATTAATTAACTACTTTGTTTTTGTCATCTAACTTCTATTTCTGTTCCTAATGTGACAAATTCCATCAGCCTTTGTCTATTTCTGTAAAAGCATATTCATGTTAATTTCCTGGTCTCTACCAGATAAAACCACTCCTTTCTATCATGCTGTCCCTTTTCATCAAATATTACTTTTTGTCATTTGTCCAATTTTACTGTTTGGCAAATTATGTGGAGATGTTATTGTCAAAACCATTCCTGGTGTGATATCGCCCCCTCTGGTGATGTTGTGGTGATGCTCTGAGGGGTTTTTGTTCAGCTCTACTGATGCTTTGTGTTATTGTGTCTCTGGCACAGTAATACACAGCAGTGTCTTCAGGCTGCACATTCACTCCATTTAGAGTCACTGTGTTGCTGGAAGAGTCTGAACTGATGCTGAACTTGTTCTTCAGTGAAGCTTTGTAACCTCCACTACATCCACTACAACTGTATCCAATCCACTCCAGTCCTTTCCCTGCAGGTTGTCTGATCCAGTTTGTAGCATAGCTGAGAGAATAAGAGACCTGACAGGTGATGGTCAGAGGTTGACCTGGCTGCACAGTCACAGAGGCTGGCTGTGTCAACTGTTCACACTTCACACCTGTTAAACAACAAAGAAAATGCTGATTATAAAATCACACTCAAACACATAAAGTGCTGCCTTTGACAAATCCACAGAGACTCACATCCAGCTGCCAACAGCAGCAGCAGAGCTGCAGAGAACATGGTTAATGTTGAGAGTCAGGGGCAGAGAACTCCACTGACAGTCTGATCTGATGGTTTTATAGCTGAGGAACAAAGAAGAACTCTGAATTTGCATGAAAACAAACATGTGAAGCTTCACTGTTGATCTGACTGGAAGAAACAAAAGAGAGAAGACCAGAAGTCAAATCATCATGTTTTGCATTTTAAATAATAATTTTATTAAACACCCAATCCTAAAGTGATTTGTTTTATGTTTGTATTTCATCTTTTCAAAACAGATGAAACTAAAATTAATTTACATGTATCAATGAACATAAATGAATTAAAACAATATCGCCAACATAGATATAATGAATGCACATATATCCAAGCATGAACATCACAACACATTAACATTACTTAATGTATCACCACACAGATAATAATGACAGCACACTCATCAACACACATTGACTATCTGGAAAAGTCAGAGAGTAAATTTGAACTGTACCATGTAAATATATTTCTGTTTGATCTGAGACACATGAGAGCTGAGTGTAAAAGAAAATAGTCACTAATGTAAGATGGAATTTGGGCATTCAGGTGATGAGAAGCAGTTTTTAGACCCTTGATTTAAATTTAAGAGCCAAACAATGAGTCCTCCCAGGACGGACACCTGAGGGACCCTAAAAGTAACAAGTGAGGAGGATAAAAAGACAAAAGAAGCTCTGAAACCAGCTGAATATGTGCAGGGAATTTATGGTACTGGAGTAAATACAATTAAAAGTAATAGTTTTAAAAGATTCAACCACTGCAGATTAAAAAAAGAACTACTTGACAGAGTTCTGTTGGGTCACCAAGAATGAATAGATTGACCAAGAGGACGATTTTATGATGCACGAAGTCAGACGTCATCGGGGGAAGATTGCAGCTTAATCATTTACATACTCCACATAAAAGATGATCCAAGGTCAAGAGGTCAAAAGTGTTCTTAATTTATCATTGATACGAAGTCATATAGACATGGAAATAGTGTTATTTCTGGTAAAAAAGAAAAAGATTATACTAAACTGTGTATTTAATAATTACATCTGATTTATTATATATGTCTTAAAAACAAGGAGGTAAATTATAGGTTTAATCACATAAATTAGTAAATAAAATAAAGACCGTATTCAGTGTTCTTGTGTCCTTCACACCAATAAATATGAGAAGTGTGTGTTTTTGTACAGCTGCTGAACTGACTTCAGTCACCGTGACGATCGAGCACAGTAATAAACAGCAGAATCTTCAGTCTTCAGACTGTTCATCTGCAGATTCAGCTGCGCTCTGTTGTTGTCTCTGGAGATGATAAACCTGTAAGGCCCCCTCCTCTTCCCAGGTCCCGCGGCCTCCTCCAGGGGGCACCCGTTCCTTCCTGGTCTTGCCGGGGCCATGCACCTGGTCCTAATTGGGCAATCAGGGCCCTATTTAGGGGCGCGGTCCGCGGAGGTCGGCGTGGGATCGTTACACCCTCCGAGAGGATCCTCCGAGCCTGACCGCCGTTTCCCCACACCTTCCCGTGTGTGACTCTCCCTGTGCTTCCCTCCGTACAGGTGACCTCGTCCCGTGTCAGGGTGTTCCCGTTCCGGCCCCCCCCCCCGTGGCGCGCCATCGTTGTTTGCCTCCGTTGGAGCGTTTTCTGTTGTTGTCCCTCCGTTGGAGCGTTTTCTGTTGTTTTCCCTCCGTTGGAGCGTTTTCTGTTGTTGTCCCTCCGTTGGAGCGCCTTTCGTTAGTTGCCTTGTTTGTTCTGTTCTCTCCGGGTGCTGTGGTGAGCATTAAAACCCTCCTGTGCCCACTCCCGTCTCTCTGGCCTGAGTGTGTTCCGCTCCTGGGTCCGCCGGTTCTGACCAGACGTGACAGAACGATCCCACCAGTATGGACCCAGCGGACACACAACACGCCCGGTCCGCACAGGACGCGAGGCTCAGCTCCCTAGAGGAGCAGCTTGCGACGCTTCAACGGGCCACGGGCGCGCTCATGCGGCAGCTCGAGCTGCGGTCCGGCCCGTCTTCCCCCGTAGACGACGCCGCCGCCGCCCCAGCTGCCCCTGGAACCGACCCCCCGATGTGTGATCCCGAACCCTTTGATGGCGACCTCGACCGCTGCCGCGGGTTTTTGCTCCAGTGCCGCCTCGTATTTTCGCAGCGCGCGCGCATGTTCCCTCCGACGCGGCTAAGATCAATTACATTATCGGTCTGTTACGGGGCGCGCGTTGGAGTGGGTGCACGCGTCGTGCGCGGGAGCACGTGAACACTCTGCCGCTGGAGACGTTCCTTCAGCGCTTTGAACGGATGTTCAACCGGCCGAACCGCGCCGGCGGTGCCGCGTCTCGCCTCTTCTCCCTTCGCCAGGGCTCTCGCTCCGTCGCCGACTACGCGGTGGAGTTCGGCATCCTGGCCGCTGAGGCCGGCTGGGACGAACTCGCGCTGCAGGCCGCCTTCCGTCGCGGTCTCAGCGACCCGGTGCACGACGCACTGTTTGCCGGTCTCCAGCCCAGCGACTTGGATGGGATGATCGATCGGGCGGTCGAGATTGACAATTACCAGCGCGAGCAGCGCCGGGAGCGTCTCGCGCGCTCGCCGGCTCCGCCCCCTTTGCGTCTCGGTTGCCCTCACCGTCCCACGCCCCGTCGGTCGCGCTGCCCGCGCCCTCCCGGTCTACCTCCATTCCGGAACAAGAACCCAGGCAGCTCGGCCGGTCTCGTCTCAGCCGCGGAGCGGCGTAGACGCCTCGACGCCGGCGCTTGCCTGTACTGCGGGCAGCCGGGCCACCACATTGCCGCCTGTCCCGCGCGGCCAAAGGAGTGAGCTCGTCCACACACGCAGGAGTGTTGGCGAGCGCAATTGCCCCCGGTTCCTGCTCCTCGCGCGTGGTCCTGTCGGGGTCCCTGCTATGGGAGGGAGAGAGGAGTTACCTCTCACCTTCCTGGTGGACTCGGGTGCGGACGACTCCTTCCTGGACACGGGGTTGGCTCGGCAGGCGGGCCTCCCCCTTGAGGAGCTCCCCACACCCCCGAACCGTTCTCGACCTGAACGGGCGCGTGCTCGCGAGGGTGACACAACGCACTGCCCCGTTGACACTGTTGGTGTCCGGTAACCACCGCGAGCTTATCCAGTTCTTCCTTGTCCCGTCGTCGTCCGCGCCCGCCATCCTCGGTTCTCCTGGCTCGCGCTGCACAACCCCCCAGATAGACTGGTCCACAGGCACCGTGTCGGGATGGAGCGTGGCTGCCACTCTGGCCTGGGCTCAGCCCTCCCACCATCTCCTCGGCCCTCGCCTGGCTCTCGCCAGCCCCGGTGGACCTTTCCGGCGTGCCCGAGATCTACCACAACCTAAGCACCGTGTTCTCCAAACAACGGGCCAACACCCTTCCTCCTCATCGTCCCTATGACTGCGCCATCGACCTCCTGCCCGGCGCAACCCTGCCCTCCGGCCGGCTCTACAGCCTCTCCAAGCCCGAGCGCGAGGCAATGGAGGGATACCTCAGCGAGTCGTTGGCCGCAGGGTTCATCCGCCCGTCTTCATCCCCGGTGGGAGCGGGATTCTTCTTTGTCAAGAAAAAGGACGGATCCCTGCGCCCCTGTATTGACTTCCGGGGCCTCAACGACATCACCACCCGCAACAGGTACTCTCTTCCCCTCCTAGACTCTGCCTTTGCGCCGCTCCAACGGGCGCGGGTTTTTACCAAGCTGGACCTGCGGAACGCCTACCACCTGGTGCGGATTCGCCAGGGAGACGAGTGGAAGACGGCGTTCAACACACCACTCGGGCACTTCGAATACCAGGTCATGCCTTTCGGCCTGACCAACGCTCCGGCAGTGTTCCAGGCGCTGGTCAATGATGTTCTCCGCGACATGTTGAACAGGTTCCTCTTTGTGTACATTGACGACATCCTCATTTTTTTCTGAGACAGAGGAGGAACACATACGACATGTGCGTCGGGTTCTGAGACGGCTGCTAGAGAACGGCCTGTATGTGAAGCCCGAGAAGTGTGCCTTCCACGTACCATCGGTGACGTTTCTGGGGTTCGTGGTGGGAGCCGGACAGTTGTCGCCCGATCCGGCCAAGGTGCAGGCCGTGACCGAGTGGCCTACCCGACCTCCCGGAAGCAGCTCCAGCGCTTCCTTGGCTTTGCCAATTTTTACCGCCGCTTCATCCGGGACTACAGCCGGGTGGCAAACCCCTTGACGAGACTCACGTCGGCGGCCCGCCTGTTTACATGGACGCCAGAGGCGGAGGCAGCGTTTAACCGGCTAAAAGTACTGTTCTCCACCGCCCCTGTGTTGTCCCATCCAGATCCGACCCGTCAATTCACGGTGGAGGTGGACGCGTCGGACATAGGGGTGGGGGCGGTACTCTCCCAGCGGAGTGGGGGGCTGACCAGAAGTTGCACCCGTGTGCCTTCTTCAGCCGACGTCTGACGGCGGCTGAGCAGAACTATGACGTGGGCAACCGGGAGCTGCTGGCCTTGGTCCTGGCCCTCCAGGAGTGGCGTCACTGGCTGGAGGGGGCCGCGCAGCCTTTCGTGGTGTGGACTGACCATCGTAACCTGACCTACCTTCGGGCGCGAAGCGGCTGAACTCCCGCCAGGCGCGGTGGGCGCTCTTCCTCGGGCGCTTCGCGTTCACCCTGACATATAGGCCGGGGTCCAAAACACCAAACCCGATGCTCTGTCCCGGCAGTTCTCCCCGACCAGCCCAACAGCGAACCAGAGCCCATTCTGCCAGCCTCCTGCGTGGTGGGTTCTGCGACCTGGGGTGTGGAGGACCGGGTGCGCGAGGCCCTGCGTTCTACGCCGGTTCCCAGAGGAGCCCCTCCTAACACCCTGTTTGTGCCGGGAACCGGTCCGCCCGAGGTTCTCCAGTGGGGGCACGGGTCCAGGTTGGCATGCCACCCCGGCCTCCGCCGCACTCTGCACCTGCTCCGCCAGCGCTTCTGGTGGCCTTCTATGACCCGCGACGTTGGAGGATACATCGCCGCCTGCACCACATGCTCCCGAGGGAAGACCACTCACCAGCCACCGTCGGGACTCCTTAACCCCTTGGAGGTCCCGCACCGCCCGTGGTCGCACATCGCCATGGACTTCGTCACGGGCCTGCCGCCTTCGGAGGGACACACGGTGATATTAACCATTGTGGACCGGTTCTCCAAGGCCGCGCACTTTGTGCCATTACCGGGGCTCCCATCGGCAGCAGAGACCGGGAGCCTCCTGGTCCAGCACGTGTTCCGGCTCCACGGGATTCCTAGGGACATCGTTTCGGACCGGGGGCCACAATTCACCTCCCGAGTGTGGCGGGCTTTCTGCACCGCGCTGGGAGCGACGGTAAGCCTGACGTCCGGGTATCACCCCCAGTCGAACGGCCAGGCTGAGCGCACCAACCAGACCCTGGAGAACACGCTGAAGGTGCGTGACGGGGCGTCATCCCGGGTCGTGGAGCTCCTGGCTGCCCTGGGTGGAATACGCCTACAACTCCCTGGTGGTGGCGGCTCCGGGGTGTCGCCCTTTGAAGCCTCCCTGGGGTACCAACCCCCCTGTTCGACCATCAGGAGGAGGAGGTCGGCGTTCCGTCGGTTCGCGCCAACATCCGCCGTTGCCGACGGATCTGGAAGCAGGTAAGGGCGGCCCTCCTACGCTCTTCTGCCCAGGTTCGGAGAGGCCGCGGACCGCCGCCGGAGACCAGCCCCCACGTACCGGCCAGGCCAGCAGGTCTGGTTGTCGTCGAGGGACCTTCCCCTACCGGGAGTCCCGGAAGCTGGCCCCCGCTTCGTGGGGCCCCTTCGGGGTGGTGCGGATGGTCAACCCGGTGGCAGTGCGTCTGAGGTTGCCGGCCTCCCTCAAGGTCCACCCCACCTTCCATGTCTCGCGAGTGAGGCCCGTCCAGGAGTCCGAGCTGACACCCCCGACCGAGGAGCCACCCCCGGCGCGCATCATCGATGGCGCCCCGGCCTACACCGCCCGGCGCATTTTGGACGTTCGCCGACGGGGCCGGGGTGGCAGTTCCTCGTCGACTGGGAGGGGTATGGACCGGAGGAACGGTCGTGGGTGTCCCGCCGGCTTATCCTGGACCAGAACCTGCTACGGGACTTCTACCGGGACCATCCCAACAAGCCCGGTAGAGCGCCAGGAGGCGCTCGTTGAGGGGAGGTACTGTAAGGCCCCCTCCTCTTCCCAGGTCCCGCGGCCTCCTCCAGGGGGCACCCGTTCCTTCCTGGTCTTGCCGGGGCCATGCACCTGGTCCTAATTGGGCAATCAGGGCCCTATTTAGGGGCGCGGTCCGCGGAGGTCGGCGTGGGATCGTTACACCCTCCGAGAGGATCCTCCGAGCCTGACCGCCGTTTCCCCACACCTTCCCGTGTGTGACTCTCCCTGTGCTTCCCTCCGTACAGGTGACCTCGTCCCGTGTCAGGGTGTTCCCGTTCCGGCCCCCCCCCCCGTGGCGCGCCATCGTTGTTTGCCTCCGTTGGAGCGTTTTCTGTTGTTGTCCCTCCGTTGGAGCGTTTTCTGTTGTTTTCCCTCCGTTGGAGCGTTTTCTGTTGTTGTCCCTCCGTTGGAGCGCCTTTCGTTAGTTGCCTTGTTTGTTCTGTTCTCTCCGGGTGCTGTGGTGAGCATTAAAAACCCTCCTGTGCCCACTCCCGTCTCTCTGGCCTGAGTGTGTTCCGCTCCTGGGTCCGCCGGTTCTGACCAGACGTGACAAAACCGGCCTTTGACTGACTCAGAGTAGTACGCGCTGCTCCCACTGCTGATACCACTGATCCACTCCAGTCCTTTTCCAGGAGCCTGTCTGACCCAGACCATCCAGTAGCTACTGAATGTGAATCCAGAGGCTGAACAGGTCAGTGTGTGAGATTCTCCAGGTCTTTTAACCACTGGTTCAGACTGTGTCAGAGTCTGAGCATCAACACCTGTTGACAAGAGGAAATATGAAGATAATAAGCTGATGACAAAAGTAAAAGTCTGTGAACAATCAGGATGAGTGAAGATCTTCACCTGCCCAGCAGATGGTTAGAAGCAGCAGTCCTGTCCTACAGTCCATCATGTTAAACTGTGTGTCCACTCCTCTCTGTCCTCCTGTCTGCTCTCACATAAGTAGACGTGGAGCACATCTGAGTTTTGCATCAACTCCTCCTCAGCACACAAGTGGATTTGATTGTGGTTGCTCCTCCTCTTTGGTTGATGTGTGTTTATGATCTCAGAGATTTCTTTTTAGTTCTATTGATGGTTTAACAGTGGTCCCAGTATTGAGCGCTGAGGTACCCCACAGATCATCCTCATCACTTTTCATCAATCTATAAATATAGTTTTGAAAGGACAAAACGTAAGACAGTTACTGAAATACAAAAATATTCAAGTAAAAATTTTTCTTTAAATACCTGTAATGAAATAATTAAAGAATTCTGAACTTGGTTGGTCAATTGAACATATATTTTTTATAAACAATATTAAAAACTGCTTAAATTTTAAAGGTTTTCTTGAACTAATGTACATGTGCTTTTATTTTGTCTATATTTAAATAAATTGATGACATCATGATGAAATGTTTGACTGACATGTGCCTTTTCTTATTCTTTAGGAACTTCTAAATATAGATGTGAAGTTCATATTTTGTCCTTTAACGCTGATTTTTAAGAAAACTCCTCAAATGTTTCCTTTGGGTTTTATGTTTCACTAATATTTTTCTTTTGTGAAATTCTCCATCTGAAATGTTTGTCTACCATTTCTGACTGCCTCGTCAACATGTTTGTGTCATGATTCATTTCTGGTGTGATGTCGTCCCCTCTGGTGATGTGGTGATGCTCTGAGGGGTTTTTGTTCAGCTCTCCTGATGCTTTGTGTTATTGTGTCTCTGGCACAGTAATACACAGCAGTGTCTTCAGGCTGCACATTCACTCCATTTAGAGTCACTGTGTTGCTGGAAGAGTCTAAACTGATGCTGAACTTGTTCTTCAGTGATGCTTTGTAGAAGGAGTTTCCTGTATATTTTTGTCCAATCCACTCCAGTCCTTTCCCTGCAGGTTGTCTGATCCAGTGTGTCCAGTAGCTGAGAGAATAAGAGACCTGACAGGTGATGGTCAGAGGTTGACCTGGCTGCACAGTCACAGAGGCTGGCTGTGTCAACTGTTCACACTTCACACCTGTTAAACAACAAAGAAAATGCTGAATATAAAATCACACTCAAACACAGAAAGTGCTGCCTTTGACAAATCCACAGAGACTCACATCCAGCTGCCAACAGCAGCAGCAGAGCTGCAGAGAACATGGTTAATGTTGAGAGTCAGGGGCAGAGAACTCCACTGACAGTCTGATCTGATGGTTTTATAGCTGAGGAACAAAGAAGAACTCTGAATTTGCATAAAATCAAACATGTGAAGCTTCACTGTTGATCGGACTAGGGGAAATAAAAGACAGAAAACCAGAAGTCAAATCATCATATTTTGCATTTTGAAGAATACATTTAATAAACACCCAATACGAAAGTGATTTAGAATCTTAAAAAACAGTGTTTTACATATGTTGGATTTTATTTTTTTACAAAATTAGTTTTATTGTTTTTATTCCAAAAATATTAAACTAAATTGAATTTAAAAGTAACAGTGTACATAAAAAATTAAGACAATATTGCTTCCATGAATATAAGAACGCACATATATCCAAGCATGAACATCACAACACATTAACATTACTTAATGTATCACCACACAGATAATAATGACAGCACACTCATCAACACACATTGACTATCTGGAAAATTAGAAGAAGAGTAAATTAAATTAAATGTAATAGTTTTAAAAGATTCAACCACTGCAGATCAAAAATAACTTGACAGAGTTCTGTTGGGTCAACAATAATGAATAGATTGACCAAGAGGACAATTTTATGACGCATGAAGTCAGATGTCATCGGGGGAAGATTGCAGCTTAATCATTCACATTCTCGACAGAAAAGATGATCCAAGGTCAAGAGGTCAAAAGTGTTCATAATTTATCATTGATACCAAGTCATATAGACATGGAAATAGTGTTATTCCTTGTAAAAGAGAACAAGATTATACTTCATTGTGTATTTAATAATTAAATCTGATTTATTGTATATATCTTAAAAAACAAGGAGGTAAATTAAAGGTTTAATGAAAAAAATTAGGTAATAAAATAAAGAGAGTATTCAGTGTTCTTGTGTCCTTCACACCAGTAAATATGAGAAGTGTGTGTTTTTGTACAGCTGCTGAACTGACTTCAGTCACTGTGACCATCGAGCACAGTAATAAACAGCAGAATCTTCAGTCTTCAGACTGTTCATCTGCAGATTCAGCTGCGCTCTGTTGTTGTCTCTGGAGATGATAAACCGGCCTTTGACTGACTCAGAGTAGTACTTGCTGCCCCCACTGCTGATACCACTGATCCACTCCATTCTTTTTCCAGGGGCCTGTCTGACCCAGACCATCCCGTAGCTACTGAATGTGAATCCAGAGGCTGAACAGGTCAGTGTGTGAGATTCTCCAGGTCTTTTAACCACTGGTTCAGACTGTGTCAGAGTCTGAGCATCAACACCTGTTGACAATAGGAAACATGAAGATAATCAGCTGATGACAAAAGTAAAAGTCTGTGAACAATCAGGATGAGTGAAGATCTTCACCTGACCAGCAGATGGTTAGAAGCAGCAGTCCTGTCCTACAGTCCATCATGTTAAACTGTGTGTCCACTCCTCTCTGTCCTCCTGTCTGCTCTCACATAAGTAGACGTGGAGCACATCTGAGTTTTGCATCAACTCCTCCTCAGCACACAAGTGGATTTGATTGTGGTTGCTCCTCCTCTTTGGTTGATGTGTGTTTATGATCTCAGAGATTTCTTTTTAGTTCTATTGATGGTTTAACAGTGGTCCCAATACTGAGCACTGAGGTACCCCACAGATCACCCTCATCACTTTTCATCAATCTATAAATATAGTTTTGAAAGGACAAAACGTAAGACAGTTACTGAAATACAAAAATATTCAAGTAAAAATTTTTCTTTAAATACCTGTAATGAAATAATTAAAGAATTCTGAACTTGGTTGGTCAATTGAACATATATTTTTTATAAACAATATTAAAAACCGCTTAATTTTTAAAGGTTTTCTTGAACTAATGTACATATCCTTTTATTTTGTCTATATTTAAATAAATTGATGACATCATGATGAAATGTTTGACTGTGACATGTGCCTTTTCTTATTCTTTAGGAACTTCTAAATATAGATGTGAAGTTCACATTTTGTCCTTTAACGCTAATTTTTAAGAAAACTCCTCAAATGTTTCCTTTGGGTTTTATGTTTCACTAATATTTTTCTTTTGTGAAATTCTCCATCTGAAATGTTTGTCTACCATTTCTGACTCCGCTTCATCAACATGTTTGTGTCATGATTCATTCCTGGTGTGATGTCGTCCCCTCTGGTGATGTTGTGGTGATGCTCTGAGGGGTTTTTGTTCAGCTCTACTGATGCTTTGTGTTATTGTGTATTTGGCACAGTAATACACAGCAGTGTCTTCAGGCTGCACATTCACTCCATTTAGAGTCACTGTGTTGCTGGAAGAGTCTGAACTGATGCTGAACTTGTTCTTAAGTGAAGCTTTGTAAACTGGGTTGTATCCAACACGATGTGCTCCAATCCACTCCAGTCCTTTCCCTGCAGGTTGTCTGATCCATTGTGTCCAGTAGCTGCTGATAGAATAAGAGACCTGACAGGTGATGGTCAGAGGTTGACCTGGCTGCACAGTCACAGAGGCTGACTGTGTCAACTGTTCACACTTCACACCTGTTAAACAACAAAGAAAATGCTGAATATAAAATCACACTCAAACACAGAAAGTGCTGCCTTTGACAAATCCACAGAGACTCACATCCAGCTGCCAACAGCAGCAGCAGAGCTGCAGAGAACATGGTTAATGTTGAGAGTCAGGGGCAGAGAACTCCACTGACAGTCTGATCTGATGGTTTTATAGCTGAGGAACAAAGAAGAACTCTGAATTTGCATAAAATCAAACATGTGAAGCTTCACTGTTTATCTGACTGGGCGAAATAAAAGAGAGAAAACCAGATGTCAAATCATCATATTTTGCATTTTGAAGAATACATTTATTAAACACCCAATCCGAAAGTGATTTAGAATTTTAAAAAAACAAAAGTGTTTTACATAAAATATGTTGGATGTTTTTTTTTTTTTACAAAATTAGTTTTATTGTTTTTATTCCAAAAATATTAAACTAAATTGAATTTAAAAGTAACAGTGTACATAAAAAATTAAGACAATATTGCTTCCATGAATATAAGAACGCACATATATCCAAGCATGAACATCACAACACATTAACATTACTTAATGTATCACCACACAGATAATAATGACAGCACACTCATCAACACACATTGACGATCTGGAAAAGTCAGAGAGTAAATTTGAACTGTACCATGTAAATATATTTCTGTTTGATCTGAGACACATGAGAGCTGAGTGTAGAAGAAAATAGTCACTAATGTAAAACTGAATTTTGGCATTCGGGTGATGAGAAGTAGTTTTTAGACTCTTGAAATAAATTTAAGAGCCAAACAATGAGTCCTCCCAGGACAGACACCTGAGGGACCCTAAAAGTAACAAGTGAGGAGGATTAAAAGACAAAAGGAGCTCTGAAACCAGCTGAATATGTGCAGGGAATTTATGGTACTGGAGCAAATGAAATTAAATGTAATAGTTTTAAAAGATTCAACCACTGCAGATCAAAAATAACTTGAAAGAGTTCTATTGGGTCAGCAAGAATGAATAGATTGACCAAGAGGACAATTTTATGATGCATGAAGTCAGATGTCATCGGGGGAAGATTGCAGCTTAATCATTCACATACTCCACAGAAAAGATGATTCAAGGTCAAGAGGTCAAAAATGCTTATAATTAACAATTAATACAAAGTCATATATAGACAGGGAAATAGTGTTATTCCTGGTAAAAAAAAGAAAAAGATTATAATTCATTGTATATTTAATAATTAAATCTGGTTCATTGTATATATTTTAAAAGACAAGGAGGTAAATTAAAGATTTAATGACAAAAATTAGGTAATAAAATAAAGACAGTCGTCAATGTTCTTGTGTCCTTCACACCAGTAAATATGAGAAGTGTGTGTTTTTGTACAGCTGCTGAACTGACTTCAGTCACTGTGACCATCGAGCACAGTAATAAACAGCAGAATCTTCAGTCTTCAGACTGTTCATCTGCAGATTCAGCTGCGCTCTGTTGTCGTCTCTGGAGATGATAAACCGGCCTTTGACTGACTCAGAGTAGTACGTGCTGCCCCCACCATTGCTGATACTACTGATCCACTCCAGTCCTTTTCCAGGAGCCTGTCTGACCCAGACCATCCAGTAGCTACTGAATGTGAATCCAGAGGCTGAACAGGTCAGTGTGTGAGATTCTCCAGGTCTTTTAACCACTGGTTCAGACTGTGTCAGAGTCTGAGCATCAACACCTGTTGACAATAGGAAACATGAAGATAATCAGCTGATGACAAAAGTAAAAGTCTGTGAACAATCAGGATGAGTGAAGATCTTCACCTGCCCAGCAGATGGTTAGAAGCAGCAGTCCTGTCCTACAGTCCATCATGTTAAACTGTGTGTCCACTCCTCTCTGTCCTCCTGTCTGCTCTCACATAAGTAGACGTGGAGCACATCTGAGTTTTGCATCAACTCCTCCTCAGCACACAAGTGGATTTGATTGTGGTTGCTCCTCCTCTTTGGTTGATGTGTGTTTATGATCTCAGAGATTTCTTTTTAGTTCTACTGATGGTTTAACAGTGGTCCCAATACTGAGCGCTGAGGTACCCCACAGATCACCCACATCACTTTTCATCAATCTACAAATATAGTTTTGAAAGGACAACACGTAAGACAGTTACTGAAATACAAAAATATTCAAGTAAACTTTTTTTCTTTAAATACCTGTAATGAAATAATTAAAAAATTCTGAACTTGGTTGGTCAATTGAACATATATTTTTTAGAAACAATATTGAAAACTGCTTCCTTTTTAAAGGTTTTCTTAAACTAATGTATATGTGCTTTTATTTTGTCTATATTGAAAGAAATTGATGACATCATTGATTAAATGTTTGACTGCGACATGTGCCTTTCCTTATTCTTTAGGAAATACTAAATAGCTGTGAAGTTCACGTTTTCTCGTGACAAAGTTGATTTTTAAAATCAAAAATGCTCCTCAAATGTTTTCTATGGCTTTTATGTGTCACTAATATTTTTTTTTTTTGGTGAGATTCTCCATCTGAAGTATTTTCTACCATTTCTGACTCTGCGTCATCAACATGTTTGTGTCATGATTCATTCCTGGTGTGATGTCGCCCCCTCTGGTGATGTTGTGGTGATGCTCTGAGGGATTTTTGTTCAGCTCTACTGATGCTTTGTGTTATTGTGTCTCTGGCACAGTAATACACAGCAGTGTCTTCAGGCTGCACATTCACTCCATTTAGAGTCACTGTGTTGCTGGAAGAGTCTAAACTGATGCTGAACTTGTTCTTCAGTGAAGCTTTGTAACCTGGGGTGTATCCAACACAATGCCATCCGATCCACTCCAGTCCTTTCCCTGCAGGTTGTCTGATCCAGCTTGTCCAGTAGCTGCTGATAGAATAAGAGACCTGACAGGTGATGGTCAGAGGTTGACCTGGCTGCACAGTCACAGAGGCTGACTGTGTCAACTGTTCACACTTCACACCTGTGGATGAAGAGCAGAAGGTTGAATCAGTGGACTAAGAGTGAACAGTCAGTGTGATCACACTGTCAGTGTCTCTGCCTCAGTCACACTCACAGGATCCAGCAGCTAACAGCAGCAGCAGAGCTACAGAGAACATGGTTGGTATTGAAGGTGATCTGAAGGGAGCTTCTCTTCTTCTGCTGCAGCTAACAGCAGGATATCAAGTCTTTATAGCAGACTGACAGGAAGTTCCCTTTGCATACAGAAGAACTCTGATGGGATATAAAAGAAGCATCAACTGTTCTGTCCACAAAACACCAAACACAAATCAGCTGAGAGAACAACAACATTCACAGTGATGTTTTTCACAACCACATGAAGAATTTTACGTGCTGCAATCATTCATTCTTAATCTCAAGGATTAAATCTCATGTAAATATACATCAGTCTTAATAACAGTCATCAATCAATTGATGGAAAAGAGAAAAGTAGTTCAATAACTTGGTCAGTTGGTTCATCATATTTCACTTGAAACGATGTTGAACAGTTTTGTTTTCTTCACATTAAACCTCTTTCTTTTTCTCCCAGTCAGTACAGAAATGGAAAAACTGATGAGGTGAGTAGTTTGAATATAACACTTGCATACTTTAGTGTAAAACCTGATTTTAGATTTATTTTTTGAGAGAATATTCTCTAGAATTACATCAGAATCTGATCATGTCTAATTTATTATTAATTTATCCTTGTGATATGTTATCACTTATTTAGATTGTATCCAATATTTCATCTTCCTAAATGAAGATTTTTGTTTCCTGTAGTTTATGATCTCATATACTTGATGCTTTTAAAGAGTTCATGATCAAACTCATCAGAGCTGACCAACTCACAAATGAAGGTTGTTTATTAAAGGGTGAAAAGAAATCTACTGAACAGATCCTCAGATGGTAGGATGGTGATTGTCATGAATTGGCCTAAAAAACTCCTTCAAATGGGATCATTGCTGAGTTTTCTATAACTAACTTCATTAAATTGTTTTAGCTTCAGAGGTCTTCGAAAAAATCAACAGTCAAAGAAACAAAGCTGTAAAGTCAGCATCCTGACACAGGAAAAAACCTGTTGTAAAATACATTCATCATAAGAAATATGAAATTTTAAAGCTTTTAAAATTACCTAAAATTACAGAGATGAGGCTGTAATGTGAAGGTTAGATTTGACGGTAATAATAATAATAAGTCAGGGTCTCTTTACTTGATGAGACTGTAGGTAGTATTGTGTTTAGTACTTCCTGTTTCTTGTTGTTCATTCCGTTACTCTTCTTCCTTCCCCTGTGTTGAGTCCCCCCACCCGTGTCCCTGGTGTGTATCAGCTGTGCTCTCCTTCATTTCTGGATCACATCATTCTGTTCATGTGCATTAATGCTGGGTCATAAAAGTACTGATACAATTAATTAACTACTTTGTTTTTGTCATCTAACTTCTATTTCTGTTCCTGATGTGGCAAATTCCATCACCTTCGTCTGTTTCTGTAAAATCATATTCATGTTACTTTTCTGGTCTCTACCAGATAAAAGCACTCTTCTATCATGCTTCCCTTTCATCAAATATTATTTTTGTCATTTGTCACAATTTTATTGTTTTGGCAAATTATGTGGAGATGTTATTGTCAAAACCATTCCTGAAATTATTTCAAAGAAGTCTCTGGAGGTTTTAATACAGTGGTTCCTCTCTCTTAAGTCACTGTGTTCTCGAGCACAGAAGAAAACAGCAGAATCCTCTGCTGTCAGGCTGCTGATCTCCAGGTACTGAGTGCTGCTGGGCACGTCTTCAGTCATCACGTAACCACTTTTAAAAGAGCTTCCATATGAGGCAGAGTTTGAACCTGCATTCATCTTCCCGACCCACTCCAGAGCTTTCCCTGGTCTCTGTCGTATCCAGTGAATATAGTAGCGTGTCATATCAAACCCTGAAATGGTGCATGACATCTTCACTGTCTCTCCAGGTCTTTTTACTTCAGACTGAGACTGATCCAGACTTTCACTCCAAACACCTGTAAGAAAATAGAAATACACCCAACAAACACGTCAAGCTCATTCCTGACGTGTACAAAGAAGTAAGAGCAGCCCTGATGTTCTCACCGTGAACAGTGACAATGATCAGTAAAGCTCTGATAACTGTACTCTCCATGATGTGCTGACACGAGTTCTGTGCTGTCTGATCTGAGCTGAACTGTGTAAAACTGCTCCAGGCTTCTGTCACAAGTTCCTGATGTGTTTATAGGACAGGAAGAGTTTGCATAGACGTCCCTCTCTGTGACATTTTCATAAAGACTTCAAGAAAAGTTAAAAGCAGACATTCAGAATCAGTTCAACATCATGAAATGTATCCAAGTTGATCTGTTCTATGTTTACTGGACCTAGACTTTTATTATTTCTGTCACATGACTTTATTGATCACATTTCACTGAGAAGAATTGTAGACTTTTAAACTTGACTCCAGGGAATGTTCTATATTCTATAATTTCACCTGCATACAGTAGATAACATAATCATCATCATCATCTTCATCAATCGTGTTGCGGTAAAAAAAAAACTGATTATTTTATTAAGTCCTCCCTGCAGTCGTCTTCTAAAACTGTTTTCTGCTGTTTGCTTTGATGGCGTGAACATATTTGTGCAGCTCTTTTTGTGTCTCTGTTGGAAAACACAAACAATATTAGAAGTACATCAGAATAAATAAATGAAGGTTATTTCCTGTAGTTTATGATGACAATTACTTGATACATTTCTTTGAGTTCATAATCACACTCATCAGAGCTGATCAACTAACAAATGAAGGTTGTTTTATTGAAGGGTGACAATAAATCAACTGAAAGGATCCTCAGATGTTAGGATGGGGATTGTCATGAATTGGCCTAAAAAACTCTTTCAAATGGGATCATTGCTGAGTTTTCTATAACTAACTTCATTCAATTGTTTTAGCTTCACAGCTCTTCAAAAAAAATCAACAGTCAAAGAATAAAGCTGTAAAGTCAGCATCCTGACACAGGAAAAAACCTGTTGTAAAATAAATTAATTACAAGCAATATGAAATTTAAAAACTTTGAAAAATAACTAAAATAAAGAGATAAGGCTCTGATATGACCACATCGTCAGATTTGAACGTTAGATTTGATAATAATATAAATAACAATAATAACAACAATGATAACTACAATAATAATCATGATGATAATTATTGTTGTTATTATTATTATGATTATTATTATTATCTTTTGTTCATTTCTTGATGAGACTGTAGGTATTATTGTGTTCAGTACTTCCTGTCTCTTGTTGTTCATTCCGTTACTCTTCTTCCTTCCCCTGTGTTGAGTCCCCCCACCCGTGTCCCTGGTGTGTATCAGCTGTGCTCTCCTTCATTTCTGGATCACATCATTCTGTTCATGTGCATTAATGCTGGGTCATAAAAGTGCTGAAACAATTACTTAACTATGTTGTTATTGCCATTTAACTTTTATTTCTGTTCCTAATGTGACACATTCCATGACCTTGTCTATTTCTGTAAAATCAGATTCATGTTACTTTTCTGGTCTCTGCCAGATAAAACCACTCCTTTCTCATGATTCAATTTATAAAATATTACTTTTGTCACGTTCAATTTAATTGTTTGGCAAATTATGTGGAGATGATATTGTCAAAACCATTCCTGGTGTGGGGGCGGCACGGTGGTGTGGTAGTTAGCACTGTCGCCTCACAGCAGGAAGGCCTCGGGTTCGAATCCCGGTTGGGATGGGGCCTGGGGACTTTCTGTGTGGAGTTTGCATGTTCTCCCTGTGCCTGCGTGGGTTCTCTCCGGGTACTCCAGCTTCCTCCCACAGTCCAAAGACATGCATGATTGGGGTTAGGCTGATTGAATACTCTAAATTGCCTGTAGGTGTGAGTGTGAGAGAGAATGGTTGTTTGTGTTTGTGTTAGCCCTGCGATTGGCTGGCGACCAGTCCAGGGTGTACCCTGCCTCTGGACCCTGATAGGCTCCAGTCCCCCCGCGACCCCCAGTGGAGGAAGAAAATGGATGGATGGATGGATGGATGAATATTCACTAATGTAAGACGGAATTTGGGCATTCAGGTGATGAGAAGCAGTTTTTAGACCCTTGATTTAAATTTAGCAGCCAAACAATGAGTCCTCCCAGGACGGACACCTGAGGGACCCCAAAAGTAACAAGTGAGGAGGATTAAAAGACAAAAGGAGCTCTGAAACCAGCTGAATATGTGCAGGGAATTTATGGTACTGGAGTAAATGAAATTAAATGTAATAGTTTTAAAAGATTCAACCACTGCAGATCAAAAATAACTTCAGCAAGAATGAATAGATTGACCAAGAGGACAATTTTATGATGCATGAAGTCAGATGTCATCGGCGGAAGATTGCAGCTTAATCATTCACATTCTCCACAGAAAAGATGATCCAAGGTCAAGAAGTATATATATATAATATATACAAAATCATATAGACATGGAAATAGTGTTATTCCTGGTAAAAGAGAAAAAGATTATACTTTATTGTGTATTTAATAATTAAATCTGATTTATTGTACATATCTTAAAAACAAGGAGGTAAATTAAAGGTTTAATGCAAAAAATTAGGTAATAAAATAAAGACAGTATTCAGTGTTCTTGTGTCCGTCACACCAGTAAATATGAGAAGTGTGTGTTTTTGTACAGCTGCTGAACTGACTTCAGTCACTGTGACCATCGAGCACAGTAATAAACAGCAGAATCTTCAGTCTTCAGACTGTTCATCTGCAGATTCAGCTGCGCTCTGTTGTTGTCTCTGGAGATGATAAACCGGCCTTTGACTGACTCAGAGTAGTACGTGCTGCTCCCACCACCGCTGCTGATAGTACTGATCCACTCCAGTCCTTTTCCAGGAGCCTGTCTGACCCAGGCCATCCAGTAGCTACTGAATGTGAATCCAGAGGCTGAACAGGTCAGTGTGTGAGATTCTCCTGGTCTTTTAACCACTGGTTCAGACTGTGTCAGAGTCTGAGCATCAACACCTGTTGACAAGAGGAAACATGAAGATAATCAGCTGATGACAAAAGTAAAAGTCTGTGAACAACCAGGATGAGTGAAGATCTTCACCTGCCCAGCAGATGGTTAGAAGCAGCAGTCCTGTCCTACAGTCCATCATGTTAAACTGTGTGTCCACTCCTCTCTGTCCTCCTGTCTGCTCTCACATAAGTAGACGTGGAGCACATCTGAGTTTTGCATCAACTCCTCCTCAGCACACAAGTGGATTTGATTGTGGTTGCTCCTCCTCTTTGGATGATGTGTGTTTATGATCTCAGAGATTTCTTTTTAATTCTACTGATGTTTAATAGTGGTCCCAGTACTGAGCGCTGAGGTACCCCACAGATCATCCACATCACTTTTCATCAATCTACAATCAATCGTTTTGAAAGGACAAAACGTAACACAGTTACTGAAATACATAAATATTCAGGGACATTTTTTTCTTTAAATACCTGTAATAAAATAATTACAGAATTCTGGACTTGGTTGGCCAATTGAACATGTATTTTTTAGAAATAATATTAAAAACTGCTTCCTTTTTAAAGGTTTTCTTAAACTAATGTACATGTGCTTTTATTTTGTCTTTATTGAAATAAATTGATGACATCATTGATTAAATGTTTGACTGCGACATGTGCCTTTTCTTATTCTTTAGGAAATACTAAATATAAATGTGAAGTTCACCTTTTCTCCTTACAAAGTTGATTTTTAATAAAACGCCACAAATGTTTTCTATGTGTTTTATGTTTCACTAATATTTTTCTTTTATGAGATTCTCTACCTGAAGTATTTATGTACCATTTCTGACTCTGCCTCATCAACATGTTTGTGTCATGATTCATTCCTGGTGTGATGTCGCCCCTTCTGGTGATGTTGTGGTGATGCTCTGAGGGGTTTTTGTTCAGCTCTACTGATGCTTTGTGTTATTGTGTCTCTGGCACAGTAATACACAGCAGTGTCTTCAGGCTGCACATTCACTCCATTTAGAGTCACTGTGTTGCTGGAAGAGTCTAAACTGATGCTGAACTTGTTCTTCAGTGAAGCTTTGTAGTATGGGTTGTATCCAACACGATTGCTTCCAATCCACTCCAGTCCTTTCCCTGCAGGTTGTCTGATCCAGTTTGTCCTGTAGCTGCTGAGAGAATAAGAGACCTGACAGGTGATGGTCAGAGGTTGACCTGGCTGCACAGTCACAGAGGCTGGCTGTGTCAACTGTTCACACTTCACACCTGTGGATGAAGAGCAGAAGGTTGAATCAGTGGACTAAGAGTGAACAGTCAGTGTGATCACACTGTCAGTGTCTCTGCCTCAGTCACACTCACACGATCCAGCAGCTAACAGCAGCAGCAGAGCTACAGAGAACATGGTTGGTATTGAAGGTGATCTGAAGGGAGCTTCTCTTCTTCTGCTGCAGCTAACAGCAGGACATCAAGTCTTTATAGCAGACTGACAGGAAGTTCCCTTTGCATACAGAAGAGCTCTGATGGGATATAAAAGAAGCATCAACTGTTCTGTCCACAAAACACCAAACAGAAATCAGCTGAGAGAACAACATTCACAGTGATGTTTTTCACAACCACATGAAGAATTTTACGTGCTGCAATCATTCATTCTTAATCTCAAGGATTAAATCTCATGTAAATATGCATCAGTCTTAGTAACAGTCATCAATCAAATGTTGGAAAAGAGAAAAGTTGTTTCATCATGTTTCACTTGAAACGATGTACAACTGTTTTTTTTTTTGCTTTATATTTAACTTCTTTCTTTTTCTCCCAGTCAGTACAGAAATGGAAAAACCGATGAACATGAGTAGTTTGAATATAAAACTATACTTTAGTGTAAAACCAGATTTTATATATATATTTTTTGAGTGAATATTTTCTAGAATTACATCAAAATCTGATAATGTCTAATTTCTTATTACTTTTCCTGTGTGATACATTATCACTGACTTAGATTGTATCTAATATTTCATCTTATTAAATGAACAATCCTTTCAGCAGATTTGTTGAGATTTGTTGTTTCTTGTAGTTTATGATCTCATATACTTGACGCTTTTATGGAGTTCATGATCACACTCATCAACGCTGATCAACTAACAAATGAAGGTTGTACTGAAGGGTGACAAGAAATCTACTGAAAGGATCCTCACATCTTAGGATGGTGATTGTCATGAATTGGCCTAAAAAAACTGCTACAAATGGGATCTTTGCACGAGTTTTGTTAACTAACTTCATTAAATTGATTTAGCTTCACAGCTCTTAAAAAAATAAATAGTCAAAGAATAAAGCTGTAAAGTCAGCATCCTGACACAGGAAAAATCCTGTTGTAAAATACATTCATCATAAGAAATATAAAATTTTAAAGCCTTTAAAATTACCTAAAATTCAGAGATGAGGCTGTAATATGAAGGTTAGATTTGATGATAATAATAATAATAAGTCAAGGTCTCTTTAGGTAGTATTGTGTTCAGTACTTCCTGTTTCTTGTTCATTCCGTTACTCTTCTTCCTTCCCCTGTGTTGAGTCCCCCCACCCGTGTCCCTGGTGTGTATCAGCTGTGCTCTCCTTCATTTCTGGATCACATCATTCTGTTCATGTGCATTAATGCTGGGTCATAAAAGTGCTGAAACAATTACTTAACTACTTTGTTATTGTCATTTAACTTCTATTTCTGTTCCTAATGTGACACATTCCACGGCCTTGTCTATTTGTGTAAAATCAGATTCATGTTACTTTTCTTGTCTCTACCAGATAAAACCACTCCTTTCTCATGCTTCAATTTATAAAATATTACTTTTGTCATGTTCAATTTAATTGTTTGGCAATGTATGTGGAGATGTTATTGACAAAACCATTCCTGGTGTGATGTCACCCCCTCTGGTGATGTTGTGGTGATGCTCTGAGGGGTTTTTGTTCAGCTCTACTGATGCTTTGTGTTATTGTGTCTCTGGCACAGTAATACACAGCAGTGTCTTCAGGCTGCACATTCACTCCATTTAGAGTCACTGTGTTGCTGGAAGAGTCTAAACTGATGCTGAACTTGTTCTTCAGTGAAGCTTTGTAGTATGGGGTGTATCCAACAAGATTGCTTCCAATCCACTCCAGTCCTTTCCCTGCAGGTTGTCTGATCCAGTGTGTCCTGTAGCTGCTGATAGAATAAGAGACCTGACAGGTGATGGTCAGAGGTTGACCTGGCTGCACAGTCACAGAGGCTGACTGTGTCAACTGTTCACACTTCACACCTGTTAAACAACAAAGAAAATGCTGATTATAAAATCACACTCAAACACAGAAAGTGCTGCCTTTGACAAATCCACAGAGACTCACATCCAGCTGCCAACAGCAGCAGCAGAGCTGCAGAGAACATGGTTAATGTTGAGAGTCAGGGGCAGAGAACTCCACTGACAGTCTGATCTGATGGTTTTATAGCTGAGGAACAAAGAAGAACTCTGAATTTGCATAAAAACAAACATGTGAAGCTTCACTGTTGATCTGACTGGAAGAAACAAAAGAGAGAAAACCAGAATTCAAATCATCATATTTTGCATTTTAAATAATAATTTTATTAAACACCCAATCTACACCAAAAATAAAGTGATCTGAGGACATTAATAAATAAAAGTGTTTTACATAAAATATGTTGGATGATTTTTTTTTACATAACTTGTTTTATTGTTTTTATTTCACCTTTTCAAAACAGATTAAACTAAAATTAATTTATAATTTATAAAGATATAATAATTGCACATATATCCAAGCATGAACATCACAACACATTGACATTACTTAATGTATCACCACACGGATAATAATGACAGCACACTCATCAACACACATTGACGATCTGGAAAAGTCAGAGAGTAAATTTGAACTGTACCATGTAAATATATTTCTGTTTGATCTGAGACACATGAGAGCTGAGTGTGAAAGAAAATAGTCTCTAATGTAAGATGGAGTTTGACCATTCAGGTGATGAGAAGCAGTTTTTAGACCTCAGAAGCCAGATTGTCCTCTGTATGTTCATGAGTCTCCAGCGTTTTCCTGCCTATCTGCCCGGCTCCAACCCTGCCTGTCCCTGACCTGCCAGTTGCTTCTGTTCTCCGGTAAACCTGTCTGTGCTTTGTCTTGGAGATCCTGTCGTCTGCCTGTCTGTCCCCGACCATTCTACCGTGCCTGCTCCCCGGTAAACCTGACTGCCTTCTGTCCCTGACATCGCCCGTGGACGGACTCTCTTCCCGGCGGGTCCCGCTCTGTCTACCGGACAATAAAGCGGTGTTTAACCGAGCTCTTGTGTCGCACGTGGGTTCTGGTCTGGTCTGTGATATATAATAGTTTTAAAAGATTCAACCACTGCAGATCAAAATCAACTTGACAGATTTCTGTTTCAGAGAACTTCACTGACAGTCTGATATGGTGGTTTTATAAATGTGAGGAACAAAGAACTCTGAATTTACATGAAATGAAATTTGTGAAGCTTCTCTGTTGATCTAATTGGAGCAAATGGAAGAGATGAGAAAGTAACTTCAATTATAGTGTTTTGCATGACAAGTTCAGAGAAAGTGTTCGTTAAGTTCAAAAACTTCTTTCACAACTTTTGTAGCATAAATCATTCTAGATTAGCAAAGAATTAAAAACCATCAGGTAAGAAATCCAAATGGTTCAAACCACACTAGATAACCTGGACAGAAAGGAGGGGTACCCTGGACACTCTAACAAAACACCATCTGGAACAAGATGGACGTAGACGGGGGTTGAAAGCATCAGGAGGGGGCGGGGCTGGTTAGACACAGGTGAGACACATGAGGGTAATTAGAGTTGGACTGAGAAAATAAAAGATAAACACGTAACAGACAGAGCTCAACTTTCTTTAATTGTATTTGAATTTGTTTTACTTGAGTGTTGCAAAGAGAAACTGCTGGTACAATCTTTGAAAACTTGGACATCAAATCTTGATGAAGATTGTAAGTCAGTTGCTGAGAAGGAGACGTGTTGTTTCTTGTCTCTGGAGGTTTTTGTACAGTGGTTCCTCTCTCTTAAGTCACTGTGTTCTCGAGCACAGAAGAAAACAGCAGAATCCTCTGCTGTCAGGCTGCTGATCTCCAGGTACTGAGTGCTGCTGGGCACGTCTTCAGTCGTCATGTAACCACTTTTAAAAGAGCTTCCATATGAGGCAGAGTTTGAACCTGTATCCATCACCCTGACCCACTCCAGAGCTTTCCCTGGTCTCTGTCGTATCCAGTGAATATAGTTACTTGTCATATCAAACTCTGAAATGGTGCATGACATCTTCACTGTCTCTCCAGGTCTTTTTACTTCAGACTGAGACTGATCCAGACTTTCACTCCAAACACCTGTAAGAAAATAGAAATACACCCAACAAACACATCAAACTCATTCCTGACGTGTACAAAGAAGTAAGAGCAGCCCTGATGTTCTCACCGTGAACAGTGACAATGATCAGTAAAGCTCTGATAACTGTACTCTCCATGATGTGCTGACACGAGTTCTGTGCTGTCTGATCTGAGCTGAACTGTGTAAAACTGCTCCAGGCTTCTGTCACAAGTTCCTGATGTGTTTATAGGACAGGAAGAGTTTGCATAGACGTCCCTCTCTGTGACATTTTCATAAAGACTTCAAGAAAAGTTAAAAGCAGACATTCAGAATCAGGTCAACATCATGAAATATATCCAAGTTGATCTGTTCTATGTTTACTGGACCTAGACTTTTATTATTTCTGTCACATGACTTTATTGATCACATTTCACTGAGCAGAATTGTAGACTTTTAAAATTGTTTCCAGGGAATGTTCTATATTCTATAATTTCACCTGCATACAGTCGATAACATAATCATCATCATCATCTTCATCAATCGTGTTGCGGTAAAAAAAAACTGATTATTTTATTAAGTCCTCCCTGCAGTCGTCTTCTAAAACTGTTTTCTGCTGTTTGCTTTAATGGCATGAACATATTTGTGCAGCTCTTTTTGTGTCTCTGTTGGAAAACACAAACAATATTAGAACTACATCAAAATAAATAAATGAAGATTATTTCCTGTAGTTTATGATGACAATTACTTGATACATTTCTTTGAGTTCATAATCACACTCATCAAAGCTGATCAACTAACAAATGAAGGTAGTTTTATTGAAGGGTGAAAAGAAATCAACTGAACAGATCCTCAAATGTTTGGATGGGGATTGTCATGAATTGGCCTAAAAAAACTCCTACAAATGGGATCATTGCGGAGTTTTTGTTACCTAACTTCATTAAATTGATGGGCACCGTCTCCTCCCAGTCGACCAGCCCACACGCTGACGCCCTTGTGGGACAGTCCTCTCCTGTTTAGTGCTTTGACGCACTCATTGTACAGTGTCCTCCTCTCAACCGCCTGCAGCAAGAAGGTCCTTGATGGCCTCAGGAGAGGACCGTCGAGTTTCTCAAGGTGGGCAGTCAGCTTGATCTCTGGGAAGGGAGCCTCACAGTCTGGTTCCGTCCCCTGGCCGTAGTCCACCAGGAGCCGTCTCTCTCTCTCTCGCTGAGCCTGTTCCTCCACAGCTGAAGCGCTCTCTCGACGTCCTGGGTCGAGCGGATTTCCAGCAGGGAGCCCAAAGCCTCCATGCCTGTAAGGTCCGGCCCTGCTGCGGCTACCACCTGCTGCAGCAACAGGGTCCGGGTCCGGTGGAGGGCTGCTTTCAGCCTCGGCGCGGCTTCGGCCGAGACGTCCCAGCCTGGCTCCCGTTCACCGTGGGCTCCCTTAGCAGCCAGTGCAGAGAGTCAGAGCCTGTTCTTTTTTCAATTTTAAAAAGGGCCCATGCCTTAAAAACACTCTTGTAAAAGACAGGAAGCCCATTTAGTTTGGCGCGTTTCAAATCAGTCAAAAGCAGAGCATCATCCAGCCCCAGGTTACTCACCCGTCTGAGGATGCATCTGGCCACATCTCTCCACATCAGGTCCGCCGGCCCTATTAAAAACCTCTGTACAAACTGGATCCTAAAAGTGGTGGTTCTGCTGGCCTGGTGGATGAGGCCCTGTCCCCCCTTCTCTCGAGGCAGGTACAACACCCCCTGCTGGACCCAATGCATGCCGTCCCAGAAGAAGGACAGGACCCTTGCCTGGAGTCGTTCTAGGACCCCCGAGGGGGGGTCCATGCAGCTCAGCCTGTGCCAGAGCACGGAGGCCACCAGGTTGTTCAGGACAAGAGTCCTGCCTCTGTACGACATGCGGGGGAGGAGCCATTTCCACTTCTGGATTTTCCCTTCAACTTTTTCAAGTGTGTCCAGCCAATTCCTTTTTCCGTTTGTTCATCGCCAATAAAAACGCCGAGGTACTTTAGGCCGTTCCTTCGCCAGGCAAGGTTCTGGGGAAGGACCGGCAGCCCATTCGTCCACCTACCGACGGCCAGGGCTCCACTCTTGTGCCAGTTGACCCTGGCCGCGGACAGGCGGTCGAATAAAACCCGTTAAATTAGATAAAACATCAACGTCCTTTTGGCTCCGTACTATTATCACAATGTCGTCTGCGTAGGTGGATAAAACAATCTTTTCTTTAAAAGAAGGTAAAATCAGGCCGTCCACACTTGCACGGATCCTCGAGAGGAGGGGTTCCAGGGAGAGAGCGTAGAGCATCCCGGAGAGGGGGCAGCCTTGACGGACGCCTCTACGCACCTTGAAGGGAGCACACAGACTGCCATTGATCTTCAGCATACTCGCAATGTCACTGTACAAGATGCGGATCATCGCTATAAAGCCAGGGCTGAAACCGAACCTCTCCATCACCTTCCAGAGGAACGTGTGTTCAACCCGGTCAAAAGCCTTTTCCTGGTCTAGCGAAATGAGACCAGTGTCGATGTCCAATGACCTGGAGACCTCCACAACATCTCTAATTAGGTGGACGTTATCCCCTATGAGCCTGCCAGGCACACAGAAAGTCTGGTCCCGGTGGATGACCTGCTCCATAGCCTCTCTGAGCCTGGAAGCCAAAGTTTTGGACAGAATCTTATAATCCACACACAGTAGAGACACAGGGCGCCAGTTTTTAATGTCCTGCAGGTTGCCCTTTTTGGGCAGGAGGGTGACTACCGCTCTCCTGCAGGACAACGGCAGGGAACCCGAGGCCAGGCTTTCCTGGAAGACCTCCAGCATGTCGCGGGCCACGATGTCCCAGAATGCCCTGTAGAACTCCACCGTGAGCCCATCAACACCCGGAGACCTCCTTCCCTCCATGGTCAGCAGGGCGGTGTGGAGTTCATCGAGCTGTAGCGGCCTGTCCAGCTGCAAGTTGGTCTCCTCAGAGACCCGCGGAAGGTCCTTGCAGAACTCGTGGAACAGGCCGTCATCACTGCGGTACTCCGCCCCAAACAGGGAGGAAAAGAAATCCACCGCCCGCCGCCTTATCTGGCCTGGCTCCACGAGTTCCTGCCCTGTGCTCAAGAACAGTGAGTGGATCGTCTGACCCTGCCCGCGCTTTTCTCCAGCCCAAAGAAAAAGCTAGAGGGAGCATCCATCTCGGAGAGGTCCTGAATCCGGGACCTGACCAGCGCGCCCTGTACTTGGCTGTCCAGTAGGCTGGCCAAGGCCATCTTTTGGCTTGGAGGGTCTCAATGCACCCTCGATCTCCTGTGGAGCTGCCAATCGCCTCTAGCTCCACTATCTCCGTCTCCAGGTCTTTGATCGATCTGCGTGTGTCCTGCGTGGCATTGAGAGTATACTGTCGGCACAGGAGCTGTATCTCTGTTTTTCCTCGGTCCCACCACTGTCCTCGGCAAGTAAAATCGGATTTCCTCCCACGAAACCTCGACCAGAAATGCCGTAAAACATTTCTAAAATTACTATCCTGAGCTAAGCTAGAGTTAAAATGCCAGTATGCACTCTTGGGTAAAATATTCTTTGATACAATTTCGCTTAAAACCAACGAGTGATCAGTAAAAACGACTGGCATGATGCTACAGCCCTTAAATACGTTAAAATGGTGGCTAAAACAATAAAAGCGATCAAGTCTGGCCGAGGAGATCCTACCATCACACATGCGGGACCAAGTGTATTGCCTGTTGTCTGTGTGCATCCTCCTCCACACATCCACCAGGCCGTGAGAATAAGCCAGCTGCTTCAGACAGTGTTGCGAGGCTGGATGAGGCTCTGCGTGGTTGCGGTCTAGAACAGACTCTGTGCAGTTAAAATCCCCACCCAGAATTAGAAGATCATCCCCACAACCATTTAAAACAGTGCCAATCCTTTCTAAAAAGCTCTGTCTCTCTGTACCGTTGGTGGGAGCGTAAATATTAATAAAAACCAGGGAGTGGTTCTGGAGGCGCGCTTTCACCTTCAGACACCGCCCCCTCACCACATGCTCTACCTCCAGGGACGAAGGAGCGAAGCCCCTGGAGAACAGGAGGCCCACTCCTCCACTGAGGGCGGTGCCGTGGCTCAGCAACGCCTGTCCTCCCCTCTCCTTCTCCCAGTCCGCTTCATTGTGCCCGTCGCTGTGTGTTTCCTGGAGGAACAGGACATCAATCTGTTTTCTTTTTGCTGTGTCGAACACAAGTGCCCGTTTCTTCGCGTCCCTGGCGCCATTTACGTTCAGCGTTCCGACTCTTAACGTCTGCATGGTGAAGGGGTAAAAGAAACCAAAAACAGTGGAACAACAACAACCAAACAAACGAAAATACGCACAGGGAAAAACCATGTCTCCTTTTTTCACTCCAATTGTTTCCTGGCTTTTCCCATGTGCTTTCTGAGCCGGTACACTTCGGGGTCGGTGAGGTTCGACGTGGCTTTGTTTTTTATTAGAAAGGCCGCCGACCGGATGAACCGGTACCTGTCCGGAAAATGTTTCTCCAGGTCCAGGCCTCTCATGCCCTTGGTCCGGATGAGGAACTCTTTGATCATGCTGGCGGGGTACAGTTCTATTTCCTCCCCGTCCAGCATTGTGCCCGATAGCTCGCTGCAGTCCGAGGACATGGACTCGCAGTCGCTGGTGTCCGTGCCTGCTGCTGTCTGCTCCCGCCTCCCGGCCTTGCCGCCCTTGTCCTTCATGGCGCTCTTTCGCTTGTTCTGCAGCTTGGCGGGAACAAGCCACCACTCGGACACCCCACTCGTGCCCCCTCCTGCGCTCACTCCTCCCTCACCCCATTCACCCGTGCTCACTCCTCTCTCACCCCGCTCCTCTGTGCTCCCCTCTCCTTCACCCTGGCGAGATGACCCTCCTCATTGCAATTAAAACATTTCAGGGCGGAGGAGGTCGCGAAGATCACGTAATCAAAATCGTCCACGCGAACGAGGAACCGATAATTGAACTCCTCCGCCCTGTTGTGGAGGATCACGTGCACCTGTCTGCGGTGCGACACCACGTGCCGCAGCAGCGGCGACTTGCAGCCGGACATCATCTTCCTGATGGGGGACACCACCTTCCCATGTCGGGACAGCTCCCTCACCAGGAATTCATCGCTGATGAACGGCGGCACGTTGGACAGGGTGATCCGTGCCACCGGCTGCGTGAGCGGGGTCACCTGGACGAACTGCCCGCCCACCTGATCCCCGTCTCCACCAGCGAGTTCGCCTGCTCCACCTTGGCCAGGAACAGGACCACCGCCCTGTTCATGCGGGCGGCGGACTTGATGGAGCTGTGGCCGATCTTCTGGCCCACAGCCAGCGCCACCTCCTCCACACTGAGCACGGAGCCCGCACCCACCTTGACCCCGTGCTTACGGCTCAAGCCGGTAAAGCCGGCATTGGCCGCCATGACGGCCGCACGCGGTCGGCCGCCCCACAAACACCCACTCACTCCAAAAAAAACAATATATATAAACGTGTAGACCAATGAATTAAACTATAAATATCTCATTCACTCACACACAAAGAAAAGAATAGGAAAAAAAACAGCACTTTCGCACAGTTTTTTCAGTCTCTCTCTCTCCCTCTTCCACACATCTCCCTCCCAGAAGAAGAAGAAGAAGAAGTCAAAGTCTCTTCTCTTCATTTCTTGATGAGACTGTAGGTAGTATTGTGTTTAGTACTTCCTGTTTCTTGTTGTTCATTCTGTTACTCTTCTTCCTTCCCCTGTGTTGAGTCCCCCCACCCGTTTCCCTGGTGTGTATCAGCTGTGCTCTCCTTCATTTATGGACCACATCATTCTGTTCATGTGCATTAATGCTGGGTCATAAAAGTGCTGAAACAATTACTTAACTACTTTGTTATTGTCATTTAACTTCTATTTCTGTTCCTAATGTGACACATTCCACGGCCTTGTCTATTTGTGTAAAAGCATATTAATGTTACTTTTCTGGTCTCTACCAGATAAAACCTCTTCCAGATAAAACCTGCGATCATGGATCGTGTCCTCCCTCGGCCTGATCTGCCCCCCAAAAGGTGGCATCTACCTCCCTCGTCCCAGGTCTAGGTGCCTGGCCATGTCTCAGCTTGCTTGTGTGCGCGGGGGTGTGTGTTGAGTGTCTGTCTGTATGTAAGTATGCATGTTTGTCTACATGTGTGTGTGCTTTTATATTCTATATATTTATGGTGTTTTTATTCTTTTAATGTTGGATTGTATATGTTTTTATCATCTGTGAGGCACTTTGAACTACATAAATGTATTAAAAGTGCCATATAAATAAATAAAAGTTAAAGTAAAGTAAAACCACTCCTTTCTAATGTGTCACTTTTATAAAATATTACTTTTTATCATGTTCAATTTAACTGTTTGGCAAATTATGTGGAGATGTTGTTGTCAAAACCATTCCTGGCGTGATGTCGCCCCCTCTGGTGATGTTGTGGTGATGCTCTGAGGGGTTTTTGTTCAGCTCTACTGATGCTTTGTGTTATTGTGTCTCTGGCACAGTAATACACAGCAGTGTCTTCAGGCTGCACATTCACTCCATTTAGAGTCACTGTGTTGCTGGAAGAGTCTAAACTGATGCTGAACTTGTTCTTCAGTGAAGCTTTGTAGTATGGGGTGTTTCCAACACGATGTGCTCCAATCCACTCCAGTCCTTTCCCTGCAGGTTGTCTGATCCAGTGTGTCCAGTAGCTGCTGATAGAATAAGAGACCTGACAGGTGATGGTCAGAGGTTGACCTGGCTGCACAGTCACAGAGGCTGGCTGTGTCAACTGTTCACACTTCACACCTGTTAAACAACAAAGAAAATGCTGATTATAAAATCACACTCAAACACAGAAAGTGCTGCCTTTGACAAATCCACAGAGACTCACATCCAGCTGCCAACAGAAGCAGCAGAGCTGCAGAGAACATGGTTGATGTTGAGAGTCAGGGGCAGAGAACTCCACTGACAGTCTGATCTGATGGTTTTATAGCTGAGGAACAAAGAAGAACTCTGAATTTGCATGAAATCAAACATGTGAAGCTTCACTGTTGATCTGACTGGAAAAAATAAAAGAGAGAAAACCAAACCATCATATTTTGCATTTTAAATAGAAATTTTAAACACCCAATCCTAAAGTAATTTTAGAATGTTAATAAATAAAAGTATAACAAAATATGTTGGATGCTTTTTACATAATTTGTTTTATTGTTTTTATTCCATCTTTTACAAATAGATGAAACTAAATTAAATGTATGTGTAACAATGTAAATGAATTAACACAATATTTCTTAAATAAATAAAATGAATGCACATATACCCAAGCATGAACATCACAACACATTAACATTACTTAATGTATCACCACACAGATAATAATGACAGCACACTCATCAACACACATTGACTATCTGGAAAAGTCAGAGAGTAAATTTGAACTGTACCATGTAAATATATTTCTGTTTGATCTGAGACACCTCAGAGTTGAGTGTAAAAGAAAATAGTCACTAATGTAAGATGGAATTTGACCATTCAGGTGATGAGAAGTAGTTTTCAGACTCTTGAAGTAAATTTAACAGCCAAACAATGAGTCCTCCCAGGACGGACACCTGAGGGACCCTAAAAGTAACAAGTGAGGAGGATTAAAAGACAAAAGGAGCTCTGAAACCAGCTGAATATGTGCAGGGAATTTATGGTAATGGAGTAAATGCCATTAAATGTAATAGTTTTAAAAGATTCAACCACTGCAGATCAAAAACAACTTGACAGAATTCTATTGGGTCAGCAAGAATGAATAGGTTGACCAAGAGGACATTTTTATGATGCATGAAGTCAGATGTCATCGGGGCAAGATTGCAGCTTAATCATTCACATTCTCCACAGAAAAGATGATCCAAGGTCAAGAGGTCAAGACTTCATAATTTACTGTGTATTTAATAAATACATGATACTTCATCATGTATTTAATAATTAAATTGTATATATTGTATGGACCAAAACAAATGAAGATTGAATTAAAGATTAAAATGACATAAATCATATAATAAAATAAAGTCAGTATTCAGTTTTCTTGTGTCCTTCACACCAGAAAATATGAGAAGTGTGTGTTTTTGTACAGCTGCTGAACTGACTTCAGTCACTGTGACCATCGAGCACAGTAATAAACAGCAGAATCTTCAGTCTTCAGACTGTTCATCTGCAGATTCAGCTGCGCTCTGTTGTTGTCTCTGGAGATGATAAACCGGCCTTTGACTGACTCAGAGTAGTACGTGCTGCTCCCATCATATTTTATATAACTGATCCACTCCAGTCCTTTTCCAGGAGCCTGTCTGACCCAGACCATCCAGTAGTCACTGAATGTGAATCCAGAGGCTGAACAGGTCAGTGTGTGAGATTCTCCAGGTCTTTTAACCACTGGTTCAGACTGTGTCAGAGTCTGAGCATCAACACCTGTTGACAAGAGGAAACATAAAGATAATCAGCTGATGACAAAAGTAAAAGTCTGTGAACAATCAGGATGAGTGAAGATCTTCACCTGCCCAGCAGATGGTTAGAAGCAGCAGTCCTGTCCTACAGTCCATCATGTTAAACTGTGTGTCCACTCCTCTCTGTCCTCCTGTCTGCTCTCACATAAGTTGACGTGGAGCACATCTGAGTTTTGCATCAACTCCTCCTCAGCACACAAGTGGATTTGATTGTGGTTGCTCCTCCTCTTTGGTTGATGTGTGTTTATGATCTCAGAGATTTCTTTTTAGTTCTACTGATGGTTTAACAGTGGTCCCAATACTGAGTTCTGAGGTACCCCACAGATCATCCACATCACTTTTCATCAATCTACAAATATAGTTTTGAAAGGACAAAACGTAACACAGTTACTGAAATACATAAATATTCAGGGACATTTTTTTCTTTAAATACCTGTAATAAAATAATTACAGAATTCTGGACTTGGTTGGCCAATTGAACATGTATTTTTTAGAAACAATATTAAAAACTGCTTCCTTTTTATAGGTTTTCTTGAACTAATGTACATGTGCTTTTATTTTGTCTATATTGAAATAAATTGACTGGATCACTGATGAAATGTTTGATTGTGACATGTGCCTTCTCTCATTCTTTAGGAAATACTAAATATACATGTGAAGTTCATGTTTTCTCCTTACAAAGTTGATTTTTAATAAAACTCCTCAAATGTTTTCTATGGGTTTTATGTTTCACTAATATTTTTCTTTTGTAAGATTCTCCATCTGAAGTATTTTTTCTACCATTTCTGACTCTAACCTCATCAACATGTTTGTGTCATGATTCATTCCTGGTGTGATGTCACCCCCTCTGGTGATGTTGTGGTGATGCTCTGAGGGGTTTTTGTTCAGCTCTACTGATGCTTTGTGTTATTGTGTGTCTGGCACAGTAATACACAGCAGTGTCTTCAGGCTGCACATTCACTCCATTTAGAGTCACTGTGTTGCTGGAAGAGTCTAAACTGATGCTGAACTTGTTCTTCAGTGAAGCTTTGTAGTATGGGGTGTTTCCAACACGATGTGCTCCAATCCACTCCAGTCCTTTCCCTGTAGGTTGTCTGATCCAGTGTGTGTGATGGATAGTAACAGAATAAGAGACCTGACAGGTGATGGTCAGAGGTTGACCTGGCTGCACAGTCACAGAGGCTGGCTGTGTCAACTGTTCACACTTCACACCTGTTAAACAACAAAGAAAATGCTGATTATAAAATCACACTCAAACACAGAAAGTGCTGCCTTTGACAAATCCACAGAGACTCACATCCAGCTGCCAACAGCAGCAGCAGAGCTGCAGAGAACATGGTTAATGTTGAGAGTCAGGGGCAGAGAACTCCACTGACAGTCTGATCTGATGGTTTTATAGCTGAGGAACAAAGAAGAACTCTGAATTTGCATAAAATCAAACATGTGAAGCTTCACTGTTTCTAACTGGAAAAAATGAAAGAGGGAAAAACCAGAAGTCAAATAATCATATTTAGCATTTTGAATCAAAATTTAAAACACCCAATCCTAAAGTGATTTTAGAACATTAATAAATAAAAGTGTTTTACATTAAATATTTTGGTTGCTTATTACATAATTTGTTTTATTGTTTTTTTTCCATCTTTTCCAAATAGATGAAACTAAATTACATTTATATGTAACAATGTAAATGAATCAACACAATATTTCTTAAATAAATAAATAATGCAAATATATCCAAGCATGAACATCACAACACATTAACATTACTTAATGTATCACCACACAGATAATAATGACAGCACACTCATCAACACACATTGACTATCTGGAAAAGTCAGAGAGTAAATTTGAACTGTACCATGTAAATATATTTCTGTTTGATCTGAGACACATGAGAGCTGAGTGTAAAAGAAAATAGTCACTAATGTAAGATGGAGTTTGACCATTCAGGTGATGAGAAGCAGTTTTTAGACTCCAGAGGCCAGATTGTCCTCTGTATGTTCATGACTCTCCAGCGTTTTCCTGCCTATCTGCCCGGCTCCAACCCTGCCTGTCCCTGACCTGCCAGTTGCTTCTGTTCTCCGGTAAACCTGTCTGTGCTTTGTCTTGGAGATCCTGTCGTCTGCCTGTCTGTCCCCGACCATTCTACCGTGCCTGCTCCCCAGTAAACCTGACTGCCTTCTGTCCCTGACATCGCCCATGGACGGACTCTCTTCCCGGCGGGTCCCTCTCTGTCTACCGGACAATAAAGCGGTGTTTGACCGAGCTCTTGTGTCGCACGTGGGTTCTGGTCTGGTCTGTGATATATAATAGTTTTAAAAGATTCAACCACTGCAAATCAAAATCAACATGACAGATTTCTGTTTCAGAGAACTTCACTGACAGTCTGATATGGTGGTTTTATAAATGTGAGGAACAAAGAACTCTGAATTTACATGAAATGAAATTTGTGAAGCTTCTCTGTTGATCTAATTGGAGCAAATGGAAGAGATGAAACAGTAAGTTAAATTCTAGTGTTTTGCATGACAAGTTCAGAGAAAGTGTTCGTGAAGTTCAAAAACTTCTTTCACAACTTTTGTAGCATAAATCATTCTAGATTAGCAAAGAATTAAAAACCATCAGGTGAGAAATCCAAATGGTTCAAACCACAACACTAGATAACCTGGACAGAAAGGAGGGGTACCCTGGACACTCTAACAAAACACCATCTGGAACAGGATGGACGTAGACGGGGGTTTAAAAGCATCAGGAGGGAGCGGGGCTGGTTAGACACAGGTGAGACACATGAGGGTCATTAGAGTTGGAATGAGAAAATAAAAGATAAACACGTAACAGACAGAGCTCAACTTTCTTTAATTGTATTTGAATTTGTTTTACTTGAGTGTTGCAAAGAGAAACTGCTGGTACAATCTTTGAAAACTTGGACATGAAGTCTTGATGAAGATTGTAAGTCAGTTGCTGAGAAGGAGACGTGTTGTTTCTTGTCTCTGGAGGTTTTTGTACAGTGGTTCCTCTCTCTTAAGTCACTGTGTTCTCGAGCACAGAAGAAAACAGCAGAATCCTCTGCTGTCAGGCTGCTGATCTCCAGGTACTGAGTGCTGCTGGGCACGTCTTCAGTCATCACGTAACCACTTTTAAAAGAGCTTCCATATGAGGCAGAGTTTGAACCTGCATCCATCCTCCCGACCCACTCCAGAGCTTTCCTGGTCTCTGTCGTATCCAGTGAATATAGTAGCTTGTCATATCAAACCCTGAAATGGTGCATGACATCTTCACTGTCTCTCCAGGTCTTTTTACTTCAGACTGAGACTGATCCAGACTTTCACTCCAAACACCTGTAAGAAAATAGAAATACACCCAACAAACACGTCAAGATCATTCCTGACGTGTACAAAGAAGTAAGAGCAGCCCTGATGTTCTCACCGTGAACAGTGACAATGATCAGTAAAGCTCTGATAACTGTACTCTCCATGATGTGCTAACACGAGTTCTGTGCTGTCTGATCTGAGCTGAACTGTGTAAAACTGCTCCAGGCTTCTGTCACAAGTTCCTGATGTGTTTATAGGACAGGAAGAGTTTGCATAGACGTCCCTCTCTGTGACATTTTCATAAAGACTTCAAGAAAAGTTAAAAGCAGACATTCAGAATCAGTTCAACATCGTGAAATATATCCAAGTTGATCTGTTCTATGTTTACTGGGCCTAGACTTTTATTATTTCTGTCACATGACTTTATTGATCACATTTCACTGAGAAGAATTGTAGACTTTTAAACTTGACTCCAGGGAATGTTCTATATTCTAGAATTTCACCTGCATACAGTAGATAACATAATCATCATCATCATCTTCATCAATCGTGTTGCGGCAAAAAAAAACTGATTATTTTATTAAGTCCCCCCTGCAGTCGTCTTCTAAAACTGTTTTCTGCTGTTTGCTTTCATGGCGTGAACATATTTGTGCAGCTCTTTTTGTGTCTCTGTTGGAAAACACAAACAATATTAGAACTACATCAGAATAAATAAATGAAGATTATTTCCTGTAGTTTATGATGACAATTACTTGATACATTTCTTTGAGTTCATAATCACACTCATCAGAGCTTATCAACTAACAAATGAAGGTTGTTTTATTGAAGGGTAACAATAAATCAACTGAAAGGATCCTCAGATGTTTGGATGGGGATTGTCATGAATTGGCCTAAAAAACTCCTTCAAATGGGATCATTGCTGAGTTTTCTATAACTAACTTCATTCAATTGTTTTAGCTTCACAGCTCTTCAAAAAAAATCAACAGTCAAAGAATAAAGCTGTAAAGTCAGCATCCTGACACAGGAAAAAACCTGTTGTCAAATAAATTCATAACAACCAATATGAGATTTTAAAACTTTGAAAAATAACTAAAATAAAGAGATAAGGCTCTGATATGACCACATCGTCAGATTTGAACGTTAGATTTGATAATAATATAAATAACAATAATAACAACAATGATAACTACAATAATAATAATGATGATAATTATTTTTGTTGTTATTATTATGATTATTATGATTATCTTTTGTTCATTTCTTGATGAGACTGTAGGTAGTATTGTGTTTAGTACTTCCTGTTTCTTGTTGTTCATTCCGTTACTCTTCTTCCTTCCCCTGTGTTGAGTCCCCCCACCCGTTTCCCTGGTGTGTATCAGCTGTGCTCTCCTTCATTTATGGACCACATCATTCTGTTCATGTGCATTAATGCTGGGTCATAAAAGTGCTGAAACAATTACTTAACTATGTTGTTATTGCCATTTAACTTTTATTTCTGTTCCTAATGTGACACATTCCATGACCTTGTCTATTTCTGTAAAATCAGATTCATGTTACTTTTCTTGTCTCTGCCAGATAAAACCACTCCTTTCTCATGCTTCAATTTATAAAATGTTACTTTTGTCACATTCAATTTAATTGTTTGGCAAATTATGTGGAGATGATATTGTCAAAACCATTCCTGGTTTTATGTCGCCCCCTCTGGTGATGTTGTGGTGATGCTCTGAGGGGTTTTTGTTCAGCTCTACTGATGCTTTGTGTTATTGTGTCTCTGGCACAGTAATACACAGCAGTGTCTTCAGGCTGCACATTCACTCCATTTAGAGTCACTGTGTTGCTGGAAGAGTCTAAACTGATGCTGAACTTGTTCTTCAGTGAAGCTTTGTAGTATGGGGTGGATCCAACAGCATTGCTTCCAATCCACTCCAGTCCTTTCCCTGCAGGTTGTCTGATCCAGCTTGTGTAATAGCTGCTGATAGAATAAGAGACCTGACAGGTGATGGTCAGAGGTTGACCTGGCTGCACAGTCACAGAGGCTGGCTGTGTCAACTGTTCACACTTCACACCTGTTAAACAACAAATAAAATGCTGATTATAAAATCACACTCAAACACAGAAAGTGCTGCCTTTGACAAATCCACAGAGACTCACATCCAGCTGCCAACAGCAGCAGCAGAGCTGCAGAGAACATGGTTAATGTTGAGAGTCAGGGGCAGAGAACTCCACTGACAGTCTGATCTGATGGTTTTATAGCTGAGGAACAAAGAAGAACTGAATTTGCATAAAATCAAAAATGTGAAGCTTCACTGTTGATCTGACTGGAAGAAATAAAAGACAGAAAACCAGAAGTCAAATCATCATATTTTGCATTTTGAAGAATACATTTATTAAACATCCAATCTGAAAGTGATTTAGAATCTTAAAAAACAAAAGTGTTTTACATAAAATATGTTGGATTTTTTTTTTTTACAAAATTAGTTTTATTGTTTTTATTCCAAAAATATGAAACTAAATTGAATTTAAAAGTAACAGTGTACATAAAAAATGAAGACAATATTGCTTCAATGAATATAAGAACGCACATATATCCAAGCATGAACATCACAACACATTAACATTACTTAATGTATCACCACACAGATAATAATGACAGCACACTCATCAACACACATTGACTATCTGGAAAAGTCAGAGAGTAAATTTGAACTGTACCATGTAAATATATTTCTGTTTGATCTGAGACACCTGAGAGGTGAGTGTAAAAGAAAATAGTCACAAATGTAAGACGGAATTTTGGCATTCGGGTGATGAGAAGTAGTTTTTTGACTCTTGAAATAAATTTAAGAGCCAAACAATGAGCCCTCCCAGGACGGGCACCTGAGGGACCCTAAAAGTAACAAGTGAGGAGGATGAAAAGACAAAAGGAGCTCTGAAACCAGCTGAATATGTGCAAGGAATTTATGGTACTGGAGTAAATGAAATTAAATGTAATAGTTTTAAAAGATTCAACCACTGCAGATTAAAAATAACTTGACAGAGTTCTGTTGGGTCAGCAAGAATGAATAGATTGACCAAGAGGACGATTTTATGATGCATGAAGTCAGATGTCATCGGGGGAAGATTGCAGCTTAATCATTCACATTCTCCAAAGAAAAGATGATCCAAGGTCAAGAGGTATATATATATATATAATTAACAATTAATACAAAGTCATATAGACATGGAAATAGTGTTATTCCTGGTAAAAGAGAAAAAGATTATACTTTATTGTGTATTTAATAATTAAATCTGATTTATTGTATATATCTTAAAAACAAAGAGGTAAATTAAAGGTTTAATGAAAAAAATTAGTTCATAAAATAAAGAGAGTATTCAGTTTTCTTGTGTCCTTCACACCAGTAAATATGAGAAGTGTGTGTTTTTGTACAGCTGCTGAACTGACTTCAGTCACTGTGACCATCGAGCACAGTAATAAACAGCAGAATCTTCAGTCTTCAGACTGTTCATCTGCAGATTCAGCTGTGCTCTGTTGTTGTCTCTGGAGATGATAAACCGGCCTTTGACTGACTCAGAGTAGTACGTGCTGCTCCCATCATATTTTATATCACTGATCCACTCCAGTCCTTTTCCAGGAGCCTGTCTGACCCAGACCATCCAGTAGCTACTGAATGTGAATCCAGAGGCTGAACAGGTCAGTGTGTGAGATTCTCCAGGTCTTTTAACCACTGGTTCAGACTGTGTCAGAGTCTGAGCATCAACACCTGTTGACAAGAGGAAACATGAAGATAATCAGCTGATGACAAAAGTAAAAGTCTGTGAACAATCAGGATGAGTGAAGATCTTCACCTGCCCAGCAGATGGTTAGAAGCAGCAGTCCTGTCCTACAGTCCATCATGTTAAACTGTGTCCACTCCTCTCTGTCCTCCTGTCTGCTCTCACATAAGTAGACGTGGAGCACATCTGAGTTTTGCATCAACTCCTCCTCAGCACACAAGTGGATTTGATTGTGGTTGCTCCTCCTCTTTGGTTGATGTGTGTTTATGATCTCAGAGATTTCTTTTTAGTTCTACTGATGGTTTAACAGTGGTCCCAGTACTGAGCGCTGAAGGACCCCGCAGATCACCCTCATCTTGGTCCATCAATCTACAAATATAATTTTGAAAGCAGAACAAAACATCTTTATTGTTTTTATAGGTTCTTTCAGACTACCAGCATAGTTGTTACTGGGAGAGTCGCCGTCACTCAGCAGCATCAGGAAGCACCAGAACTCACAGGACGGGCAGAGAGTGAGCAGCAGCAGAGAGAGTGTGTTCATCATCATCCTGATGATGGAGATGTGAGCCGCCGTGCAGGAAGATTCTCTTTGGAAGAAACACATTCATGTTTCTCTGACAACTTGTTACATGTGACAAGTTGATGGTTGTGGCTGCTCCCTCTGAAACTTCTTTTCATGACAGCCCAGTTCAGACCAGAGCATTTCATCAAGATTCCTTTTTCCCAAAGTTTTGAGGCTGTGAGTTTCAAAGTTTAACCTGCAGTTGTTTTGAGTCAACGTAGAAGAAGAGAGCTTACATGTGAAAGTCAGACAGTGACCAGTCTGAAAAACTAATAAGTCTGGCTGGATGAGACCAACGCAGTCGACACATACAAACACAAACAGTAGTGAAGAATGAAGGAAAACACATGGGAATTTTTCAATTGAAGCCATTCCTGGTGTGATGTCGCCCCCTCTGGTGATGTTGTGGTGATGCTCTGAGGGGTTTTTGTTCAGCTCTACTGATGCTTTGTGTTATTGTGTCTCTGGCACGTAGGGTCACGGAGGTCCCCTACGTTGGCCACCTGATCACTGACCAGGGTGTTAAGCCTGACCTCTCACGTTTATACCAGGTTACAGTGAGATCACGGCTGCCCTGCATGAGCTGTTGTGGTAGGATGTGGACTGGTGCTGGCTGGAGCCCCACACAGCAGCATTCACTAAACTGAAGGACATTATTGCCAGCCCCGCGGTGCTGAGATACTTTGATGTTCACCAACCAGTTGTACTGCTGATGCCTCACAGCATGGCCTGGGCGCTGTCTGCGTCCAAAATGACAGGCCGGTGGCTTTTGCTTCCAGGGCCCTCCACAGAGACTGAATCACACTACGCTCAAATTGAGAAGGCGCTCTTGGCTCTCGTCTATGCCTGCACAAAGTTCCATCACTACATATATGGCCGTGCCATGAATGTTGAAACTGACCACCAACCTCTCATCACCATACTGACAAAGCCGCTGCACACTGCCTCTGCACGTATACAGCGGATGATGCTTCGCCTCCAGCGGTCCTACCTCAGTGTTGTTTACAAGAGGGGCAGAGAGCTCTATGTCACTGCCCACCCGGCACACCTGCCCTCCACTGACCAGTCTGTGGAGTTGGAGGACTATGAAGTGATGGTTGTGGAGGTTCTCTCCTCACATAGGGTCGAGGAACTGAAACGCGAGACACTGGCTGACGCCGTGTGCAGGCGTCTCTCACAGGTTGTTGCTGCTGGCTGGCCCGCCACATTCAAGGAGTTGCCACGGGATTTAAGGCCGTTCTACGCCATGAGAGAGGAAATTACAACTCTCGACGGCTTGCTCCTCCGCGGCCAGCGTTTCATCATCCCGCACTCCCTGCAGCGCTACTACGTACAGCAGCTGCACCAGGGCCACCCCGGGCTCGAGGCCACAAAGCGCAGAGCTAGGGAGACCATGTGTTGGCCAACTGTCTACACTGATATTGAAAGAGAAGTGTCCACGTGCCCCCTGCAATGCTCTCAGACCGCATCAACCCAAAGAGCCCCTCCCACCACACACAGTCCCTGACCTGCCACGGTCCCTCACTGCGGTGGACGTTTTGAATGGGAGGGAGGAGAGCATCTGGTACTTGTTGGTTCTTACTCCGGATGGTTTGAAATAGACAGACTCACTGGAACAACAAGTGCCACCTTGATCACTAAACTTAAACGCCACTTTGCCACTCATGGAGTGCCACAACAGCTCATGACAGACAACGCAGCCTCCTTCACAAGCAGAGAGTTCCAAGAATTTGCTCGCAAGTGGGACTTTTGCCACGTCACCAGCAGTCCCCAGTACCCTCAGTCCAATGGACTCGCCGAGAGAGCTGTGCGCTCTGCAAAGCACTTGCTGGAGAAATGTGCACGAGATGGAACAGATGTAGATGCTGCCCTGCTCAGCCTACGTAACACACCAAGAGATGGGCTGCCGTCCCCTGCTCAGCCCCTGCTTTCTCGGCGCACAAGGGCTTTCATTCCCATGACCAAAGCCATGTACTCACCTAAAGTAGAGGAGCATGTTCACAGGGCCCTGACACAGGTGAGAAAGAAGAGTAAAGCTTACTACGACAAATCAACCCGGCCACTGCCCCCCTTATGCCCAGGGCAAACAGTGAGGATGCAGACACAGAGGGGCTACGACAGACTGAAAAAAAAGTGCTGGCAACAGCGACACAAGCAAACAGCTCCCAAGTCAAGGCTGGGGAAGCCACTGATGTCAGGAATAGACGCCACCTACTTCACACACCTGAAACATATGCTTCTGCCCCCCAGGACATTGCAACCCCACCAAGCCCACAACGTGCTGCCATGGCACCAGAAGGGGTGCAGGGTCAACGGCAGGTGACTGTCACTCGCTCAGGGAGGGTTTGTAAACCCAGCTCCCTCTATGACCACTTTGTCACAGGCTAGCTCTGTGACCCACATGTTCTGTCTGCAATAACCTCAAGTTTTTCTATGTGCAAGTTCATGCCTTTTTTATCAGGCGCAGCTGCATGTTCACTTAAAGAGACATTTACTTGAGAAGGGGGATGTAGACCGTGTGGCGGTTGCCACGGTTACGGCTGTGGCATATAACGTGGTGACCGCTGGGGATGCTGGGAGAAGAACATTAGTCTGCCAGAAAGTGTGTGTGAGTTTGCCTCATGTCGGAGCTACAATAAAGTACCATCGTGCCATACAGAGAGACTATTGTGCCACGCACTTCTACAGTTGGGAGGTTTGTGGATTCCAGATTCCATTCAGACAGTTATTGAAATACAAACATTTCCAAGATAGAGTAAGTAAAAATGTTTCTTTAAATAACTGTAATAAAATAAATAAAGAATTCTGAACATGGGTGATCAAATAAATGCGTATTTTTTAGAAACAATATTGAAAACTGCTTCAATTTTAAAGGGTTTCTTGAACTAATGTGTGTATGCTTCTATTTTGTGTCTGTATTAAAATAAATTGATGATATCATTGATGAAATGTTTAACTGTGAATTGTGCTGTGTCTTATCCTTCGGTAACTACTAAATATACAGTATATGTTAAATTAACATTTTCTCCTCTTTAAGCTCACTTAAAAAAAAACTCCTCAAATGTTTTCTATGTGTTTTATGTTTGACTAAAATGCTTCTGTTGTCAGATTCTCCATCTGAAGTATTTGTCTACCATTTCTGACTCTGCTTCATCAACATGTTTGTGTCATGATTCATTCCTGGTGTGATGTCGCCCCCTCTGGTGATGTTGTGGTGATGCTCTGAGGGGTTTTTGTTCAGCTCTACTGATGCTTTGTGTTATTGTGTCTCTGGCACAGTAATACACAGCAGTGTCTTCAGGCTGCACATTCACTCCATTTAGAGTCACTGTGTTGCTGGAAGAGTCTAAACTGATGCTGAACTTGTTCTTCAGTGAAGCTTTGTAGTAGGAGTTTCCTGTATATTTTTCTCCGATCCACTCCAGTCCTTTCCCTGCAGGTTGTCTGATCCAGCTTGTCCAGTAGCTGCTGACAGAATAAGAGACCTGACAGGTGATGGTCAGAGGTTGACCTGGCTGCACAGTCACAGAGGCTGGCTGTGTCAACTGTTCACACTTCACACCTGTTAAACAACAAAGAAAATGCTGATTATAAAATCACACTCAAACACAGAAAGTGCTGCCTTTGACAAATCCACAGAGACTCACATCCAGCTGCCAACAGCAGCAGCAGAGCTGCAGAGAACATGGTTAATGTTGAGAGTCAGGGGCAGAGAACTCCACTGACAGTCTGATCTGATGGTTTTATAGCTGAGGAACAAAGAAGAACTCTGAATTTGCATGAAAACAAACATGTGAAGCTTCACTGTTGATCTGACTGGAAGAAACAAAAGAGAGAAAACCAGAAGTCAAATCAGCATATTTTGCATTTTAAATCATAATTTTATTAAACACCCAATCCTAAAGTGATCTGCAGACATTAATAAATAAAAGTGTTTTACATAAAATATGTTGGATGTTTTTTTTTTTACATAATTTGTTTGATTGTAGTCACTCATGTCAGATGGAATTTTGGCTATCGGGTGATTAGAAGTAGTTTTTAGACTCTTGAATTAAATTTAACAGCCAAACAATGAGTCCTCCCAGAACGGACTCCTGAGGGACCCTAAAAGTAACAAGTGAGGAGGATAAAAAGACAAAAGGAGCTCTGAAACCAGTTTAAAATGTGCAGGGAATTTATGGTACTGGAAAAAATACAATTGAATTTAATAGTTTTAAAACATTCAACCACTGCAGATCAAAAACAATTTGACAGATTTCTGTTTCAGAGAAGAAAGAAGAACACTGAATTTGTAGAAAATCTAATTTGTGAAGCTTCTCTGTTGATCTAATTGGAGCAAATGGAAGAGATGAAACAGTAACTTCAATTATAGTGTTTTGCATGACAAGTTTAGAGAAACAGTTCAGGAAGGTCAAAAACTTCTTTCACAACTTTTGTAGCATAAATCATTCTAGATTAGCAAAGAATTCCAAACATCAGGTGAGAAATCCGAATGGTTCAAACCACAACACTAGATAACCTGGACAGAAAGGAGGGGTACCCTGGACACTCTAATAAAACACCATCTGGAACAAAATGGACGTAGACGGGGGTTGAAAGCATCAGGAGGGGGCGGGGCTGGTTAGACACAGGTGAGACACATGAGGGTAATTAGAGTTGGACTGAGAAAATAAAAGATAAACACGTAACAGACAGAGCTCAACTTTCTTTAATTGTATTTAAATTTGTTTTACTTGAGTGTTGCAAAGAGAAACTGCTGGTACAATCTTTGAAAACTTGGACATCAAATCTTGACGAAGATTGTAAGTCAGTTGCTGAGAAGGAGACGTGTTGTTTCTTGTCTCTGGAGGTTTTTGTACAGTGGTTCCTCTCTCTTAAGTCACTGTGTTCTCGAGCACAGAAGAAAACAGCAGAATCCTCTGCTGTCAGGCTGCTGATCTCCAGGTACTGAGTGCTGCTGGGCACGTCTTCAGTCATCACGTAACCACTTTTAAAAGAGCTTCCATATGAGGCAGAGTTTGAACCTGTATCCATCCTCCCGACCCACTCCAGAGCTTTCCCTGGTCTCTGTCGTATCCAGTGAATAAAGTAGCGTGTCATATCAAACCCTGAAATGGTGCATGACATCTTCACTGTCTCTCCAGGTCTTTTTACTTCAGACTGAGACTGATCCAGACTTTCACTCCAAACACCTGTAAGAAAATAGAAATACACTCAAAAAACATGTCAAGCTCATTCCTGACGTGTACAAAGAAGTAAGAGCAGCCCTGATGTTCTCACCGTGAACACTGACAATGATCAGTAAAGCTCTGATAACTGTACTCTCCATGATGTGCTGACACGAGTTCTGTGCTGTCTGATCTGAGCTGAACTGTGTAAAACTGCTCCAGGCTTCTGTCACAAGTTCCTGATGTGTTTATAGGACAGGAAGAGTTTGCATAGACGTCCCTCTCTGTGACATTTTCATAAAGACTTCAAGAAAAGTTAAAAGTGAGAAGAGATTCAGAATCAGTTCAACATCATGAAATATATCCAAGTTGATCTGTTCTATGTTTACTGGACCTAGACTTTTATTATTTCTGTCACATGACTTTATTGATCACATTTCACTGAGCAGAATTGTAGACTTTTAAACTTGACTCCAGGGAATGTTCTATATTCTATAATTTCACCTGCATACAGTAGATAACATAATCATCATCATCATCTTCATCAATCGTGTTGCGGTAAAAAAAAACAGCTGTTTGCTTTCATGGCGTGAACATATTTGTGCAGCTCTTTTTGTGTCTCTGTTGGAAAACACAAACAATATTAGAACTACATCAGAATAAATAAATGAAGGTTATTATTTCCTGTAGTTTATGATGACAATTACTTGATACATTTCTTTGAGTTCATAATCACACTCATCGAAGCTGATCAACTAACAAATGAAGGTTGTTTTATTGAAGGGTGACAATAAATCAACTGAAAGGATCCTCAGATTTTAGGATGGCGATTGTCATGAATTGGCCTAAAAAACTCCTACAAATGGGATCATTGGTGAGTTTTTGTTAACTAACTTCATTAAATTGATTTTGCTTCACAGGTCTTGAAAACAACAGTCAAAGAAAAAAAGCTGTAAAGTCAGCATCCTGATGCAGGAAAATACCTGTTGTAAAAAAAATTATGAGGCATATGACATATTAAAGCTTTTAAAAATAACTAAAATACAGAAATGAAGCTGTAATATGACCACATAATCAGATCTGACGGTTCGATCTGATGATAATAATAAGTCAAAGTCTCTTCTGTTCATTTCCTGATGAGACTGTAGGTAGTATTGTGTTTAGTACTTCCTGTTTCTTGTTGTTCATTCCATTACTCTTCTTTCTTCCCCTGTGTTGAGTCCCCCCACCCGTGTCCCTGGTGTGTATCAGCTGTGCTCTCCTTCATTTCTGGGCCACATCATTCTGTTCATGTGCATTAATGCTGGGTTGTATTATCATTCCTCAACACAATTACTTAACTACTTTGTTATTGTCATTTAACTTCTATTTCTGTTCCTAATGTGACACATTCCACGGCCTTGTCTATTTGTGTAAAATCATATTCATGTTACTTTTCTGGTCTCTACCAGATAAAACCACTCTTTTCTCATGCTTCACTTTTATAAAATATTACTTTTGTAATGTTCAATTTAATTGTTTGGCAATTTATGTGGAGATGTTATTCTCAAAACCATTCCTGGTGTGATGTCGTCCCCTCTGGTGATGTTGTGGTGATGCTCTGAGGGGTTTTTGTTCAGCTCTACTGATGCTTTGTGTTATTGTGTCTCTGGCACAGTAATACACAGCAGTGTCTTCAGGCTGCACATTCACTCCATTTAGAGTCACTGTGTTGCTGGAAGAGTCTAAACTGATGCTGAACTTGTTCTTCAGTGAAGCTTTATAAACTGGGGTGTATCCAACACGATGTGTTCCAATCCACTCCAGTCCTTTCCCTGCAGGTTGTCTGATCCAGCTTGTCCCGTAGCCGCTGAGAGAATAAGAGACCTGACAGGTGATGGTCAGAGGTTGACCTGGCTGCACAGTCACAGAGGCTGGCTGTGTCAACTGTTCACACTTCACACCTGTTAAACAACAAAGAAAATGCTGATTATAAAATCACACTCAAACACAGAAAGTGCTGCCTTTGACAAATCCACAGAGACTCACATCCAGCTGCCAACAGCAGCAGCAGAGCTGCAGAGAACATGGTTAATGTTGAGAGTCAGGGGCAGAGAACTCCACTGACAGTCTGATCTGATGGTTTTATAGCTGAGGAACAAAGAAGAACTCTGAATTTGCATGGAATCAAACATGTGAAGCTTCACTGTTGATCTGACTGGAAATATGTGCATGGGAATTCATGGTACTGGAGTAAATGTGCAGGGGAATTTATGGTACTGGAGTAAATACAATTAAATGTAATACTTTTATAATATTCAACCACTGCAGATCAAAAACAACTTGACAGAATTCTATTGGGTCAGCAAGAATGAATCGATTGACAAAGAGGACGATTTTATGATGGATGAAGTCAGATGTCATCGGGGGAAGATTGCAGCTTAATCATTCACATACTCCACAGAAAAGATGATCAGAGGTCAAGGTCAAGAGTTCAAGACTTCAAAGGTCAAGAGGTCAAGACTTAATAATTTATTTTGTATTTATTAAATACACAGTAATACGTCATCATGTATTTAATGATTAAATTGTATGTATTGTATGGACCAAAACAAATGAAGATTGAATTAAAGACTAAAATGACATAAATCACATAATAAAATAAAGGCAGTTTTCAGTGTTCTTGTGTCCTTCACACCAGTAAATATGAGAAGTGTGTGTTTTTGTACAGCTGCTGAACTGACTTCAGTCACTGTGACCATCGAGCACAGTAATAAACAGCAGAATCTTCAGTCTTCAGACTGTTCATCTGCAGATTCAGCTGCGCTCTGTTGTTGTCTCTGGAGATGATAAACCGGCCTTTGACTGACTCAGAGTAGTACGTGCTGCTCCCACCACCGCTGATACCACTGATCCACTCCAGTCCTTTTCCAGGAGCCTGTCTGACCCAGACCATCCCGTAGCTACTGAATGTGAATCCAGAGGCTGAACAGGTCAGTGTGTGAGATTCTCCAGGTCTTTTAACCACTGGTTCAGACTGTGTCAGAGTCTGAGCATCAACACCTGTTGACAAGAGGAAACATGAAGATAATCAGCTGATGACAAAAGTAAAAGTCTGTGAACAATCAGGATGAGTGAAGATCTTCACCTGCCCAGCAGATGGTTAGAAGCAGCAGTCCTGTCCTACAGTCCATCATGTTAAACTGTGTCCACTCCTCTCTGTCCTCCTGTCTGCTCTCACATAAGTAGACGTGGAGCACATCTGAGTTTTGCATCAACTCCTCCTCAGCACACAAGTGATTTGATTGTGGTTGCTCCTCCTCTTTGGATGATGTGTGTTTATGATCTCAGAGATTTTTATTTAGTTCTACTGATGGTTTAACAGTGGTCCCAGTATTGAGCACCCTTCTCATATTTACTGGTGTGAAGGACACAAGAACACTGAAAACTGCCTTTATTTTATTATGTGATTTATGTCATTTTAGTCTTTAATTCAATCTTCACAGATCACCCTCATCACTTTTCATCAATCTACAAATCTAGTTTTGAAAGGACAACACGTAACACAGTTACTGAAATACAAAAATATTCAAGTAAACTTTTTTTCTTTAAATACCTGTCATGAAATAATTAAAGAATTCTGAACTTGGTTGGTCAATTGAACATATATTTTTTAGAAACAATATTGAAAACTGCTTCATTTTTAAAGGTTTTCTTGAACTAATGTACAAATCCTTTTATTTTGTCTATATTTAAATAAATTGATGATATCATGATGAAATGTTTGACTGTGACACGTGCCTTTTCTTATTCTTTAGGAAATACTAAATATAGATGTGAAGTTCATATTTTGTCCTTTAAAGCTGATTTTTAAGAAAACTCCTCAAATGTTTCCTTTTGGTTTTATGTTTCACTATTACTTTTGTTTTGTGAGATTCTCCATCTGAAGTGTTTGTCTACCATTTCTGACTGCCTCGTCAACATGTTTGTGTCATGATTCATTCCTGGTGTGATGTCGCCCCCTCTGGTGATGTTGTGGTGATGCTCTGAGGGGTTTTTGTTCAGCTCTCCTGATGCTTTGTGTTATTGTGTCTCTGGCACAGTAATACACAGCAGTGTCTTCAGGCTGCACATTCACTCCATTTAGAGTCACTGTGTTGCTGGAAGAGTCTAAACTGATGCTGAACTTGTTCTTCAGTGAAGCTTTGTAACCTGGGGTGTATCCAACACGATGCCATCCAATCCACTCCAGTCCTTTCCCTGCAGGTTGTCTGATCCAGTTTGTAGCATAGCTGCTGATAGAATAAGAGACCTGACAGGTGATGGTCAGAGGTTGACCTGGCTGCACAGTCACAGAGGCTGGCTGTGTCAACTGTTCACACTTCACACCTGTGGATGAAGAGCAGAAGGTTGAATCAGTGGACTAAGAGTGAACAGTCAGTGTGATCACACTGTCAGTGTCTCTGCCTCAGTCACACTCACAGGATCCAGCAGCTAACAGCAGCAGCAGAGCTACAGAGAACATGGTTGGTATTGAAGGTGATCTGAAGGGAGCTTCTCTTCTTCTGCTGCAGCTAACAGCAGGATATCAAGTCTTTATAGCAGACTGACAGGAAGTTCCCTTTGCATACAGAAGAGCTCTGATGGGATATAAAAGAAGCATCAACTGTTCTGTCCACAAAACACCAAACAGAAATCAGATGAGAGAACAACAACGTTCACAGTGATGTTTTTCACAACCATATGAAGAATTTTTACGTGCTGCAATCATTCATTCTTAATCTCAAGGATTAAATCTCATGTAAATATACATCAGTCTTAATAACAGTCATCAATCAAATGATGGAAAAGAGAAAAGTAGTTCAATAACTTGGTCAGTTGGTTCATCATGTTTCACTTGAAACTATGTTGAACAGTTTTGTTTTCTTCACATTAAACCTATTTCTTTTTCTCCCAGTCAGTACAGAAATGGAAAAACTGATGAGGTGAGTAGTTTGAATATAACACTTGCATACTTTAGTGTAAAACCTGATTTTATATTTATTTTTTGAGAGAGAATATTCTCTAGAATTACATCAGAATCTGATCATGTCTAATTTATTATTAATTTATCCTTGTGATATGTTATCACTGATTTAGATTGTATCTAATATTTCATCTTCCTAAATGAAGATTTTTGTTTCCTGTAGTTTATGATCTCATATACTTGATGCTTTTAAAGAGTTCATGATAAAACTCATCAGAGCTGATCAACTAACAAATGAAGGTTGTTTATTAAAGGGTGAAAAGAAATGTACTGAACAGATCCTCAGATGGTAGGATGGTGATTGTCATGAATTGGCCTAAAAAAACTCCTTCAAATGGGATCATTGCTGAGTTTTCTATAACTAACTTCATTCAATTGATTTAGCTTCAGAGGTCTTCGAAAAAATCAACAGTCAGAGAAACAAAGCTGTAAAGTCAGCATCCTGACACAGGAAAAAACCTGTTGTAAAATACATTCATTATAAGAAATATGAAATTTTAAAGCTTTTAAAATTACCTAAAATACAGAGATGAGGCTGTAATGTGAAGGTTAGATTTGACGGTAATAATAATAATAAGTAAGGGTCTCTTTACTTGATGAGACTGTAGGTAGTATTGTGTTTAGTACTTCCTGTTTCTTGTTGTTCATTCCGTTACTCTTCTTCCTTCCCCTGTGTTGAGTCCCCCCACCCGTGTCCCTGGTGTATATCAGCTGTGCTCTCCTTCATTTCTGGATCACATCATTCTGTTCATGTGCATTAATGCTGGGTCATAAAAGTGCTGAAACAATTACTTAACTACTTTGTTATTGTCATTTAACTTCTATTTCTGTTCCTGATGTGGCAAATTCCATCACCTTCGTCTGTTTCTGTAAAATCATATTCATGTTACTTTTCTGGTCTCTACCAGATAAAAGCACTCTTCTATCATGCTTCCCTTTCATCAAATATTATTTTTGTCATTTGTCACAATTTTATTGTTTTGGCAAATTATGTAGAGATGTTATTGTCAAAACCATTCCTGAAATTATTTCAAAGAAGTCTCTGGAGGTTTTTGTACAGTGGTTCCTCTCTCTTAAGTCACTGTGTTCTCGAGCACAGAAGAAAACAGCAGAATCCTCTGCTGTCAGGCTGCTGATCTCCAGGTACTGAGTGCTGCTGGGCACGTCTTCAGTCATCACGTAACCACTTTTAAAAGAGCTTCCATATGAGGCAGAGTTTGAACCTGCATTCATCCTCCTGACCCACTCCAGAGCTTTCCCTGGTCTCTGTCATATCCAGTGAATATAGTAGCTTGTCATATCAAACCCTGAAATGGTGCATGACATCTTCACTGTCTCTCCAGGTCTTTTTACTTCAGACTGAGACTGATCCAGACTTTCACTCCAAACACCTGTAAGAAAATAGAAATACACCCAACAAACACGTCAAGCTCATTCCTGACGTGTACAAAGAAGTAAGAGCAGCCCTGATGTTCTCACCGTGAACAGTGACAATGATCAGTAAAGCTCTGATAACTGTACTCTCCATGATGTGCTGACACGAGTTCTGTGCTGTCTGATCTGAGCTGAACTGTGTAAAACTGCTCCAGGCTTCTGTCACAAGTTCCTGATGTGTTTATAGGACAGGAAGAGTTTGCATAGACGTCCCTCTCTGTGACATTTTCATAAAGACTTCAAGAAAAGTTAAAAGCAGACATTCAGAATCAGTTCAACATCATGAAATATATCCAAGTTGATCGGTTCTATGTTTACTGGACCTAGACTTTTATTATTTCTGTCACATGACTTTATTGATCATATTTCACTGAGAAGTGTAAACTTCTGAACTTCGTCTCCAGGAAATGTTCTATATTCCGTAATTTCACCTGTAGCACAGTAGATCATCATCACCATCATCATCATCATCATCATCATCATCATCGTCATCATCATCATCATCATCATCATCATCATCATCATCATCATCTTCATCATCATTCATGTTGCAGTAAAAAACTGGATTTTTTATGAACTCCTCCCTGTACCCGTCTTCTAAAACTGTTTTCTGATGTTTGCTTTCATGGCATGAACATATTTGTGCAGCTCTTTTTGTGTCTCTATTGGATAACACACACATTAATACACATCTGTGTCTTCAGCCTGCTCATTCTCTGCTTCATACAGTTACTGAACTATATGTGTGTCATTCAAACTTGTTCAGAGGATCATTTTGGTTCAAGCCACCTTCTTTCGACAAATGTACAAACAATTCCATCTAAATATTGAGTCTGTTTGCTTCAAATTTTAACCCACAGATGTTATGAGTCAAAGAATAAGCAGAGAACCGACAGGGGACTGTGAGAGAGGGTCCAGACTGCACGACTAGTGAGTCTGACTGGATGAGATCAGGGCTGGAGACACGTGTGGGAACAAGATTCATAATTATGTCTATCATTTATCTGGAGCTACAGGGTTGTGTATCCTCAATTCTGTCCCTCACTATCACACACACACACACACACACACACACACACACACACACACATACATAGGCACACACACACACAAGGACATACACACACACACACAGGAGAGGTGGGGTGAGAGAGGTGCATTGGGGGTGACTCCTGAATATACAGTATCTGAGGGTTTCAGCAGAACCTGGATGTGATGGGTGGGGGTGAGGCATGAGGGGAGGAAGTTCTGTGTTGTGTTCATTTGAGGACTTGTCTTCACTGTGCTCATGCAAAGTCAGTCAGTCTCCTTTGACCTTTGACGTCCTAAGACCTCCAGATATTTTACATGTACAACATTTAAAATGATAAAACAGTTTAAGATTGAAATGAATGTGTTCAAAATCACTTTATCATATGATGGAAATATAATGTTTATGGCAACAAAGCATGCTTGGTGAATGTTCCAACACCATATACCCCAGAGCACATCAAAGGAGATGAACAATAATTTGACTATAAAAGAACATCAAAGCAGATCAAACCAGTAGGAGAAATCAAGGTTTAAAGGACAATAAATTGCCTCGTACAGTCTGGTCAGCCTCTTCAGGGATTTAAAACAGCGTAAACTGAATCTGGATTTAGAGTCATAACTGTGATATCATTTTCAAATAATATGGCAAATCACCAAGGAGTTAGTAAGGTAACATGTTCAAGCCTGATATTATTTGATTGAATTAACCAAGAGTGTTTCTCAAAGTAGCTACCATTTAGAAGCATTCTTGGTTTTACATTTGAAAATATGTTTTTTGTTGTTTTTCCAGTTGTTTTCCAGCGCGCTGGCAGATGTGAAGAAACAGGCAGCCTGCAAGTTTTCAGAGAGACAGAAGCTGAGTACCACAGCTAATGTCACCACAAAGGTCCCCAAGAATGTGGAACCCCATTGGTACGACCAGCTGAAAGAGGAGTCAAAGTCCCACCAGGAGAAGGCCTCAGAGGACACTGAGAAAAAAGACAGAATTATTGAGTCTCTTGGCGCAGGCTCTCTACTTTAGAGGACCGATGTGGTCAAACTGAGGAGGCCTGCTGCAAAATGAAGATGCAACTAGTTGAGGCTGAGAAAACCATTCAAATGAGGGATAAGGAATTATTCTCAATTAAGAGGTCTCTTCAGTCTAAAGAGAAAGAGCTGGAAGAGCTGAAGGTCTCTCAGGACTCCAAGAGCTCCCGAGGGAGTCAGACGTCAGAGGAGGGCTGGAAGGAGGAAATAAGCCAGCTAAAAGAGCTGGTTATTGAGAAAGAGGAGCTCATCAAAAAGGTGGAGACAAAGGCCAGCCGGCGGACGGCTGCCCATATCGACACCATAGCCCTCCTGGCCAGCACCGAGAATGCTCTCAAAGAGCAAGAAGAAAAATGCACAGTTCTGGAAGCTGAACTTGTAAAAAAAGCAAAGTGCTGAGTGGGAGATTTACCATCAGGAGCTTCAGAGAAAGGAGGAGAGGTTCATGGAGGCCATAGCTGAAACGACAAAGAAGTCGGAGCAATTGCTGTCCAACCTTTGTCAGAAGTGGGAGGCAAGGGAAAGAGCTGCACTGAATTTTATTCAAAGCTCCAAGACGTGCTCCAGAAAAAGGAAAATATGTGGGAGCAAGAGGCCGCGTCACACAGTGAGGTGATACGAGGCCTCAAAGAGGAAATAGTCCAGCTTCAGGTGAGACGCTACAACATTTAGTCTACATGTTTCTGTCTTTTTTCAAAAGATGTCAACTGGTTCAATCTAAAATATGTTGTCCTTCTTTTTACAGGAGTCCTGCAAAGAACACACAAAAAAGAAGAAGTTTTCTTTCTGGTGTTGCTTCTTCAGGAAAAAGAAGAAATAATTGAAGCCTGATCCTCATCCTCCTTTCCCCTTCTCACCTTGACCTCTGACCTTTCCCTCCACCTTTACCATGAATAAAATTTCTTAAAATCAAACTGAATATTTGTTGTTTTTTGATTGTGATCATGCTAAAGTGAATGGATTTACACATGCAGAATATTTCAAATCACACTTAGTAGACTGACACACATACACACACACACACATACTGTGGGGTGCAAACAACAAAGATATAAAACTGAAAATTTCAGATAACTTTTTACAGAGAACAGTAAAAAAATATATTTTAATCTAAAAATCTAAGGCCTGATTGAATTTCAAAACAAAAACCTGAAGTTTCTGTTTCAATTGTCAATTTTGAATGATTCCTTTTAACTTTTTTCTCCCACACCATTTGACATGATCTTACAAAAAGTCCCACAAATACATTCAAAAGTTTACCGGTTCTAACAAACCAACATAGAATAATATCTGTAATGTGTAACTGCTTCAACCCTGCATTTAAACTGGTGGGTTCTGTACTTTTAAATCGGTCGCTTAACTGGCAGACACAGCTGAACATGCATGAAGGTAAAAAAAATGAAACACACACACACATATACATACACACACACATACACATAGAAATGTACACACAAACACACGTAAACAAAATTGGGACTATTTTTGTAATTGAGATGTTCCTTTAAAGTCAATCCTGGTGTGATGTCGCCCCCTCTGGTGATGTTGTGGTGATGCTCTGATTGTGTAAAACAGTTTTTTCTGTGTGATATGTTATCACTGATTTAGATTGTATCCAATATTTCATCTTCCTAAATGAATTGTTTCCTGTAGTTTATGATCTCATATACTTGATGCTTTTATAAAGTTCATGATCACACTCATCAGAGCTGATCAACTAACAAATGAAGGTCGTACTGAAGGGTGACAAGAAATCTACTGAACAGATCCTCAGATGTTAGGATGGTGATTGTCATGAATTGGCCTAAAAAAACTCCTTCAAATGGGATGATTGCTGAGTTTTCGTAAAGTAACTTCATTAAATTGATTTAGCTTCACAGCTCTTAAAAAAAAATAAACAGTCAAAGAAAAAAGTTGTAAAATACATTTATAAGAAGGAATATCAAATTTTAAAGCTCTTAAAAATACCTAAAATAAAGAGATGAGCCTGTAATAGGACCACATCATCAGATTTGACGGTAATAATAATAAGTCAAAGTCTCTTCCGTTCATTTCTTGATGAGACTGTAGGTAGTATTGTGTTTAGTACTTCCTGTTTCTTGTTGTTCATTCCGTTACTCTTCTTCCTTCCCCTGTGTTGAGTCCCCCCACCCGTGTCCCTGGTGTGTATCAGCTGTGCTCTCCTTCATTTCTGGACCACATCATTCTGTTCATGTGCATTAATGCTGGGTTGTATTATCATTACTCAACACAATTACTTAACAACTTTGTTATTGCCATTTAACTTTTCTGTTCCTCATGTGACACATTCCATGGCCTTGTCTATTTGTGTAAAAGCATATTCATGTTAATTTTCTGGTCTCTACCAGATAAAAACACTCCTTTCTAATGTGTCACTTTTATAAAATATTACTTTTTATCGTGTTCAATTCAATTGTTTGGCAAATTATGTGGAGATGTTGTTGTCAAAACCATTCCTGGTGTGATGTCGCCCCCTCTGGTGATGTTGTGGTGATGCTCTGAGGGGTTTTTGTTCAGCTCTACTGATGCTTTGTGTTATTGTGTCTCTGGCACAGTAATACACAGCAGTGTCTTCAGGCTGCACATTCACTCCATTTAGAGTCACTGTGTTGCTGGAAGAGTCGAAACTGATGCTGAACTTGTTCTTCAGTGAAGCTTTGTAGTAAGAGGTCGATCCAACACGATTGCTTCCAATCCACTCCAGTCCTTTCCCTGCAGGTTGTCTGATCCAGTGTGTCCTGGAGCTGCTGATAGAATAAGAGACCTGACAGGTGACGGTCAGAGGTTGACCTGGCTGCACAGTCACAGAGGCTGGCTGTGTCAACTGTTCACACTTCACACCTGTTAAACAACAAAGAAAATGCTGATTATAAAATCACACTCAAACACAGAAAGTGCTGCCTTTGACAAATCCACAGAGACTCACATCCAGCTGCCAACAGCAGCAGCAGAGCTGCAGAGAACATGGTTAATGTTGAGAGTCAGGGGCAGAGAACTCCACTGACAGTCTGATCTGATGGTTTTATAGCTGAGGAACAAAGAAGAACTGAATTTGCATAAAATCAAACATGTGAAGCTTCACTGTTGATCTGACTGGAGCCAGTCGAAGAAAGAAAAGCAGTCAAATTAAAGAACGTAGAAATTTCAAATCACTGTACTCTACATGTGTATGTTAACTCTTATTATTTACTCCATTGTCAATTTTTGATGTTATTAATAAAACAAGTGTAACTTTAACTGTTACTTTAATTACTTTAATTAAAACAAACATTTCATTTTTTTAATCTAAAACACCTTGGGGCTGAATGCCAAAGAAAATAGTCACAAGATTGAATTTTGGCATTCAGGTGATGAAAAGTAGTTTTTAGACTCTTGAAGTAAATTTAAGAGTCAAACAATGAGTCCTCCCAGGACGGACTCCTGAGGGACCCCAATAGTAACAAGTGAGGAGGATGAAAAGACAAAAGGAGCTCTGAAACCAACTGAATATGTGCAGGGAATTTATGGTACTGGAGTTTTTGACATCATTGACATTGTACATTCCAGGTAGTCGTCAACTTACGACCTATTCGACTTACAACTGTTCAACTTTACGGCCAGTTTGATCACCTGGTCTGGTCTGATCGGCCAGTAAGCGAATGCAACTGTCTGAAAGCGAGATTGATTTAAGACTGTTTACAAACCCCAGCTGCAGCAACTCTGTCTCTCTTTCTCTCTCCTTCACACACACACACACACACACACACACACACACACACACACACACACACACACACACACACACACACACACACACACAGAGCATATATATAAAATAACTTTACAGAGTATTGGTGGAAATTGCTGATGAGGTCAGCTGCTCTAAAAGGATCATTTGTTTCCTGAAGTCAGATATCATCAGGGGTAGTTTGAAACCAAATTATTCACATACTGCACATGGCCTACTTCAGGTCAAGGGGTTAGATGTGTTTATTTAGTTCTACAGATTGTTTAACAGTAGGTCCCAGAACTGAGTTACCCCATTGATCACCCTCATCACTTTTTGTCAAGCGTTGGAGAACAAAAACATCTCCAAGGACAAGCCTCAGATGTTGGGATCTCTATCTTCCAGAATTCAGACAGTCACTGACATACAAAGATTTTCAAGACAGAGTAAATAAATGTGTCTTTAAAATACATGACATCATAAAATAAAGATAGGGTGTGTGTATGTGTGTGTGTGTGTGTGTGTGTGTGTGTGTGTGTGTGTGTGTGTGTGTGTGGCACATGTTGAGAAATAAGGCATGAAATTTATAGGCACACTAATGCTAAATCTTGTAACTTAAGAATAAGCCTGTCATGGATGAGAAGAACAGGAAGTGGTGTTTTCTCAGCCTATTTAATTTCGTTCTCTGTGGTGTTTTTCATTTAAGAAGTTGTACTGCCCTCTTTTGGTTAAACTAAGAAAAAAAGAAAGTTCAAGAAAATGTAATGTTCCAACGTTAGTCAAAACTGTAATTTTTTTTAATGCACACATTGGCAAAAGGGCCTGGGTCCCCTTGGGCCTGGGATACAAACATCATCATTGAATGGCGTCCTATATTCTGGGGTCTTGTGTAGATTGTTGTGCAGATTGTCATTTGTACTTGCTCCATCCATCCGTCCATCCATAATGATTGCTGATCATTTCTCTCCATTTCTAAACAAACAGTGTTTCACAAGTGTTTCACAAGGTGACTTATATGACGTATCTGTCTCTATCCTGCTCATCCTTAGACACACATACTGCTCATGCACACGGTTCTGTGATGGCAAGAACAGTGATCAAACTAATCATGAATGTCACTGCTGAGTTTTGCTTGAGGATATCATCTTAAGAACTTTTCATTATGTCTGGACCTATATGGTTACATCATCAGCTGATGATGTAGGGTCTGCATTTATGTTGAGATTAATAAAGGCCACACTAAAGCACCAGCTACATATTTTGGATTAGTATTACATAAAACCCCAATGCATGCAATATATGATAACACAGCACATGTATATATGATAACACAGCATGGCACATCACAAAATGCATGTGACATCAACGATGTGTCATGAATTTCATAAACTGAGATGTTCCCAAAATGTTGGTTGTCACAATACAATCAAATCACAACCATTCCCACAAAGCTTTCAATTATGTGTGTTGTTGATGTAACACATACTTCTCCGTGTAAATCACTTACAGCTGACATTAATGTTGACTTTTATATGAGAAATGTGCAGTATTAAGCTGGTCTTTCTTTTCTGGATCAAAGCTGTGGAGATAATCCATACGAGACTTCATCCGTCTGCTCTGGCATACGCAGATCACTGCCAGTCACACTCACACACTCACAAACACACACACCCCCCACAGGAGAAAAGGCGGACTGAACGGCGGCATTGTGACATATAAAGCAGCAAAGCCCAAGATCTTGACTAAGGCGGCGATCATGAGTATCAAACAAGCCTGCATATTTCTCAGAGGGAGCTCCAGAAGAGTAAGTTTTTCCTCTTTGTTCCTATTTTGGATTTTTTGTTTGTTTGTTTGTTTGGTTGTTTTTTGTTTTTGAGGGGAGGGGGGGTTGCAGTCATGTGATGGGAATAATCCCAAAAGCTCTGTTTAAATTGTAACCAAAATAAAAGGAGGATAAAATAAAAATAAAAGGTACATTCTATTACTGTTGCTGTGACAATATCACAGACTGATTCATGGTGGCTTCCCTGATGGCAAGTTGTTTTTTGTTTTTTTTTCACTGACCTTAAGCCTGTTGTAGATAGTTGGTCTGCTGCCCACATTTATAATAAAATTCAGACCTGTCAAGAAAGTAAATTTCAGGTGTAAAAGGTGCAAAAGCAATATCACACATGCACAAACCAGAGTTAAACCACTTCTGCGTTTACAAGGAAATGACAGGAAATGGTGCTCTGCTAAAAGTATTGACAAAACATATTCAGGAAGTTGTTCTGCTCCTTTAACAGTTTAAATGTAAAAAAAAAAAAAAAAGTTGATTATCATTATAATTGTCATCTGCATTATGCTTTTAAATATTTATATATGATGCTTATTTAGATTCTGCTGTCTTGATGTCATTGCAGGCCAGAGCTCTGACACATGATGAGATTGAAGGTACAAGTCTTTTTCGTGTCAAATATGCTTTTAAATGTGATGCATGCTCTATTATATTTCCTTTTTTTTAAAAAAAAACAATAATAATTGTGCCCTCCAGAGCTGCGTGAAGCTTTTTTGGAGTTTGATAAAGACAAAGACGGTTTTATAACCTGCAAGGACCTGGGGAACCTGATGAGGACCATGGGCTACATGCCGACCGAAATGGAGCTCATTGAGCTGAGCCAAAACATCAACATGAACTGTGAGTGGCGGCCTGCAAGCACCTCAGAGTCCAGCAATGAAAAGCGTGAGCGTGTGTCAGGAGACTTGCATGCTCCTGTGATGAAAAGTCAACGGCATCAGTAACCTCGGGGGGCAGCATAGGCAGGGCATTGCGCTGGGGTGTGGCGTGGGTCGGTTTTGGGGGCTTCTCGCATCGTTGTAAACGCTGTTTTCTGTTTGTCACTGGATCGTTTGTCACAGTGGGCGGACGGGTGGATTTTGAAGATTTCATGGAGTTGATGACCCCCAAGCTTCTGGCGGAAACGGCCGGCATGATTGGGTTAAAGGAGCTGAAGGACGCATTCAGGGAGGTGAGCCTGACAAGTGTGTCTGGTGAGCATAGTGTCACAATCAAAACTCTTGCCCTTCGTCTTTCCATAGTTTGATATAGACGGTGACGGGTGTATCACCTCAGAGGAGCTGAGGTATGCCATGATTAAGCTATTAGGGGAGAAAGCCAACAAAACCGAGATCGACGCGGTGGTCAGAGAGGCCGACGGCAATGGAGACGGGACAGTTGACTTTGAAGGTGAGGCGCCGTAAAATCTTGATCTATATCCCCTAACCCCTGATAAAAACACCTAACCAGAGCCAGAAAGATGTCTTCTTGGTGTATTTGTGTATTTGATTACTTTCTCATTGCTCGTGCTGTTTGTTCTTTTTGGCTGTAGTTTTTGTTCTGATTTGCCTCTGTAAAGTGTCCTTGGGTGTTCTGAAAGGCGCTATATAAATTGAAGTGTATTATTATTATTATCATCATCATCATCATCATCATCATCATCATCATTATTATTATTGTATTTGTCGTTCCGTTCTAACAAACCAACTTTGTGTACTTGTGGTGTTTTACTGAAAAAAGGAGAAGAAGAAGAAAGTTCTTTTTTTATTTTACAACATCCTGGCTGATTGCTGTCTTTGTTGTCTTGACAGAGTTTGTGAAAATGATGTCGCAACAGTGAGTACAGCATGAGGATGGCTGTGGATTCATCATTTTTGTTCATTTTTATCATGTTCGTTGTTTTACCTCTATCCCCACTGCAAAAATGTTAACGTTATTTTAATCTATATCTATATGTCCCCAAAATCGGGACGTTTTCCAGCACATTTATGTTTTCTTGTTGTCACCTTGTTGTCACCATGTCCTGTATGCAGAAATTAAATTGTAACATATTTATTAATCTCTATTAATTATTTCAGGCAAGCTTTTTATAGTGATTTTACTGTTCTTTTTTTATTTTGTTAAATTATAAAAATATATATGACTGTAACAAATGTTTTTTCCTCCTTCTTGCTTAATTAACATAAATGAAACTTGCAATTTTATAAAGTCCAACCAGGGGATTATGTTTGAATGTGTTTTATTGAACGAAATATGAAAATTGAATTTGTCATATGTCTGTGCGCACATGAAATGGAGAACTGAAAGGTATCAGGTTGCACATCATGACTGTATAAAATGAGAAGAGCTGATTGATCCAAATTTTGTAAAAGTGATATTATTTGAGAATGACAGATTAAAAAGAAAAAACAATAAGAGGATGGTTATCATTCAACTGCCTTATTCATTTGACTACTTTCACTGCGACTAATCACTCTGGTTGACAGCAACAACAATAAAAAAAAAGTTAATCACAACAAGACCACAAAATTGAGTGTTGATACCAGCGCTCAACATTCCTCTGACTTCCTGCCTCTCATCCAATCCAGCGCAGAATATGGAAAAAATGACGAGTGGTGCAGGATCATAAATCATGTTAAACAGCGTATACAACTGCATATAAACAATCGGGACTAATCTGTTAGCGGTGGATTACTTTGCAGTCTGTAATCCTCAGCATTGAACCCTGAGATGAACAGATGGGGGATAAGACAAAAATCACCACTCTAATACTTATCTACTGCCTAAACACACACAGAGAGAGAGAGAGAGAGAGAGAGAGAGAGAGAGAGAGAAAGAAACAAACCAAAAACACAAAATTATTTCAAGTTTAGTCCCTTTTTAAATTAAATTCAAGTTCAATTGTTATTTGATTGTCTGTACCATTAAGTAATCAACACTTTAGGACATTCAGGACATATCAGGACATTCAGAATCGATACCTGGTGCTGCTCGCTTGATTTCCAAGGGAAAATAATTTGTTTGGGCATCCTTTTAACCTTTGGTTCTATTTCAGTCAAGCAACTCTATTATGATTAAGTGATTAACACAAGAAATTTATTGCACACAGTTATTCATAAGATTAATAGAACATCGGTTTAGCAACATAGAAACAGGCATGGAAGCAAGTTTGGCGTCAGGCTCCATCTTTATGTGTTAATTCCCTAATAATAATCTGTCTCGACATTACAGGGAATGAATAGGAAAGAAAATCTATTTTATAGAACATTGTGTTACAAAGCTATAAGGTAAGAATAAATCAATCAGTTTACTATCTATTGATAATTTTCATCCCGAAGCCTTTAGAATTACTGTGCATGCATGCATCAGCAGCACAAAACTAAGAAAGTCCCCATAACAGTGGTAACACACAATATCTGATCCGTATTAGCATGTTACCTTGTCTTATGTTATCTGGAATGAGGTGTTTATTCCCCACTTCCTGTCTGCTAACCAAACATTATCTCAACACGGGGCAACTGTGTAACTCTCCGGGTGGATGGAGATGATGAGGGATCAACTGGAACACAACAGGCAGGACCTAAATAAGAGCTCCCACCAGGACCCAACCCAGGGCTCTGGGCTCTCTGCTGCAGCTGTATTTGGACCGCAGAGGTCCCATAGTGAGTTCAGGTCCCAGATAGGTCCAGCTACTGCATCAGATGCAGTTCAAAATGTGTTTAAGAAATTACTTGCTAAGGCAGAGTCGCTTTTTGATCACTTCATGCTTTAGGAAGCCCTTTTTAAACCCTTCTGAGGAAATGACTCATCAACCAGTAGCGAAGATCCACTCCCACCTCCCGCTCACAGGAAGGCAGCATCTACAGATCTTAAATGTGTGAGTGGTTTTTAAACTTGGCCAACATTTTGCTTTTCCTCCTCTGCTAAGAAGGGCATGCACTCTGTCCCAGTCTGTGGTTTAAAAGTGGAGGATTACAGCCAGATGGATCATTGTTTAAAAGGGGAAATTAACCTCAATTCTGACCTACAAATTATCATTGTCAGGATTTTTGGTCAGATTTTTTTTTTTTTTTTTTTTTTTTTTTTTTTTTTTTTTTTTATTTTTTTTTAAAAAAAAAATAAAAATAAAAAAAAAAAAACATAAAAATTTAAAATATTTTAATCTTTAAGCTAAATTTAAATTTTTTTTTTTTGTTTTGAATTTTAATTTTTTAATTATATTTTTTTTTTTTTTTTTTTTTTTTTTTTTTTTTTTTTTTTTTTTTTTTATTTTTTTTTTTTTTTTTTTTTTTTTGGGGGGGGGTGTATAAAGTGGGGGTTTTTTTTTTCACATTTTTTTTTTATTTTTTTTACACCATTATTGGGGGGTTTTTTTTTTAAATAAAATTTTTTTTAAAAACCTTTTTTATTAATTTTTTAAGAAGAAAAGAAGGAAATTTTTTTTTTTTTTTTTTCCCCAAAAAGAAAATGTAGTCATTTATTTAATTACACCATTTGCCCAGTGGCTCTTTAGGCCACTACATATTTAAAATGATATTTTGCAAACAAAAAACCACCCGGAAACACTTTGATTGTATCTTTTATTTGTCTTCTTCTTACCCATCCATAAGGGAACAGGCTCTTAGCACTTTGATTTTAACGCAAACAGTTTTGTACATCTTGACTACATTTAAAGGTTGTGCTATACGGCCTAAATATATCTAAGAGGCTTTGAAAAAACAAAGTCATATAAAATCTGACCTAATCTAACTAGAAAATACATATCTTTGGGGAGTACTTTGAGAAGACCCTTTAATTGAGTCATGTAAAATAGCTTGGTTTATTAGCCACATTTACATTCTCGAGAAAGGTTGTGGTCTCCCTGAAGTGAGAAGCCACCAGGTTGAGAAGGTGGAGTGATTACAGAAGGGAGAAAATAGTTTGAGGAAAGGAATTCTGTCTTCTGGGTCACCCCCGCAGAGTTCATCAGGCCTGAACCCTGGATGCTTGGATGCATGAGTACTACTGTCCAGGGATAACTCAACATTCTAAATGTGCTATGTTAAGCTTGTCTTCTTCATTACGGTTTTGTTGTTTTTGTTGTTGTTGTTGTTGTTGTTGTTTATTCTGCACCAGTCCCACTTCAGCACCGCGCTGCTGGACAGCTCCCCCCCCCCCCCGCCCCCCGCCCCCCCTCAGCGCGCTGCAGTTCTCGCTTGCGGCCACTAGGGCGCACCTGATGCTTCCACACAAATGTCCTCACATCACAGACGAATGCGTCAACCACACGGTTACCAGCCAGGAGCGCCTCACCAGCACAAACCCCGCCGCGCAGTCGGGGCCTAAGGCAACAGGATACATTCCAGGGCACATAAGTCTGCACGCACCCTGAGAGACAAAGGTAAGGATCTTGCAGCGTTGCTAAAATGTCTGATAGACGACTGACGCCAAATAAGATGGTATTCTGCACGATGCAGGCCGGGGGAGATGCGATCGGTGCATCCCCACAAAAATTTTGTCACACACCGGGCTGGTAATTTCATCGTGGAAACGCCTCGAATGTCCGCGGGTGTGCTTGCTGACACGTTCCCATGAACATGTTTGTGACGGGAATTGCGTTTGGAGTCCGCTCGAGACGAGGGGGAGACTCGGCGGATGGGATTTTTGGAATAGCGCATTTTCGGGCATGTTGCAGATTTCGGGGGAAGGCTTGAATATTTAATCCAATAACACGACGCGCACCTGTTTTCGTCCCCCCTCACCTTTCATAACGACGCTTTGACCGCGCGTATTTGGCGTAAGCCGGATGGATGTTTTCCAAATTGAGCGGAGCTTTAATTCGGTTAAAGAACTGAATCGCAGTGATAGTCTGAGTCGAGTAGCTGTGGCCTGCGTGATGTAAACATTCCCAATATCTCGACCGCAGCAGAACTGTAAATTATATAAGCCGTATTTCATTACCCTTCCAGGCAGTGTGTGATCCACAACAGTTACAATCCGCTTCACGCTATTATGCCCGAGCACAGGGTGGAAGTAATATGTAATGCAATAGTCTCTTTATATGATTTCATGTGCTAATTAATCTCTGCTCACTTTAACCTTCTCAGGTTGCTTCTATCCAGAACCATGGTTTCCAAAAGCCTCAGTGTGGTGCTGTCCCTCACCATGATGCACCTCGTCTCAGGTGAGTCCGTGTGCGTTTTATTCCATATTTCTTTATTCTCAATGCACGCTTTCTGATCTGCATCCACGAGTTGCTCCGCCAACAACTGCAATTTGTGTCAGGTATGAGCTTTATGACACCTGAGCCTGACACCCCGCCCACGTCGACCCCGGACTCCTATCCTCTCGGTGACATGATCCACGCCGCCCTGCGGAGTAAGGAATACTTGGGAGAGTCCTCTGCAGGCTCAGGTACACTTGCGCGTGCATTACCGGTCGTTAACGCGGCGAGGGTGACCGCTCATTAGAAAATGGCCCTCCGCAGGTACCACCACCAACCCCACGCAGGCCGTTCCCAAGCTGGGCCGAGCCGAGTCGACGGCAACGGTCATCTCACCGGGACTGCTCACCACAGCTTTAAGTTCCTCTGCCGCCAGCCAGACGGGAGCGAGGAATCCCATGTTGCCGCTGTCCGTAGAGGAGGAGACCACCACCACTCTGATCACCACCACCACCATAACGACGATGCACGTGCCAGGTATCCCCCCCAAAGCAACAGCACGGGCGTGAGGGGCATTCAAGCGCATGAATTCGCAATTCAACCCGAGCCATCGGAGCGCTCTCGGTTTTCGGTGACGTCGAATTGCAGCCGGATGAGTTTGCTTCACAGCTCCTGCCTCTGTTTGAAGAATTATGGACTCGTTAACGAGGTAATGTGACACATCAGCTGAAATATTAATGATACGACAGCAACTTACAGCAATTCGCTTAAAAGTAGCACATACACGTTCCTTATGCTTACGGTCATGTGCTTCTGCTTGCCACATACAGAATATGGGAACTTTCATCTTGAGTTCTTGGATTAATGTGCGTCCCCTGTTTACGTTTCAGGATTCGTTTTTTCGGAGCCTCAGGACAAAACACCTGAACTGGTGTGAGATGATCGCCACCATGTGTGTCAGGAAAAGTTGAATTTTGCATACCCTGTAATAACATATGGGTATGAGGAGCAGGTAGAAGACAGAACTCACAGGCTGACTTGTAGTGTTGTGTTCACTGCACATTAAAAGTAATACAATATTCCAACTTTGAATGTCCAGTCTTCATTACACCATTAGCATTAGTTAGCTGCTTCTTCAGTGCAATCAGGCGGGCCTGTAAGTACGGATATTGGACATTAAATCCTTCTGCACTGCGTTGGTATTGGCAGAGGATGATCAATAATAAGTCTTGCTCAACCAGAGTCATCTACCAGTCAATAATCAGGCCTGTCTTCATTTGACTAGATTAATACATTTCAATTTGACCCCATTCCAGCTGCTGCTGCTGCAGACTCAACAAGTCTGCCACTCTGTCATCAACGGTGTTATCAGGAGTCTGAGTAAATGGAGTCAATGATAAGAAATAGTGTTCCTGAGTTGGAATATAGCATGCAGGAGTGATTTATTTATTGCAATTTCCCACATTATGAAGTTAACCTCCCCTGGCAGGCGGTAAAAAAAGGGAAAGTTCCATGTTTTCAACAGATATACAACAAAAGAGTAGATCTTTTGAAACAAATATAAGGGTTGTAATATTCTCCACATTTTATTTTTCTCTCTCTGTCTCTCTCTGTCTCTCTCTCTCTCTCTCTCTCTCTCTCTCTCTCTCTAATTACAGTGCAATGCAATGCGACCTTGTCAGCCATGGACGATGTGGTTGAGTTGCCGGATCCTGCGTCAACATCATCCTATTCCCCGCTGGAGTGCACCTACAGTATAACCGTGTATGCAGGCTACGGCGTGGAGATGCAGGTAATGAGCAGTAAAGAGCAAAGGCCGGCGCAAAGCGACGGTAAGCATCTCTAACTAAGTCCGTGCCATTGTAGGTGAAGAAGGTGAATCTGTCCAAGAAAGAGTCCCTGATCATTATCGGCTACGGGGGTTTGGGCCCCGAGCTCTTAGCCAACGAGACCCTCATGAGAGAGGGTCAGGTGATTCGCAGCACGTCTAATCAGGTGTACATTCACTATCGGAGCCTCCAGCAGACCAACCACGGCGTGTTCAGTCTCCACTACCAGGGTATGTTCGAATCGCACATTATATTTTTATATTACATTTGGGTGATTAAGCCAAGGTTTCCGTGGGCCAGTGCTCGCTGCGTGTAGTTCAGGTTCTTGTGTTTCGGTGTCTCCAGCGTATCTGCTCTCCTGCCCGTTCCCTCTGTCTCCTGAGAACGGCGGCGTGACGGTGACGGACATCCACCCAGGGGGCCAGGCACACTTTCACTGCGACCCAGGCTTCCAAGTCCGCGGCCACGAAGTGGCCACCTGCATCAATGCGACGGTACCACGCTGGAGCACACCAGAGCCGCAATGCGTCGGTCAGTCTCATGTTCACACGTGATGTAAATGTGACCATTATTGTCTTTCATGTTGTTTAAATGTGTGTTTATTTTCTTCAGCCGTGTCTTGTGGAGGGTGGATTCGCAACGCAACGGTGGGCCGGATACTGTCGCCACCTCCCCCCTCTGTTAGCAACCACAGCAATGGAAGCAACCTCAGCTGCCACTGGTTGATAGAGGCCAAAGAGGGACACCGACTCCACCTGCATTTTGAGAGGATCGCGTTCGATGAAAATGACGATAAGTGCGTTCGCCTCCCGGGCAGCTTCCCGATTGGCTTCACCTTTTCTTGAGCGCCCCGCTGTGCATCCCTACTCCTTTCAGGTTAATTGTGCGCAACAGCAACAGCTCCCTGTCATCATCGCTCTTTGACTCAGACCTGGATGATGTTCCTGAGCGTGGATTGCTGAGTGAGGGTTCCACTTTGTACCTGGAGCTCACGGCGGATTCGTCCTCCATTCCGCTGCTCTTTGCCCTGCGGTACGAGGGTAAGCAGACAGACTAGACACATTTTTCTCTCAGCAAACTAAAGAAAAGCTGCAACATGAAGGCCTGATGAGGGTTCATTTAACAATGCATGTCAGTAGTGTTGTTTCCAATGATAAACACAATGCCCAACACTGCCCTCCCATGTTTGTATGCGGTACTGCAACATATGGTAAAAAAAAAAAAAAAAAAAAAAAAAAAAAAAAAACGCACGCATGCAAACTGAAGAACGGCTGCTGCAAAGTCAGCTAAGATACATATTAATACATGTTCTAGAAATATGACCATTACAAGCACTTTAGTTCCTGGCTTTCTCTGTTCACGTTCCCTTACCGTTAGCTTTTGATGACGAACACTGCTGGGAGCCCTACATGCCCCATGGGAATTTTAGCAGCAGTGACATCTCGTATCAGCTGGGAACCACTGTCACGTTCGCCTGCTCCCCGGGATTCATTATGGAACAAGGTTCAGGCACAATTGAGTGCATCGACCCCAGCAATCCCCACTGGAACGACAGCGAGCCTGTGTGCAAAGGTAACTTTCACAGCTTTAGTTTTGGCTGTATGGGTCACTCCACCATCTTTGCAAATGATTATTATCATATTTCTATTATCAGTAGGAGCTAAGATGCTAACAAGGATGCTTCAGTCCATACTGCCTTTTCTTACACTCCCGGATTCAGCAGGGTTAGTTCATCTTAGTGTTCTGTAAATATAGACTAAGTAGGGCTCTTGTAGTATATAATTAAGTATAATCAGAACTGCTCATCTGCCACAATACTGAATTTGTTGGGACTATAAATGATGCAGTGGGAGTGCATTAACTCAGTTGTTCACCTCACTTCTCTTGACTGATGCATCCTTCCTGGTTGGAACCTGTAAATCACCTTCCTTTACAAACAGCCATTAAGCTGGCCTCTTGTGGTCTTAGAGACTACTGGATTGCTGTAAAAAAGGCTGGTACGGCTGACAGCAGTTAATTTGATGATACATCGCCCACTGTACTTTTTATTTTACACGTTTCATTAACCTCCATCCATCCATCCACACATTGCTTATTTCCCAGTCATGGTCACAGGGAATTCTGGGATCCATCCCAGCAGTCATTTCAGTCAGCAGTCATCAACCTAAGTGTCTCTCATCTCGTCTGTCAGCCCAGTGCGGAGGGCAGTTGACTGAGCCCTCGGGCACCATCCTGTCTCCTGATTGGCCCCAGAGTTACTCCAAAGGGCTGGACTGCGTGTGGCAGATCCACGGTAACGAGGAGAAGCGCATCGAGCTGGATATCCAGATGTGTGTATTTGCTGATTTATGTTATATATCAACACAGTCAAAACTGAGTGATAAATACTTAGTTGCACTTACAATCTATTTGGCATTTGGTTTTCAAGGGTTTTGGTTGAGAAATCACCATCACAAGTTTCTTGCCATGTATCAGATAATATCTGATAAGTTTCATGTTTTTTGTTTTTATTCCTTCCCTCATAAAGTTTGAACATCCGCCGCACCGACGTGCTGACCATTTTGGACGGACAGGACCTCATGTCTAATGTGATTGGACAGTACGTGCGGTCAAGCGAACGTTTCCAAGTTGTCTCTGGAGGGTCAGAGGTCACCATTCAGTTTCAGAGCGATCCCGACGACTCTAGTTTCATCTCCAGCCAGGGGTTCGTCATTCATTACCGCGGTAAGTGAGCCAGGTCTGCCCTGAGAGGCCCTGGGAACGTGCGAGGATTGCCGGTGTCGCTGTCTCTGCAGAGGTTGAGCCGAATGACACCTGTCCCTCCCTGCCCCGGATTGAGTTTGGCTGGGTCACCTCGTCCCACTCCTCCAACATCAGAGGCAGCGTGCTGACCTATCAGTGCCAACCGGGGTATGACATCAGTGGTTCTGACATCGTTACCTGTCAGTGGGACCTGTCCTGGAGCAGCAGTCCACCTACGTGTATTAAAGGTGGGAAGTAACACAGATGTCACCATTAATAGCCGTTACCTTATCAGCTTTTATCATCCATTAATATTTATGTCCCCTTAATGCTCAAAGGAATAATTTACCGTAACACATATATTGTACATTTTCTTTACAAAACTCACCTGCTCATTTGTTAAATCCACCTAAAAACAAAAAGGGGTAGTAATTACACCAGTCTTGATCTCAAGTCAACAAGTGATTGGCCTGACATTTGGGAGATAGGAGCTAAAGCTCATCCTGTAGGTGGAATCAAATGAGTTTGCTCAAGGTCACATGACAAGACACGTGATTTGAGACATGAATCAGCGTCGGTGCGCGACTGTTTTCCATGAACCGATGCTTGTCTGGGCAGTATTTCACAATGAACAGTCAGACTGTGTCAAAATATAATGTCAGGTTTTATAGCACGTCCTGCAGATGTGGAGCTTTATTAGCGTGAGGCGCAGTGTTTGGAGTTGGCCACAGGGGGCAGCAACGAGTCATTTTGCAAATCTGCAGGAAAAAAAACCTTATTAGTTTGTGGGGAGGGTAATTTTTAATCCAATCTTCGTATTTCACTACTTCTAATTGAAATCCTCACATTGATCCTCACAGTCCAACAGTGTCCCGATCCGGGGGAGGTGGTGAACGGAGCACGCTCGGTGCGCCCTGAAACCGGGTTTGCTGTTGGAACACTGGTGCGTTTCTCCTGTAACCAAGGTTATCAGCTGGAAGGACCCAGCCAGATCTCCTGCCACGGAAGAGACACCGGCACCCCCAAATGGAGTGATCGCAGCCCAAAATGTGTCTGTGAGTCCCTTTTCTGTACATGACTGCTGTCTTTTGTCATTCTTTCTTTTTTTCCTTTTTTCTTTTTTTTTTTGGCTTTTGAAAGTACTGCTCTTTTTCTTTCCAGTAAAATATGATCCGTGCAAAAACCCCGGTGTTCCTGATAATGGCTACCAGACCTTGTACAAGCACTTTTACCAGGCAGGAGAAACTCTGCGTTTCTTCTGTTACGAAGGCTACGAACTTATTGGTGAAGTCATTATCAGCTGTGTCCCTGGACATCCCTCTCAGTGGAACAACCCACCGCCATTTTGCAAAGGTAATTTCACATTTTTGAGAATAATTTAGTGTATGCTACAGATATAGGAACAAAATCCGCACATAATTATCTTGTCACTCTTTATTTTACCTTCAGTGGCATATGAGGAGCTTTTGGATGATCACAAATTAGAAGGTAATTTCTATTCATGTTTATTAATAACATCAAATGTGATTTGCACCTGAAACAGTTAGAACACGCAGTATTAACTTTAGCACCACCTCGTGGTAGCATTGTGAACATGCGTGAACATTTAATTTTAATAACCGCAAAATGTGATAAATGTGGGAGCAGAAGTGGTTTTCTTTCTTTCCGTTGTGGGAGAAAAAATCCGTTGTTGTTCTTGTTGTTGTTGTAATGTTTGGTTATTTGACAGTGTCCCAGTCTCTGGAGCCCTCCCATCAGATCTTGAGCGAGAACATTGCTCTGGCGATAATTCTGCCTATCATCCTGGTCATCCTCCTGATTGGAGGGATTTACATGTACTATTCAAAGTAAGTATCCATGTTTACTCTTGCTTTATTCTTGCTCTCCTTATTCTTTCCTTCCTCCCTACTCTTCATCTCGGTCCTGAACGCAGCACGACTCGTCTTCAGCTATGGGATCTGAGTGCTGCTGAGATCTTTTGACCTTTAGACCTTTATGTTATAATTGGGTGAAAATGTCTCTGTCTCCACGTGTTCGCTCTGTCATCACGGTACACCCTGTTACATTCAGGGCAAACGTACAGGTCCCTCCCACTGAGGACAAGGAGAGCCTCCCCACCTCCTTCTGCCTGTTAAGAGCTAAAGGCTGTAGTCTGGACTATCATTATACAAATAGTGTTTTTAATGTATTTATTATGTCATATGACATGTTTGACTGTCATGTGTGAATGGAAAGGTTCTATGTTTTTATCGTGTCTGCTTTGGTTCTCCATCTGCAGATGAAGTTCAAATGAAGTAATGGATAGATAAAGTGACTTTGATTTCATTTAATTTGACATGTACAGAAGTGCGTACATGTGGATTTCTGGTCATGCTTTTATGACCAGGGCCATGATACGGACTCCTAACTGACATTTTTATGAGCAAGGCCTTCATTCATTTACTGCCGTGAATGTTATATGTTGGGGGTGCAGCCGAACCATTGTGGATGAACCGTTGTTATGAAACAATGTGATTGATGGGTATTTGTTCTATTCCCTCATTCACAGTGTGTGCAGACTAGAATGGAAGCCACTCTTCTGGAAGTCTCTCTCACACACACACTCCTACAGTCCCATTACAGTCGAGTCAGATTTCAACAATCCTCTGTATGAGGCAGGGGTAAGCAGTAGTCTACCAGTTCAAATTTTGACAGTAGAGTATGATGTATTTATTTGATTATTGGTCATTTTCTCATGTTTATGAGGCAGTTTAATGAATAACTATAGATAGTGGCCACAGAGAGTAAAGCCCAATGTTAAAACAGGCAAAACAATGCCTGAAATGTTCATCGATATACACAGTATTGCGTTAGAATTTTAGATTTTTGGCCTTTGTCACTAATTGATTTCTCACCTCAACCACAGGACACACGGGAGTATGAAGTCTCCATCTGAAAGAGCGGTCCTGAGAAATCAGAGCCTCGGATGCATTCGATTTGAGCAAATTAGGCCTCATTCTCCCCTGTTTTAACACGGTTTTTAAATGACCTTTCTGTGAGACCATGATTATCCAATTTATCTGTTTTGTCAATTGCGGAAGTGCTCTATTTTGATTTGTTGCACTAATGTGGTGGTGTGCCAAATTTAGGTCCTACTTCTCAGACTGATGTATCAGGATGGCCGGTGCCTTAAGGGTAACAAATTGACATCAAAGGGATAAAAAAAAAAGAAATAACTGTGTAGGTCAGGGATGTCCAAACTATTCCACAGTGGGCCATGTCACTGCAGGGTTTTGTTCCAACCCAGCAACAGCACACCAGACTTATTTAAACAACTGCTCTGAGTCTTCAGACAGCTGATCGGTAAAACTGTGTGTGCTTGATTGGCTGGAACAAAAACCTGCAGCCAGACATCCCTTTGTGGAATAGTTTGGACATCCCTGGTGGAATAACAGCATATGAGCTGAAGGGTGAATGTTTTTATTATTACTATTAATATTAGGAGGCCAAAACATTAGAGAAACTGGCAATACTTTATGTATAGTGAACAAATCTGTAGTCACAAGTATACACACAGAATGTTTTTTGCAATTCATGTTACAATTTATGAAAGAGTTAAAGTCAAAAGCTAATTTCCCTCAAAGGAAAAAAAAAAAAATCAACTACTTTGATCATTTTCTCGCTTCCTCACTTTGTATTTCTCTCTGTAACACACACATTTGTTCTCTCTCTCTCTCTTACTCTTTCTCTCTCTCTTTCACACACACACATACACACACACATTTTGAATGTAAATATTTGACTATTACTGAGGTTAATATATATATGCTGAATGATATATATAAGCCTCATATATACACTTATACAAGGTGTCGGAAGGTTATATATTTTCATTATATATGTAATGAAAATTCAGTGCCAAAATATAATGTTAAATAATTTAATGTCCTTAAGTGTTTCATCCGTTGTTGCAATACTGTTTACAAGGAAGGTGTTTGATTTATTCTTCAATGTTTCTGGAGCGTACTGGAGCCCAGTGTCACATGACCTGTAACAAGAGTTGAGGACATGAATGTCATTATGCTTAGAGCATGCACTGATTGTAAATTATATTGCTTCTGCTCAATCCCGCCATCATCATTATAGTTATTGACAGTCATCGTTATCAGATTTGATGTTGTATGCACTATGTTGATGAAAAAGTGCAAACTTGCTGCTTGCTGTAATGCGTTATGTATTTATTTACAACTGATTGTTTGAACAGTGAATGTACTCTCATTCGCTGTGCCAAATGAAGGGTCATGGAGACTGTTGGTTTGTAGATTTAATTCTCCTCTTATCCGTAGCATTTCTTTGCTTTATATAAGAATACACTCTTTTGAAGGCAGTAAATTATTTGCTGAACTGGAAATAAAGTCTCTGTGGAATGGTGTGTTGTTTTATTGTTCACATATATTTCACCAACAATTTTGTTTCCTCAAATATGTTCGATCAAATATGCAGGGATTACAGGTCTGTAAAAATATTTTGATTGTTGACAGTAAAGGGGACATATGAAAATTATTTACACATAACAGTGGTGGTGGAATAAATCTACTTCCCAGAGATAATTTTAAAATACATATTTCATATTTCAAGCGTCCTTCCAATTTAATTTTTATCTAGGTATTTAAACATGGTATAAAATTCCATCAATATGTCATATCTATAAATGTATTATCACATTTCCGCTCAAAATCAAATGAGAACAATTTCATATTTATCTCCCATTGGCTGTTTCTATAGAGCTACAGTATTTGTATTTTGTGGGGGGGGGTGTATTTTTGTATCATCGTTTCTGCTTGTTGTTATTGTCGTTAGGTTTCGCGTCCTCCGGGCGTCAGTCTTTCCCAGACTTACCGATTAAAAGCGCAGAAGAAGAAGAAGAAGGCGGAAGAAGACGTAGATGTAGTTCCGACTGACCCAGTTAGCTTAGCATCCGTGGATATTCTTTGTGCTCAGAAATGAACTCGGCCACCTCCAGTTCGCGTTGGTAGATCGCGCTTCTTCGAGACCGGGCCTCCGCTCGCTTCGCCCCCCGGCTGATAGAGCGCGTCGCGAGGGGGAGCTGTCGTGGTCTTGCGCTCTTGAGGCGCCTTTATCGGAGCTGACGCAGGAGATGAGCTTCCCTGGGCGGCACGTTCATCCCCGCGCTCTCTTCCCTTAGCTTCAGGGGGTCTGCCGTTGTCGTTTGTTGTTTTGTTTGTTTGTTTGTTTGTTTGTTTTTCAAGTATACACTTTTTCCCGGTTCGCTTTAACGAGGCTCGCTCTTTAAAGCTCCCTTGGATGTTCGCTGTGGTAAGTGCCGTTCAAGCTAACAGGATGTAGCCAGTGCCTCGTTTGGTTTTGCGAGTTTTCGAGAGAAGTCTCATAAAACTTTTTCTTAAGCAAAGACCGTCGTGGCTGTAGTCTCCCTGTACTAAGTATTATATTACAAGTTTGTTTGGGTTTTTTTTGTAAGTTATACAGCGTATCTGACACTAGATCCCAAGCTCTCGCTATTACGTCTTGTCTGTTGTTTGTTTGAGTAGTTTAAAAAAAAACCAACTGATTTCATGAGTGGTCTATCATTCATTCATTCATTCATTCATTCCCGTTCCAAGTCCTGACTGTGAATGTTCTGTCTTCCAGAGCGGAGGTGATTCCTCAGCCCCATGTCTGCTGAGGCCTCGGTTGGCGGTCATGCTGCTGACTCGGCCCAGTCTTCCATCCCCCAGCATGTCTTCCAGAACACAGGCGAGTTCAGGAATCAGGGACTGCTGGGGAGTAAATACGTCAAGTTAAACGTGGGTGGCTCGCTGCACTACACCACCGTCCAGACATTGAGCAAGGAGGACAGCCTGTTGCGACGAATGTGCAGCGGAGGAACAGAAGTCACCACCGACGGCGAAGGTGAAGATGGGTCTACTTGGTTCTGGATAAGTGATGTTGTGACAGCCAGTCGTAAAATTACAGAAAAAGATGAGTGAGAACCACAAAATGATTTTCTTTCGGCGTAGGTTGGATCATCCTTGATCGGAGCGGCCGACACTTTGACCTCGTTTTGAACTTCCTGCGAGATGGCTCGGTACCTCTTCCAGATGACCGCAGGGAGCTAGATGAGGTTCTGAAGGAGGCCCAGTATTATCAGGTCCAAGGACTCATCCAACACTGCCTCGGTGCCATGCAGGTACATTAATATTCTTATGTCTAAAGTTATTGTCCCCTACAAGCTGTGTTAGAATGACATTGTGGCAGGAGGAAGAATGACTCAGACAGAGCAGGTGGTTTTGACATCTTTATTCGTAAACCGCGAAGTGTATTAAATAGCACCGGGTTAAGCACGCCCCTCAAACCCACAGTTCACCTGGGTGTGAGGTACGCCCCTAAACGTCCACCACAACATCATTTTTGGACACGTTTTGAATACTTGTTTGTGTATTTCATTCATTCTCACATGGGGCACATTAGTTACAGTGTATCCTCCTGTCCTGTATGTTTACCATTAGAAACAGAAGGATGTCTTGGAAACCGTGTGTCGCATCCCCATGATCACTTCAGCCAAAGAAGAACAGCGGATGATTGCCACCTGTAGAAAGGTCGCTTGCGGATTCCATTTGATCTCACCTGTCTTAGTTGATGTTTCCACAATCTACTTTCTATGACTGAAATTTGCATTTGGTTATTTCTGAAAGCTATTTTAATGTCTACATTTCTTTTTTTATTTTTCTTCGCTCCCTCTCTCTCTACAGCCAGTAGTAAAATTGCAGAACAACAGAGGAAACAACAAATATTCTTACACCAGGTAACCATGGTGTCCTGTGGATGTGTGGAGAATTCTTCACAAACATCTAGGTTTATCAGCATGCTTCTTCTCTCAGATTATAGATTCTTTCTCTTTGTCTCAACAGCAACTCTGACGATAACCTGCTGAAGAACATCGAACTGTTTGATAAGCTTGTGCTGCGTTTCAATGGCCGCGTCCTGTTTGTCAAAGATGTGCTCGGGGATGAAATCTGCTGTTGGTCTTTCTACGGAGAAGGCCGCAAGATTGCTGAAGTGTGCTGCACTTCCATTGTATATGCCACAGAAAAGAAGCAGACCAAAGTAAGTGTGTTTTTTTTTTTATTGTAAAGCAAGGATTTGGCATGTAGTTGGGCAATTGGGGTTCGGGTTGGATGTGTTAGTTGTCTCCATCGACAACAAGTAGCCCTTACCATTAGTTAGATGCGGTATTTTACTGTTCATACAAAAATACCAGTGTGGGGTCCTTCATATGCTGAAGTAGTCAATATCAATGCGTTAAAAGCAATTAGAAGACCCAGTCAGGTGACTTGGCACATGCTTTGCTTGTACATCGCTTACTTGATGATCGATGTACAAGCAAAGGCCTGTGGCACACATCTGTAATCTATGAGAAATGAAGTTACACGGGTTAATTAAAGCACTTAGCAATATCTGTGATCTTTGTGCAGTTATGTGCAACTGCTTTTAGAAGGTTTTAGACAGCTGCAATGCATACACAAGGGCAGGATTCAGATTGTATTTCCTGATCCACAAAACACACGCACATTACCAGTAAGACAGTCCTGTAAAATCCTTTAAAGATCTCTGTCATCGGGTGGACTTCAATGAGCATTTATCGCCTCCTGCTTCCTTATCATCTTCAAAACTCAACCTTTTTTCTCTTTTTAAATTAGGTCGAGTTCCCTGAAGCTCGAATCTTTGAAGAAACTCTCAATATCCTCATTTATGAGAACAGCAGGGGATCAGGGCTGCACCTACTGGATTCCAGAGGCACTGGCTCCTCCCTGGGAGCCGGCCACTCAGAAGAGGAGGGCGCCGTGGGAGGCGACAGGAGGGTGAGACGGATCCACGTAAGGAGACACATAATGCATGACGAAAGAGGACACGGTCAGCAGACGGTGTACAAAGACTAGCAATGTGAAGCAACGAGGTGCGGAGAGCGACTCGTTTCAATGATCGCAGAACGAGAGGGGCATTGCCGATCGTAGCGACAGCTTGGTAGCGAGTAGTTCCGTGTGTGTCTCTGCGGTATTGAGCTTGAGCGATTTGTAAATAAAAGGTGTGTGGAGTTGGAGAGGCTTCTGTTTACAACAAAACGGTGTACATTCTTTTATATAGGAAGGTACTTAATGTGAAACTTGCATTATTAATTTGCAAATGCTTGAGAATCTGCTCACTCAGCGTAAAAAAACACGGCCATTCTTTTCATGCGATGTTGCACTGGGGTCATCCTGTGTGTTTGACTTGTTTTTTTTTCAGGTTGTGAAACATCTGCCTTTGTCTTCTGCACAGTGACATGTTGTGTTTAGATGAGTGTTAACACTGGAATGAAAATGATTAGCCATTTTTAGTTGACATAGATTGTTGAGCAGCTCCAATTTTTTTTCTGTATTTAAATTATTTCTGCCATTGCTTCCAGATGTTTTTTTTTTTATTATTATTATCATTGATTATTATTTATTGATATAAACTTAATTTATTGCTTGGATTTTAGCAAATCTTTGTATCAATTAGTGCTCATGAGTTCATTTTTTGTAATACTGTGATGCACTCAGTTCGGGTGTTGAAATTAATTCTGTAAATTACTTAATGGTGATCTTACATTTCAGTTCAATGTTTCAAGAGGTACCAATGAATTTGAATCTTACTGAGCCATGATCGTTCATGTCATCGCACCCAGTGATATTTGCACAAATTGATTGGCCGTCCTTTTAAAAGGCAATTCATGCTGGGTGAAATGTTTATTTTCCTCAGGGAGAGGATGCACATTGTCTTTCTAATATTCACCAATATTTCCTTCTTTATTAAAAAGTTTGGGTGAGAGCAATATGTTTCTCAGACCATTTATAAAATCAACTTGGAATACTCAAATATGCACTAATATAACTTGCGTCCAATAATGGTCATGGGAATGTTCTAAATAAATTGTGAAAACCAACCTTTGTCTGTTTTTTTTTCCCCAATAAGATGTAAAAAATATGCACAAACGCAACGTTATAAAGGTGAAGTAGTAAATCTGTGTAAGAGCTGTTGATTCGCGCTGTTACAATCAATGTTGCTACTCTAAGTTGATCCAGGAACAGGTTTTTAATAATACATGTAACAGACAATGACGTCATTCAGCGGGGGCGTGCAGTCGCGGGTCTGACGTCACTTCCTGTGACGTAGCGAGGACCCCGCTCAAAAGAAACCGCCAGAGAGAGAAATGGAGTTGTCAGAGAAGGAGACCCAGCTGATTCGCACATTTGTGCGCGATCAACTCGGTGCTGAGCCTGATCTCAGGTACTGTCGGAGTACTTAAGCGAGCTTCTGCCGACCGGTGCCGCCTGTTGAATGTAATTCGTATTAGTGACGGCGTGGAGTTAGTAGGAGAATGACCGCAGCTGAAGAAACAAACCAACCGTGCTGCTCTGGGTTTTATGGGGCCACTTTAAATATTTACTTGCTATGGTTTTAATACTTGAGTTGCAAGTACTAGGCTTGTTCCAATAAGTGAAGTACATCTCACTGAACGGTCGAAAAGTATTTAGATTGTGCATGTGCATGGACGCTGTTAATATTTCTGTCCATTTACTTCGCAGCTCTGGTAAACACTTGTTCTAATAGTTATTCTCTTACTGAAAATATTTACTTCTGATTGGAGTGCTGATCAAATGCTTCACTTACTTTTAGAGGTGTGTGATTGACTATTTTAAGACATTTTTATCGTTTTTATTTTTTCGGTCTGATATTACACCGAATCTATGACGTTTGAGTTCTGTATGTTGCTATTAATAGCCTGAATATGTTTGATGTTATTCTAGCACGCTGACCATAAGAATTTTAAAGAACCGATACTTGGCACATGTGCAAGGTGACACCCTGAGTCCAGAGGCCAAAAGTTTCATGAAACGAGTGGTCCAAGAGGAAATAATAAAGATGAAGGTACCCGGTGTTTCAAATGCAGTTAGGAGATTTGGATTTTGTTGTGATTTTCTTTTTCTGTTGATCTCTGAGAGGACACTGACAATAGCGGGAGTGAGGGGGAGACCAGAGAGGTTGAGAAAAAAAGGAAAAGAACAAATGAGCTTTCAGATGAGGAAGACGGTGAATCTGTGGCAAAGAAATCTCGTCAGTCGCCCTCATTGTCAGGTACGCTGTATTTATATTCTACCTGCGGTTGTTGCTCATGTTTTAAACATTAAACTGATGAGCTTTTGTGTGATTGTTGCAGAATCAAATGAAAAAGGCGACAGCATAACAACAGATGAAGAGGAGGAAGAAGCACAAAGCGATCCTGGGTCTGAGGAAGAAAAGCAGGTGACTAATAAAAGCCAGAGAAAGAGTAAAAGGCAGGAGACCTCTGAGGAATCTTCAGCTGACGAGCAGAATGGCGCAAGGACGGAGGGAAATGGTTGTGGCAGTCCAAAAGAAGTGGAGGACAACAAAGCAGGCACTCTGAAGGGCATGGGACCTGCAAGTCATGAAAAGGAAACGCCACAAAGTGATGAAGACAGCGAGAATGGAGATGAGGTGTCGGAGAAGAGCGTAAAAACCAAAAACGACACTTCCTCAGACGACAGTGACAAAGGTGATGATCCATACTGTAGGCCTATGTAGCATCAGGTACATGTGGACACGTACTTGGAGGGTTATGGATGAATTCATTTGTGAGTCAATGTGAAGCTGTTTTGTCATTGTCAAGAAAAACCTTCTGAGAAGAAGATGAAGGGTGACACAGACTCTGATTCGTCGTCGCTCCCCTCGTTGGAGGATGAGGATGATAAACTGCAGGGAAATGGACAGGAGCAAGAAAAGAAGAAAGGTGAGGGAAAAAAGAAGAAAACGGAGGAAACAAAGAAGAGTGACAAAGGAGGTCAGAAGGTAAGTCAAAAAGTCATTTTAGGGTAAAATCCTTACTAAGCCGCCAACATCTGACCTTTTTTTTTGTTTGTGGGTGAATATTTGTTTGCTGTAGCTCATTTAACAAAGTACAATTGTAGGTGTAAAAGTGTGTTTTCAAACTGGATCAAATCGTGTTTGACCGGCCACATAGGACGATCACAAATCCGTCGTGAGGCTGAAGCGCTTCATCAGCCTGTGTGGTGTCAGGCGGAACTACAAAAAGCTCCTGCACGGCTGTCGCTCTGTCCGCTCCCAGGTGGCTGTCCTGAGGAAGGAGCTTGAGGATCTCGGGGTTCACGGTCAGTAGGGATACCTTTCCTCGAACCAGTGAGCAGGCGATGCAACTGAAAGACGCGTCGTTTTAGGTTTAAAACATTGAAAAGCTTTCACTACCTGGTAGGACACAAATCTCAGCTGGACCGCGGCCCTCAAGGATTGTTTCTGTGCAACCTTGTTCATCAGTGTTCTGAGAAACTGATGGATCAGTGTATGTTTCATTCACTTCAGCATGGCAACTATAATAATGTTGTTCTTTTAGTGACTGTTGGGTTTTTTATGTGTGCTTATAAAACTGTATATGCACCCTTTAAGTCTTTTTTTACTAAATTATTTCCAATGAAAATATTACTATGTTTTTGTTGTTTTTATCTTGTTATCTTAGTGTCACAAATGTATCGTGTTTACATTTTCTTCACAGTTGGAGTAATATGAATGTGTGTTTCGATGCAGGCAAGCCTTCTGTGGAGAGATGTAAGAAAATCAGGATGAAGCGAGAGGAAGATCAGGAACTTGCTGAGCTCGATGTCAAAAACATAATTTCCACACAAGGTAATATTTCATATGGTGGATCAGTAGGAACGAGAGATCACAGACTTAGAAATCTGTTGGCGTATGAGATTCTTTTGACATCTGCTGCGGTTCATGAGTGATGATTGCATTGCACCTGAATGAATGTGGGGACCCGCTCACGAGGATACTTCTCTCAGGTCGACCCAAGCGCAGAGGAGCGTCGGCATGGCAGGAGCAGCGGGAGCCTCCATCCTCGACATATGCGCGCGCTCTCAACTCAGATTCTGATAGTCGCGAGGAAAACAAAATGAACACAGGCCACAGAAGAACTACAGATTGGAGCAACCTGCAAGGCATTATCAGCGACGATGCTGACAGTGATTGAACCCCTCTTGCCAAGCTTTGAGGCAACTTGGACATTCATTATGTCATATTTAAATGTTCCATTATAACACAGTTTTAAATGAAATATTAGGAAATTATTACACTCTTTTGGACATGTTCTACTTCATACATTTTGTGTTGAAATGATTTCTTTTCTACAAAACCTGATTAACTATTGTCAGTCACTGAATGAGTGCCTTCAGTGAAAGACAAATTGGGTGGATACATTTAAAAATGGTAAGTTGTGAATAAAGTATAATTGGTGGAAATTGTAGTGATTATTTACTCAGGTCTTATATAGACCGTGCAATTGGGGCCTGTTATCTTTGGAATAGCACTGTTCTAGTCAGCCGGGAATTTTAAAAACATTTAAATCTTGTTTTTTTTAAAAAAAAAAGACACAATTTGATGGTCATCCGACGTCGTCTGCGGAACTAATGTAGCGAATCACGGAACGCCCGGAACATTTCGTAGACGGACAGGTTCAGCAGTATGATGTGTCCGCCTTCACCTGACAGACGAACCTCTGATCAACTTGGGTTTTTTCTCTCATTGACCGAAAATTAGTGTCTTTTTGTTAATGCGTCATCTCGATGTGAGTAAAGTTTTATTTTGCGCTCACTGTCGGACTCGGGCACACTTCTGGACACGTCATAACGTTATGTTTGGGGTGTCTATGTTCACAAACATTGACGTCCTTCGCGGCTGCGGCGCGTAAACCTTCATGTTATTACTATGTCATTACATTTTTACACAGACTGGATGTAGCTATTTCCACATTCTCTTCCCGGGCCATTAGTCCTGCAACTTTAATACCCTTTAGATAGCCTTTACCTGTCTTTTTTAAACTGAATTAAGATTGTAACCAATAAAAACTGATGGATTTAAATGGATGGATTTAAATTCTGTCATTAACTCTCCCTCTTTCATCCTATTTTTTCCCCCCCCATAAAACTCAGTTTGATCCTCAGAACGTGCGATGGATGATGACGCGCCGGAGCAGGCCTTCGCTGACCTCAGGACCAGGGGCCTCGGTGGATGGGGTGTAGCCCAGATCGGTCTCTGTTCTGGGCTGGCCGTGTACGCAGTGTGGGTGGGGATCCTCCAGCCGGGCTTCAGAAAAGTCCCCCTGAAACTGCAGGTGTGCACCTCTACATGTCTGACCTGACTAAAGTGTTGGAGAAAAGCAAAAAAAATAAAATAAACCAACCTTTTTCTTTTAAACCTCTTCCAGGTGCCGTACATCCCTGCAAGCAAAGCTCAAGTAGACAACGTGATGACTCTGCTGAGAGGTCGAAGGGGAGGCCTTGTGGATTTGGGATCTGGGGATGGCCGTATTGTGAGTATAAGCCCATTTTTTAAATAAAAGTTACTGTTTTTGCAGCAGTCGTTTTGATTGATTTCTCCCCCCCCCCACTGCGTTCATTTTAACCCCCAAGGTGCTGGAAGCCCATCGGCGGGGCTTCTCTCCAGCTGTTGGCTACGAGCTCAACCCCTGGCTGATCCGCTTGTCCCGCTTTCACGCGTGGCGAGCCGGCCGCCACGAGAAAGTGTCGTACCGCCGGGAAGATCTCTGGAAGGTCTGCTTTTGCTTTGACCTCCACGCAGGGACACCACTCCATCTCACTGACATCTCAGTGTCATTGGTTGATTCTCTTGTCTCGTTCATACTGCCTCACCTGTTACTACCATGAAATAGACTCATGGCTACCCTCCCCCTGGTATTAGATAGTAAAGTTTCGCATTTATAATTTAAATATTTCCAACTTAAACAGCCCAGTTTGTCCCTATTTTTGCAGGTTGACTTGACAGAATGCAGGAATATAACAGTGTTTCTCGCTCCCAGCGTGGTGAGACCCACTTATTCTCATAACTTGTCGTGTTTTTGGTTACTGGTAGAGTGTTTCTTATCACTGATGTTACTCGCCATTTGGCTGAATCGTCCTGAAATAATCCACCAGTTTGCTTGCTTTCGCAGGGCTGACTGAACCACTTACTCTTTCTCTCCGCTTTCTAGCTGCCGTTACTGCAGCAGAAATTGCAGGACGAGCTCCCCGACGACGCCCTGGTCGTGGCTGGCCGCTTCCCCTTCCCCGACTGGACACCCTGCAGGGTGGAGGGCCACGGCGTGGACAGGGCCTGGGCGTATAACGTGCAGGCACAGAGGCGGCGCGGCCTCGTCGCAGCGGAAGAGACGAGTCGGCCGTCCGTTTAAAGCCAAACAGACATTTCCAGCGGCGGATGAACACGACTCTCTCGGTGCTTAAGAGACACAGCGGGACACGAACTGAAACGCTGTGAATGACCCAGGCGGCCTGTGGGCTTTACGATCGCCTCTATGGTCATAAAGACTCTTTTAATTCCTTTTAACTGAAGTTCAGCGTTCAGTTTTAATCTACAGTCGAGTTATTTCACTTTTGACCACCTGGATCTTCTATCCTGTGACATCGTCGAACATTTCTGCAGTGAAGTAGATGACAAATGTTCTGAATGATATATTAAACAGTTGTTTTTAACGGTATATAAAGCTGCCTGAATCAGAGATGCGATTTTCCGGGTTAGCTTTCCGGTTAATTCTGCGTGCATTTTATTAAATGACAGAATTGTATTGTTATTGGTCAATACAACAACAAAGGTCAAAGGGCATTGAGGAAATGCGTTGAGCAACAGTTTCCTCTGTATATTACGTAATATTTAATGAATAATCTACTACAATATTTAAATGTATATCCAATGTCCATCGCTGACTTGGTGTAATAAAGTCGGCCTGTCGCACTCCCACCTGTCGTGTGTTAAAGAGTTTGAAATTCCCAACAAGAAAAAAGGGAGTTTAAAGGGACGCGGTGACGTCTGTTGGGGAAGGTGGTGGTGTTGCGTTTTGTTTTGTTTTTTTTTAAACTCAAGCGGTTTGGGCTGGTTGATCTTTGCAGAAGAGGAAGTTACGAACCAAGATCGTGAGAGCGGCGAGCCGAGCTGCGTTCTTGAGCCGCCGTCGACCATGACAGCGGGGAGAACTGGCGTCCCGCGGCCACCGTCCTCCCTCCTGCCTGTGCGCGTTCGGGCCGGCCGTGCGTAATCGTCGGAGGCGCAAACGGGGTGAACGCGCGTCGTCGGGTCCCAGAGTCCCAGAATCATGTGAAGGTTTGACAGAGAGCGACAATAACACCTCCTTCATCCTCCCGGAGACGCTAACCAGTTAGCCATCCGCTAGCGGCTCGGCACCAGCCCGAACACGCCCGGCGCGATAGCGAAGCAAAAGAAACGAATATTTGCCCCCGTGCTTTGGCTCGTGTCGGGCACATCGAAAATAATTTTTATTTATAGTCGGCGCTGCGGTATTTATTGCACGGGAGAATGCAGCTAACGTGTCAGGTCCAGGCGGCGGAGTCGACGTTAACGCCGAGTCTGTATACTTGATCGAAAACGCGTCTTCTCTTGTATTTAAATCGCAATTTTAAGACTTCGGCTTCAGGGCGTTGTTGTTGCCGACAAATTCAACGTCGTCGGGAGCTCCGATCGTTATTGGGGAGGGTGCTGGTGGAAGGGGGGATCGACCCAAGCAGACCACGATGAGCCGCCTGTGCGTTAGCCAGCCGCGCCGCAGCTAACGTTAACCCCGGGGATCGTCGAGCTTCTGCTCATGTCGGCTTGTTTTTTGCAAATAAGCCAAGACTGACTGAACACGGAGGGGGAGGAGGAACACGCACGGGCCGATTTACCATGGTAAGTGTCGCTCGGTTCGGTTTATTTGCCTGTTAATCGGGAGTGATCCGTCTTAATTACCTTCAGCGACCGTGGTTCGTACGCGTGCGCCTCCGATATTCTGGATCGGGAGATGTGGCTGCGATTTAAAAAAAAAAAAAAAACCCAAAAAAACAAATGTCTTAGCTCTGTTTTCAAGGATTGCGTCGCCTTGTGAAGCCCTGCGACGGGGGATGCCTGGGGCCAGGTATTCCTCTGGATGTGACAGGTCGTTGGGCCATTTCGCACAATAAGACGCCCATTTTGCAGAGCCGAGTATTTGCTCTGACTTGTGTGCAAGTTGCGGCTCATTTGAGGAATTCAGACCCAGGCCTGGTACTAGGAACGCATCTGTAAAAGCACAATGTCCTGGTCCTAAACCGAGGACCGAGCCCTGGCCGTCGACGCAGCGGGGTTTGTTTTTAATCACGTCTGGGTTTAGATTGTGTGGCGGACATTTTTACCCTGCCCTGTGTCAGCAGGACTGAGCAGAGGGGCCAACTCATAAATAATCAGATATATTTGCACTGACCATCCGCCGATGTGTGCGTAAAAGGACGCACAGAGGATGTTTCACCCCCCCAGAGAACCACAGCAGGGCTCATCAAATGCCATCTCACATGAACAGATTATTCGTTTTTTTTTCTTGATGGAGCTGTGCCTAAATGCGATCATCTTTTCCCATCAGGCTTCAGAGGAGGCATCGCTGCGTGCCCTGGAGAGCCTGATGACGGAGTTCTTCCACAACTGCACGACAAACGAGCGAAAAAGAGAAATAGGTGAGCGAGCCGCTCCACCTTTGAAACAGTCCAGGTTTGCCTTTGCCGCTGCGACGGTCTCAGAGCATCTTAAGGTTTGGTTTTTAATTGAGTCCCTAACTCCCACCACCACCGCCGCCGCATCCTCGCCGTCTGTGACATTTCAGTTCGGCGAATTTGCTTCCTGGATCATGTTTTTTTTTTTCCCCTGCCGACTAAGCCGTCTTGAATCTCACTTGCCCACTTCCTTCTTCCTGCAGAAGAGCTGCTGAATAATTTCGCTCAGCAGAACGGAGCATGGCGCCACTGCCTCTTCTTCCTCTCCAACACCCGCAACGAGTACGTCATGATGTACAGTCTCACAGTATTTGAAGTAAGTAGTGCTTTTGGGGGGGGTGCATAATTATCTTCTTTTTTGCTTCCTTGTACAGAAAATACACACTCATAAAAAGAATTGTTTCATTGATGTGAGGAAGCAAAACTGTTGCAGACTTGTTCTGCTTTCCTCTTAATTCTGCAGTGAAGCTGCAAGAGTCAGAAAAGTGTGTGTCGGTTTTTCTATTTGTAGAATTTGTGTGTCCCTTTATTATATATAGACCTAAGACTAGGAAGGACATGCACGAGCAAGAAAATGACCTTATGAGCTGCACAAGCATCTGTCCGCCCTGTTGCGCATCGTGGGTCTGTTTATTTTTCGGGGTTTTTTTCTTCATTTTTCAAAAGGCTTCATTTCCCTCTTTGCCGAGTTTCCTTTTGAAATAAATTTTAATGTTAATTTAACACCAGCGTTTCATACACTGATCAGTCATAACGTGCTGACCGGGGAAGTATCTCCTCACCCTTCCACAAATGAACGTTTTGTCCTCAGAGTGTCTTTACACGAGCCACCCATCTGGCCTGGACCCGGCCGCGCTTTTCAGATCTTCTGTCCTTTTGCTTCCAGAACCTTGTGAACAAGATGTGGATCGGCATCGCCGCGCAGGACAAGATGGAGATCCGCAGCTGTCTCCCCAAACTCCTGCTGGCCCAGCACAAAACGGTTCCGTATTTCATCCGCAACAAACTCAGCAAAGTCATCGTCGACATCGGCCGCCAGGACTGGCCCATGTTTTACCATGACTTCTTCACCAGCACCCTCCAGGTGGGTTCCCGCTCGGGTGGCTTTCTCAAATAAAAGCATCGTCGCAGACGGACGTTTTTGCTTTCCTCCCGCCTTGGCCGCGATGTAACGGGGGGGGGGGGTAGGCTGGCGCCGCCTGCGCCTCGTCGCGCTGAATGACGGGAGAAAGAAGCGCGGTCAACTGCTTCCACACAGGAAACTGCAGTCGATCCCGTTGACCGCTGGCGATTACGTCACAGGCCAAACGCTCAAGTCTTCCGTCTGTCTCGCTCCGCCAGTTGATCCAGACTCCAGCCCTGGCTCAGCTGGGGCTGGTGATGCTGAAGACCACGTCGGAGGAGCTGGCGTGTCCCCGAGAAGACCTGAGCGTCGCCAGAAAGGACGAGCTGCGCAAACTGCTGCTGGAGCAGGTGCCCACGGTGCTCGGGCTGTTGACAGGTGAGAGGCGTCGCAGCAAAGAAACAAACAAACAAAAAAACGGTCTCGTCGTTTGACATCTGAAGAGCGATGTCGGGAATCGAACGCTGGCGCCGCTTGTCCGCAGGCATCCTCGAGACTTACTGGGACAAGCACAGCATCATCGCCTCCACCCCGCCGCCCTCGCCGACCTCGGGGGAAAGCGGTGAGTCATTTGTCGCGCGCGCGAGCACGCCCCCGGTAGCCCGAGAGCGCGGCTAACGGTCCTGTCCCCGCCTGAGCAGTGGAGCTGCTGGGCACTCTGTTTCAGGGCAGCCAGTACTCGAAGCTGCTCTGTCAGCCGATGGCGACGCTGGACGGCGACAGCCAGCAGCTCTGCTGCCTCGTCCTGGAGTGTCTGGCTCACCTGTTCAGCTGGATCCCCCTGTCCACCAACATCACCCCCACCCTGCTGGCGTCCATCTTCCACTTCGCCCGCTTCGGCTGCGACCTCAGGGCGAAGGAGAAAACGGGATCGTTCCACTCCTCCAACTCGTCCTCCACCAACGGGCAGCTCAACGCCGGGACGGCGCCGCCCGTCTTAAACGGCGGGGGGCCGAACGAGCAGCCCGGCGGCAAGGTGGACCGGGCGCGCCTCGGCGTCCTGGCGATGACGTGCATCAACGAGCTCGTGTCCAAGAACTGCGTGCCGATGGACTTTGAGGAATACCTGCTGCGCATGTTCCAGCAGACCTTCTTCCTGCTGCAGAGGATGACCCGAGAGAACAACGCTCACACCGTCAAGAGCCGCCTGCAGGAGCTGGACGAGAGGTAGCCCCCCCCCCCACACACACACACACACACACACACACACCCCCGTGGAACAGCCTCACGGTTACGCCTTCTGCTCACATGTTGCTTCAAACACACCTTTGCTGGTCTTCTGTCTCTCCGGCAGTTACTTGGAAAAGTTCACCGATTTCCTGCGCCTGTTTGTCAGTGTTCATCTGAGGCGGATTGAGTCCAGTCCTCAGTTTCCGATTGTAGAGTTCCTTGCCCTGCTTTTTAAGTACACCTTCAACCAGGTACTTTAGTTCACCGCGCTTGTTTTTACATCACTGCACACAGACTGTCTGCTGACAGATGCAATGTGCTCATTTCTCTCAGCCCACCCATGAAGGCTACTTTGCCTGTTTGGATATCTGGAGTGTCTTTTTGGATTTCCTAACAACCAAAATCAAGAGCAGACTTGCGGACAGAGAAAGTGTTCTAAATAGGTACTAAATATTGATTCCTCCCTTTTTCTTATGCCTAGTGAAATGTATGCAAGCCCATGTGATGTCCTTGTCCTGAATGTGCTGCTTATTGTGTTTGTGCTTGGACAGGTACAAAGATGCCTTAGTTCTTCTTTTAAGGGAGGTTTTGAATCGCATCCAGTTCAGATACAACCAAGCCCAGCTGGAAGAGTTGGACGATGAAACTCTGGACGATGACGTAAGAGCCTCTGACACCGTCCCGTTTGCCTCAGCTCACGTTATGATATCTGTCCAGCGACTGTTGTAGCCACCAAACACCTAAAAACATTCTCTTTTTTTGCGTGGGGTTACTATAGCAACAGACAGAGTGGCAGAAATACCTGCGTCAGAGTCTGGAGGTTGTTGCCAAGGTGATGGAGTTACTTCCCTCCCATGCATTCACTACTTTGGTAAGACGATGACATTTTTAAGGGCAGATTGTTGTCAAATATTCACACGTAATACAGAACACTAATTTGTCTTCTCCTTCAAGTTTCCTGTCCTTCAAGAAAACTTGGATGTTTACATGGGTTTGCAGCAGTTTATCGTCACAACTGGCACAAGTAAATCGCCCTCTTTCTAGCTCTCCGCTTCAGTCATGCATCGGCATCGTGTTATTATTATAACTTTGGCGAGGGTAACGTACTCTCATGTACTTCTCTCAGGTCGGAGGCTTAACATTTCCGCAGAGAACGACTGCCGTCGACTCCACTGCTCTCTCAGGGACCTGAGCTCTCTCCTCCAGGCCGTGGGTCGCTTGGCCGAACATTTCATCGGGGAAGTCTTTGCCGCACGCTTCAGCGATGCCGTGGCAGTGGTCGAGAGGTCAGTGCCGCAGTCTGGGACCACGTTTACGCGACAGCCTTTTCTGAAACCGTCCGCCGCGCAGACAGCAACGCCCAAGATCTCCGCGCACTCGGGTGCACGCCTGTGTAATACGCATGTAGGGCCAGTAGGTGGCGATAACGAGCCAGCCACGTATAAGTGTGTTATTGTCCTCAGCACTTTAAGGAGCCACACGATCACAGACCAGCATCTCAATGGTGAACAGCAAAGTTTTCCAGTGGACCGATGACGAGGTGGAGTTGTTTTTGAGAGCAACCTCAGAGTACAAAGCAAACAAACCGAGAATGCTGACTGGGAGTCCTGCCAATCTAAATACGCTGAAATCCACGACGAGCATGTGGAACTTTATCCCAAAAATGGGGCGCAGGAGGGAAAAGATCTCCCCACATGGCACGGGGCTGCGTAAACGAGAAACCCGCAGCTGTTGTCAGCAGAGTCGCTGAAAGGTTTTTGGTCTCGCTCGGTTTTTCAAGCGTCCTGGCGAAACCAGCCAAAATGGAACGAATCTCGAAAATGTTGTCGTGGTTTTTTTTTTTTTTTTTTAGTACTAGGGTGTGACGACATCGTCTGATGAGTCTGTGTTTTTCAGGCTGGTGAAAGTGACATGCTATGGCTCCCAGACCAGCCTTTATGACCTGGAGACCGCCGTGCCTTCCGTGCTCAAGCCAGACCTCATCGATGTGTAAGTGCTGAAGGCGAACACCAGCCACACTTTACAGGCAGCTGACACCTTACTGATCAAACACCAAGGACTGGGTGTCAACACCTTAGTATTTACAAAGTCCTGGGAACGCATCCTCCTTCGCTTCCCCGCTTCATCCGTCACGGCAGTCGTGAGGCGCGACTGGCTCCGATTTTAACCCGTTGCGCTTGCGTGTCCCCCGCAGACATGCGCAGGCGCTCGCTGCTCTGCAGGCCTACTGCCACTGGCTGGCGCACTTCTACAGCGAGGTCCACAGTCAGAACCAGAGCCAGTTCATCAGCCTCATCACATCCGCGGTCGACGCCAGCAGCCCGCTCATCACAGCTAAGGTAGAGTCCCCTGCGTTTCAGGGTGCTGCTTTAGTCGATGGCGTGTTTTTATTATTATAAGGTCGACATTTGTATAGCAGCAGTGGGGTGATTTGTGCTGACTCGTTTGTTCTCAGATCGCTTCGATTTGTCATTATTATAGTATATAATATTACTTTTATATTTTTAGGTGGTGATGATTATTAATACATTTGGGATTAACTCGGGAACTGATATCTACTGAACTGATTTTGGGATATTTGGCTTGAAAAGTGATTGAGATTTAAAGAAGACTGTGGCTATTGTGGTTCAGAGCAGCAGGGGTTCGCTGCAGTGTTGTGATGAAGAGGGAGCCAGAAGGCAAAGCTCTCAACCTACTGGTCAATCTTGCACCATACCCTCTCGTGTGGTCATGAGCAATGGGTCACGACTGAAAGAACAAGGTCACGGATACAAGCGGCTGAAATGGGTTTTCTCCGCAGGGTGGCTGGGGGTCTCCTTTAGAGAGAGGGTAGAGGAGCTCAGTCATCCGGGACAGGCTCAGAATAGAACCGATGCTGAGCAAAGAAAAGATTCGGCTAAGGTGTCTCGGGCTGAGTAGAGAGGTTGTATCGTTGTCATTCTGGCCTCGGAGCACCCGGGGGTCCCCCATTCAGAGTTAGTCCACGTGGCCAAGGAAGGGGAAGTCTGGGGCTCTTTGCTTGAGCATCCGCGACCCGATCTTGGATTCACATTCATGATTGTGGTTATAAACAGCATTTTTTCTTATTTATTAGGTACCAGAGAAGTTGCTGCTGTCCTCGTGCCACCTGTTGGTTTCCATCACCTCGACTGTGCGGCCTGTGTTCTTGGTGACTTTACCAGCTGTGCAGAACATTTTCAATCTCATAACAACAGAGGGTCAGAGCCACAGACTTCCCCAAGAGGTAAAAAAAACAAAAAAACAACTTTTTTTCTTTTTTTCTTTTTTTTTTTTTTTAATTTGAAGTGGACATGCCGTATAATCATCCTTCTTTGATAATGATCTCACATTTGCTTGTGCCTTCTCCTACAGGCTCACATATTAGTGTGCAGGGCTCTGTCCAACATGCTGCTACTCCCATGGCCAAACTTGCCAGAGAACGAGCAGCAGTGGCAAACGCGCTCCACCAGCCACGGCAGCCTGGTGGCAGCGCTCACTCGGGAATACCGTCTTTTGAGGGGGACGGTGAACATTCCTCCAAGGCAAACGGATGTTAACAGCAGTCAGTATTTTTATTTTTTATTTTTTTCTTGCCTGTGTCTGACCTTCGTAGCGTCACCCTTGCTCGACTGTCCTCTGTTCCTCACTCTCCTGCAGTGAAAGCGGTCATACAGCAGACCCTGCATGTACTCAGAGACTTGGTCGACAGCATCTCTGGGGAATCCACCAAATCGCGCCAGATCTGTTACCAGAGCCTACAGGAGTCCGTGCAAGTGTCCCTCGGCATTTTCCCAGTGTTCATTCAGCAGCCAGGTCAGTGGCACCTTCATGAATGCACAACAGCCAGGGCCACAGATGGGCATCTTCACGTTACGTTCTCAAAAAAAATGTCACTCGGCAACGATCAGATCAGCATCATAGGTTCTAAACCAGGGGTGGGCAAACTTTTTGACTCGCGGGCCACAGGCGGGTTCTAAAATTTGACAGAGGGGCCAGGAGTATTTGCTGGAGCATTTGGGTCGGATATACTAAAGCATTTCATGTAGTATGTGCAAACCTCATAGCACAGTAAGAACACGCACGTAAACGTACAACCCGATTTATTAACAGATTTGCACTGAGGACTGTCTTTCTGTAGTGGGCGCTATATTATTATTAATTCAATTTCCCTACGGGGATGAATAAAATAGATCTTAATCTTAATCTTAGGCTGCTATGACTACGAGAACGACGATTACGATATTGCCTTTGTTTGTTTAATGTTTGTTTGGAGCAATGGCAAAGTATATTTTGAGATGTTAATTTTATGTGTAAAACTTGTATGCAAAAAAATGTAAAAAGAAAATTATAAGTTATGTGATTGCGTGAAGTGCATGTGACCGGTAGCGCCCTCCATTGGGGGAACATGGGCATTGCAGGAAAGGGGAAAATGAATGAGGTTTTTACGATAATTTGGACGAGTTCAGCCGGCCGGATTGAAAATCTTAACGGGCCGTATGTGGCCCGCGGGCCGTAGTTTGCCCACCCCTGTTCTAAACTCTGCCCTGACGTTCAGTTGTCTGATGTTTCTCTTTTTCAGAGGTGACAGATGAGATGTTGGCCTTCTTCCTGATACTCTTTCAGGCGTTGAGAGTCCAGATGGGGGTCGCCTTCACAGGGCAGATAATCCACACATTTCTCAGCATGTTCACCAGGTTTGTTTTTATGGCCGTTAAAGCTCGTGTTAATGGCGTTATTAGCGTTATTGCAGTGTGTGCGGGTTTATCACAGTAGCTGATTAAACGTCACTGGCGTGCGCTGCAGGGAGCAGCTGGCAGCCAGTATTTTACAGGAGGGCAGCGCAGGATGTCGAGTGGTGCAGAAGTTCCTGAAAATCCTGCAGTTTGTGGTTCAAGAGCCGGGCCAAGCCTTCAAGCCTTTCCTGCCCAGCATCCTCTCTCTGTGCATAGAGCAGGTTTACCCGATTGTGGCTGAGGTCAGCTGGTGTTTCACTCTCGGTCTCGGTCTGTTCCCCGTCTCGGCTTCACCGGGACGGCAGCTTCAGTAATGCTTCATAACCTTGTCTTTGACAGAGGTCTTCCCCGGACGTCAAGGCAGAGATGTTTGAGCTATTATACCAAATACTTCACCAGAATTGGAGGTACTTCTTTAAAAATTCAGTCTTAATAACAGTGCAAAGAGGAGCATCTGAAGATTCCATGGAAAATGAGGCCCAGTTCACTGCTGCCATGCAGGTTTGTGGATGCAGGTTTTGGTCTGTCTTCCTCTTTCCAAAGCTTTTCTTTCTGACCTGTTTGATTGTAACTTTTACAGGCGTTTGGACAGTCTTTCCTACAGCCTGACATCCACATCTTCAAGCAGAACCTTTCATATTTGGAGTCATTGAACAGCAAACACAAGCTGTATCACAGGGTAAGTGCAGCCGGAGCTTTTAAACTAACTTCCATGGTAATATTTTTAATGAAAAATGTGGGCCCGTACTGAAGAGGAGAGCAGTGATGGCTTCAATGTCGTCTTTCAGAAGCTCTTCAGGACCTCGATGCTGTTCCACTTCATCAACGTGCTGCTCCAGGTGCTCCTCCACAAAAGTCACGACCTCCTGCAGGAAGAAATAACCGTGGCCATTTACAACATGGCCTCAGTCGACTTCGATGCCTTCTACTCAGCCTTCATGCCGGAGTTCCTCAACGGCTGCCAGGGCGTGGACACCAACCAACGAGCTGTTCTGGCACGCAACTTCAAGCTTGAACGGGTAAGAACATGTTTGAACATAAAACTGATCCAGACCATTTTAACCAGTTTGAAGATGAAAGAAAAAAAACTCGTCGTATTCGATACTAATTTCATGACACTGGATCATCTGCTCTCTAATGTTCTCTTCCTGTTCCAGGACCTGCCTTCCTTTACTCAAAGCGTACAGCGGCTGGTGAACGACCTTCGCTACTACAGACTGTGTAACAGTAGTTTGCCCACTGGTACCATTAAGCTATAGCACGTCGACGGCTTGAACCAGTCGCAAGCGACTAAGAATAAGGACTGCCTGTGACGACCACGTCTCTCCACACTCCTCCAGCTCGGCTTCAATCCGCCTATTTAAGTAGTAGGAAGGAACGGCACGCACTGTTTTGATTGAGTAACAGGAGGTTGAGGATGCTGCTGATATTTTCCTCTTTGGTTTCTACTGTAGAAGGTTGGCTCCTAATTATTTTATAAGAATTTCTCGTCCTCGATATGTGTTGCCAGTGATAGTATGGCACAAAAACAAAAGAATTAAACCTGGTCTGCCGGCAGGTTTTGCCCAGACCTGGAGCAGTCTGAGCCGGGCCTTCTTTCCCACGCCTCTGCACCGAAGCTGGGCTGGGACTGAGCACTTTCAAACTCGTTTTGAGTTTTTTAAAATGTCTGCTTTTATTCATTTTTGCCTTTATTTTTATTTTTTTTTTCATCTCCAACGAAGATGGACTGTCAACTTAAAGTCTTTCATATCATTCCATTCTGACAAAACAGCTTGATTAATAAAGTGTTTTATAATAAAATTCAAACTGGTGTTATTTCATTAGTGTTGCGATTACTGTATTATTATTTGGAGATTATTAACAGTAGTTTGCACTCAGGTTTCATTTTTAATGTTACAATAATGTATTATGTCCATGAAAAATTTCCCTTAGGGGACAATAAAGTATATTCTATTATGGATTAAAAAGAAATACTCATTATTAAATCTTCGATTATATTATGAAGTATAAAGTAGATTACTTAAATATGTCAGAGATGCAGATATAATGTTGAAGTGTGATTTGTAATTTAAAATAAGGAAGAAGTTATGATGTGATGATCATACTAAAATTTCCCTTTATAGACTTTTTTTCCTGCAGCAGTGATCATTTCAGTCCAAAACTAGAGGACTTTAAAGTATTTTAAACATATATATACATATAGATTTCCGTCAATCTTAGTCGTAGATTTTCACTGATAGTGATTATATTTGCTTATTTATTTTAACGAGCTCAATTTGTAACCAGTTGTAGGAGGTAACAACCTTGGGAAACACTGGGAAACGAATGAAACGCGGTGGAATCTGTGGAGTCGGACTGACCGCCGGGGTCGGGCGGGGGCAGACGGGGGCGACTCGTGAGTTTTGTTTGTGATCGGCTGATTTCAGGCAGGACAGACAGATAGACAGAGTGCCCATCGAAACATGGTCGTGCTGCTGAAGCGCTGCTTTTCCGTGGTCTCCCATCAGTTTTGTCCATGGAATCCCAGACTAGCGGTTGCTGGGTTCCCCACCGCGCTAAGTTACGCGCACAGAGCAGCTGCGCACAGGAGCTTCTCCAGTAAGTGACTGATTTTTAATTTTACCTTGTTTGAGTTACATTTTAAGAATTTCACTGTGGAACCTCGTCAAGGTAAGGACACAAAATAACCTAAACGAGATCCCTGCCTCGGATCCCTGGGGATAAATATTCGAAATATTAGAACTTCTTCTCTCCATATAAATATTCGTCTATATAAATATTTGCTCCCCAAACCCGCGGGGGTCATGAACTGGAACTAGGTTAGAGGCACCGGCGACTCAGTGCACACAGACATTGACCCGCCGTGTGCGTAATGGGGTCAAAACCTGCGCGCATCGTGCGTAACGGAGACGCTTACTGGCTGGAACTCACGTGTGCGCGGACCCTAATTGAACGCGTGCATTTATTCATTAGGGCCTCAATGACTCTGCAGACTGTGTGTGTGTGTGTGTGTGTGTGTGTGTGTGTTTTTACACACGAACTGCTGCTCTAGTTCGCAAGTTCACAGTTTCAAATTTGAGTGTGACATATTCACCCTACATCTACATGTATTAAATAACTGGTTTCCACGACATGCGGCGAATATGCAGTCATAAATAAACAATTTGTCAGATACTTAAATTAGTGTGTATAAGATTTAAAAAATATATATTTGGAACAGGTTTTTGAAGGCCTGTGCTAATTTAAGATGATATGTACGTTTATATGTTCATTTTATTTTATTTCTACCACTGACCTTTTTAAGGCATCTTTAATTCACCAGTTCACACTTTGTAAACATATTCAATATAGAGGCCTACATACAACATGCTGTAGCCTATTTGCCTGCATGTCATTTTACCTGGCATGTATCCTTCTTTATTATGCGTTCGGGCCCCCGCAGGTCGTGCGCCTGAAAAGGAGCGGACCCTGATTGTGGTCAAGCCCGACGGCGTCCAGCGCCGCCTGGTTGGGAGGATTGTTCAGAGGTTTGAGCAGCGTGGCTTCAAGCTGGTCGGCCTGAAAATGCTGCGGGTACTAAAGACTAGATCAAACATTCCTCCACCCCCCCCCCCACCGTAACGACCCTAACAGCCTGTGTTGATGAAGGTGTCCGAGGCTCTCCTGTCGGAGCACTACCGCCAGCTGACGTCGAAGCCTTTCTACCCCGAGCTGGTGGAGTACATGACCTCGGGGCCCGTGGTCGTCATGGTGAGTGGCTCCAACGCTCGTTTCCTTTGGGGGAAACATCTTACAATGCTGACGAAACGAGGGGGGTACAGTAAAGGCTCTGTCCCTGCTGGTGACTCCCTCAAATGCTTCCTCACTTTCTGGCCTTGAGCTGCACTTTGGACGAGATGATCTGTATTTGAGTCCACCGTCCGAGTGTTTTGTGTTCCTCTAGGCCTGGGAGGGGCACCAAGTGATCCAATCATCGCGCAAGATGGTGGGACACACGAACCCCGCTGAAGCTCAGGCGGGCACCGTCAGAGGAGATTTCAGCCTGCACGTCAGCAGGTGATGCCGGCTGCCGTTCGCTACGTTTGTCACATGTTTCGGGGGGGTTGAAGTTGTCGTTAACCGTGTGACGCGCGCACCCAGGAACGTGGTTCACGCCAGCGATTCACCGGAGGGGGCGCTGCGGGAGCTCCAGCTGTGGTTCCAGGGACAGGAGCTCCTGAACTGGGACTGTATCGACCAGTTCATCACTTGTGAGGAGGCTGGGAAATAAAGGCCAAAGAGAGAAGCGCGAAGCAGCGCCTGCTGCTCGGAGGTCTGCGTCAGACAGACAGACAGACAGACCCATGCCTTTGACTCAGTGCAAAAATAATAATGATAAAAATACCTCAAATAAAATGTTCTTATCATCTCACAGAATCAACTGTGAAGATGTTTTATGTTTCAAGCATACGCATTAAATTCATATTCAATCACTTTAATTTCTCAGGCATGATAAGAAAAGTTTAACACAGCTATTTCATCGACATGGCTGCAGTAGTCGTGGAAATAGAGATTTCATGAAATACCTTCTACAAAGACGTGTTTGAAATGAGCTGATGATTTCAAAGGTGCTATTTTCATTTATGACATTTCCGTTGAGATCGCCGAATCTAATATTTCAATTGTGTGAAATTGAACTTTAAAGAGGGCAGAGCTTTGATACAAGTGTTCAGCTTTTACGCAAAAATGTTGGACCTCTGCTGAAGTTGTGGAACCTGCTGCTGTCCTCCTGCACATACTTTAGAGTTCCTGCTGCTGTTTATGAGCTTTGGAACGTTTCAGAACCCATATGTGTCACTAAGAATCTGTTTTGTGATTTATTTTGTTGTTTGAATCAAGTTATTAAATGTTGCCTTCTGATCATAACAATCGCCTGTATCAATAAAGCTTAAAACAGCGGCGCAGCGGAATTTTTGTACACAACATGCAAGCTTAACCACACAAAATCAGCGATCTGGAGAAGTTTGTGGATTTATTTTATTCGCATTTGATCTCAAATAGCATCTGTTCCGTAATGAACTCCGTTTCATGCCAATAAAAAAGAAAATGCGTTTTTGTTACAAGAGCTTGACCACAAAACTGTTGCAGATTGAGCTGAAAATGATGTACAGATGTAATCAAAGTAGTGAAAGTAGTGACTGCGTGTTACCCTTAACAAATGCTTCTACACATCAGACATCCAGAGCTCAAACGGAACACTTGTGAGCGTAAAGCTGCTCCTTCCACCTGCGTCATCACGCTGCATGCGGCGGCCTTCACCGACTGTTCCTCAGTGGTTGCGTCTCCTTTGGCAGATGCTCAAACACCCCGTCACACCTCGCTCTTCTCTGATTCCAGGTCAATTTTTAACTTTTGCCTCTCCATGGCCTTCTCCAGTTCTGAAACTTTGCGCACGTCCTGTCAGGGACACACAAGGGCCGACATTGTCCGTCATTGTGTTCCTTTGGGGGGGTTTTTTTTTTGGTCGGTGTTGAGCTCAGGCTAAAACCATATCGAGGAGGAACCAACCTGGAGAAGAGCCTTCTGCACCATAAGCTGACTGTAAACCCGTGCGCCTTCCTCTGGAGAGACTGTGCACAGCTCGCCTTTGTTGAGGGAAAACAGCTGCGCTCCGTTTAAAACGCCCAAACTCTGAACCGTCCTGACGGAGGAGCAAAACTGGAGGTTTAACGCAGACAGCTTCCATTTTTAAACATCCAGTAGTGTCACATCTGAAAAGATCAGTTCATGTCTCGTCTCCCTCAGACTACCTACTAATGATCCAGTTAAGCTGAATACATAGTGATGTTGCAACGGATCAGTGTTATCCTGGAGGACATCTGGATAGGTGCACATGTACTATGCTTTTATTTTGTGATTTATTTCCTGTATCTTATCCCATATTTTGTGTTCCAATGCACCCAAGAGTCGTCGTTCCACCGCTGCTGCTAATAAGACGCACAAGCACACACTAACTATGTGTCAAAGTGGAACAGGTTTTTCTTGCGAGCGCTTTTCTGCTGACGGCGCGTACTCAACTGCTGACTGAAGCCCTTGGCCATGAGCCACGCCTGCACCTCAGCGGGGGGTGACTGGTAGTTCAGAAGATGCGACGTGTCCGCCGCGCGCGGGGGCGTGCGTCGGGACGAGCCTCTCTTCTTAGCCAGCCGCTCCATGAGCTCGTCGTTCATGATCAGGACTGGGAAAAGCACAAAGTGATGTTCCTCCGCGTCTCAACCTTCACTGCGTAGTGCATCGCGCGTGGTACCGTGTGTATACTTGTCTTTTGTGCGTATATATATATATATATATATATATATATATATATATATATATATATATATATATGTATACATATATACACACACACATATATGTATACATATACATATATATGTATACATATATATATACACACATACATACATATATATATATATATATATATATATATACACACACACACAAACACGTGTATATATATATATACATACATATATAATTGATTTTATCTGCAGCCCAATGTGGTTGCAGTGACTCTTACCTGTCGATATTCTGAAATGAAGTGCAGCCCAAATTCTGCAGGACTATTTACCTTTTTCGGGTATAAAAAAAAAAATTCCAAAGTTTCGGGCTCCAGAGGTCCCGAAATACGGGGCGAATTCGGGGCGAATTCTGAAAAAATGTGCAAACGGGGCCTGAATGGCGGCAGAGGAGGAGGAGTTACCTCGGTCGCCATTGTCTCCCTGCAGCGTGGACGGCAGGACCATGCTGTGCGGTCTCACCGGGCCGGTGGGAGGCGGGCTGGTCCCAACGGGGCTGGACGGAGCGTAGGAGAAAAACCTGGCGCGGGGGGGGTTGGACGTCCTCTGCTCGGGGAAGAGACGCGGCGGCGTGAGTCAACGCTCCTGGGCGCTGGGTTGCGGAAAGCGCGTCGGTTACCTCTCTGTACACCGCCGCGCCGTCCACCTCGCCCAGAGCGGACAGGGGCTCCAGGATGTTCGAGGGCACGTGACCTATCTCGTCGAAGCGGTTCCGGCATCTCGACCACCGGTCCAGGGACTCCAGCACCTGCGGAGGAGAGGAGGTGGAGACCTCGTCTGTAGCTGTAGCTCGTCCGCTCTAAAGGACGCGCCCCCCCCCGCCGCACACACACACACACACACACACACACACACACACACCTCGAGAGTCTCTCCCTGCAGGACGGAGAGCTCCGTGTGGTTTCGAGCCAGGAAGTCGTAGCTGCATCGGTACAGCCTCTCGTTCTCCGGCAGAAGACTGCTTCCTCTGAAACTGAAGCAGACCATCAAAACATCTCAGGACAAAGAAGTGAGCGGTCCTTCGCAGTAAGGACGGGCTGTTCCCCGAACGATCCAGAGAGCCAGCCGAGCTAAGGAAGCCGAGCTAGAACCCACAAAGCCCGTTTTAGACTCCGGGAGTCACGGCGAGGTCGTCAAGCCGTCTCTGTTAATGAACTGTGGATTCATGTATTGGGGAGGTGAAGCCCCCCCCCCCCCGTCACGTAGGGTAAAAGCGGGAAACGGGTCGCTTACGCTCCGTCAGTCCTGGAGCTGTGATCGTCCACGTGTATGTGTTGCCTGAGCGCGTCCTGTTTGTGCTGCACCTCCACAGGGTCCTGGTGAGGCCGCCCGCTCGAGTCGTGGGTGCGAGGCTCCCACCCGTCCAGGAAGACGGGCGAGTACGGAGGAACGGCCACGCTGAGGTGCGAGCTGAGAAACAGACCAGAGGATTTTTTTTTTTTTTCTCCCTCCTTCTTCTTCTTCAAAAACGACCCGAGGACCCCGCATCGGCGAGACCGCAAAGGCGAAAGCACGTCGGCGCACAGACCGGGGCGACGTCCAGTTGGGCCCCAACGAAGCCCACAGCTCCTTCTCCTCGCTGGTCAAATGCTCCTGGAGCAGCGAAACGGCGCCCGCGGTCATGGCCGGCCCCACCAGGGACGCGCCCAGCTCCGGCCCCCCGGTGGTCTTCACCATCTGCGCAAAGAGGCGCGGCGCCTCGGTCAGCGTCGCGCGAGGGGACGGGCGACGCGCGACCGAGGCGACCCACCAGGTCGAGAGGCACGAAGACGGGATGCAGGAGCTGCGGCGCGTCGGGCTGAGCGATGAAAGGCTGCAGGCGGGCCTGAAGGGAGGGAGAGCCACGTCAGGAGCGCCCGCGGGACCACAGATGGGGGTCCGACTCACCAGGAGGCAAAGAGAGTATTTGATTTTCTGAAATATGTCCAGAAAGTCCTCTTCTGGCGGAGGACACGCTCTCATGGCCAGTAAGTTATCTGCACATCAAAGAGAGGAGTCACGAAACAGCTATTTGGATCCTCTGGTCTTCCGTAGCTCGGGAACAGCGAATTCTGACTGTTAATGATCGGGTCTGATAAGTGCGGCTCCAGCACGTCCCTGCAAACAAAACCTCGGTGACTAAGAGTCTGCTGTGTTATTGTTCATAATAAATGGGCTCATTTGTTTCCCACGTGCGCTGGAGCGCGCCTCTGCCAGCGCACACTGGGCACGAAACCGGGAAACGCCCCAGCGCGGCGGCACAGGCGGCACTCGAAACTCGGCCTCGGGGCTGCGCTTGTCGCCCCCCCCGGAGAGAACCCGGGAATCGGTTTCACAGTCCCGTTTGGGTCCCGGCAGCTCTCACCGCTCATGTCGCTCTTCCTGTTGCTCTTCTTGCTCCTCTTCTTGCTCTTTTGAGTGAGAGCGCGCTGGGCCTCGGCCACCTGCTGCAGCCGCGCCATGAAGCGCTCCACGTCGTCAAAGCAGTGGTTCATGATGTCCTGAGGAGGGAGACGCCAACGTGAACATGCGACTTCATCTATCCGCCTGATTTCCTGGGTCATCCGGTTAAATGGGTGTTACTGACAGGGTTTTGCCCCCCCCTTTGAGGCTGCGATAGTGAAGACCTTTTACTACTTCATTCCTGACGAGGATCCGGTATGGGCCCAAATGTGAACTCACCCTAACCCAGCCTCAGCTCCGTTGGCCCACCTGGGTGATCCGTGTTTCATCCAGACCTGGATCAACATTTGGAAAACTGCTGGAAAACCTGAAGGGTGGGAAGCGGTGCCCTGCCCTTTACTATGAAACCTGAGCTTCCAGGAAGGCGGACGCCAACGCCGTCCGCGGGATCGGAGGTTCTGCGGACACCTCTTCCTAAACGTCTCCCCAGCCCGCTTCCCCATGTGTGACCCACCTGACCCCCTGGCCCTACTGAGCTTTCACTGCCCACTTACCACCTCCCGATTGATGCTTTTACATTGGATTCATTTCCCGATTCATTTTATGCTTTGCTTAGTTAAAAAAGAAAATCTAAATCTAAATACGGGGATACATACCACTTCTCTCTCCACACTTTCTTTAGACAAATGGTTCGGCCCCAAACTGGGTCCGTTCTCTGAGCAGAGGAAGAACAGGGTAAAAAACACAAGGATACGCCGATGGCACGTTAAATGGATGTACCTCTGGGTGAACTAGGGAGGCTGTCAGGAGGATGTTGCTTCGATTTAATTATCATGACCTGGACGCCTGAAGGTTTTCGAGCCCCCGGAGGAGGAAGATCAGACATCTGTTGTGTATAAATAGCAGGGCGGCATATCAACACACAGATATTACATCGGGGCTGGAGCAGAGATAGAACATCTATAAACTCACTTTAACTTTAAATCAATTCATCTTTGTTTATACAGCGGCTTTTAGAGTCAAAATTGTCTCTAGGAGCTTTCGAGAAACCCAGGGCCAGACCTCCAGCAGGCAGCGGGTGGCGAGGAACAGCTCCCCTTTAACGGGAAGAAACCCTGAGCAGGACCAGGCTGTGTCTTCACTGTCCTGACAAATTAGTCAGAATCTACAACAGGACGAACAAGACTACCCAAAAAAAAACCCCAACCTGAATGGGACCTTCGAGCGGTCACATTCCACAGGCTGTCTGTAAGAATGTCGAATATTCGCTGTTGTCAAAGCAGCGTGTGCCGCAGGAGAAACCACCGGCGTGCACAAACACAAACACAGCGAGACTTCACAGACTGGCTGGATAGAAAGTCAGTTCCCAGGCAGGTTGGAATCGATCGTGCGTGCGTGCGTGCGCGCACGGCCTTTTCACTCTTTTTACCCCTCTCCTCGCTTTTATTTTTCTATGAGAGCCCTGGAGACTGAAGGGTTGAAGCGCCTCTTCCGACAAAAAGCTCGTTCGATTGCGAGAATGTCCCGATCTGTCAGGGCGAGTTCGAGCCGTTGACGCAAGGCAGCTGCCAGCGTGTGACGGACGTCCCGCGCGCAAACGCGCCAGCCAACACGCGCCAGCGCACACCGATCGCGACATAAATCACCCCTACCTTTGCTGGCTGTGTTCAGATCGGAGGCGCGGAGCCCGATCCTGGCCCCCCTCACCGAGGCGTCAGGGCACCGAGCGCGGCTGCTTGCGCGAAGACGTCCCGCCTTCTGGAGATGTGCGCAAACAAGAAAAACGAGTCGCGCGTCCTCTCCGACTTAATCTGCGGCGCTTTCGCTCTGACGCGCGGAGACACGCACGCGCATGCAGGTATCTCTGAAGGGCCATTGCATCGAAGGAGGGAAGGGACAGTTTACGTTCTAATTGGTGCGCGCACGCTAACGTGGACGACGTGCGGTCGCCGTCAAAGCGTCAGACGGGCGCTCCCGCGGACCCAGGCCTCACCCGATACGCTCATCGGGTTCTCCAGGCCCTGACAGGATGTCACGGTTGCAGAGAATCACACCCAAAACCTTCCATTCTTCCCCGCGGACATGTGCCTCTCCTTCCTAACGAGGTATTTCTGACAGCCGCCTGAGGCGTGTGCCAACAAATTCCGCTGAGGAATGTCAGACAGTCAGAAGAAGAAAAACCACAAAAAAACAAAAGCAGATTGATTGACAGGAAAGTCGTTCAATCAAGACTAAGACACAACCGGGACATTGAAACAAACGCATTTTCCTTTTGGGTTTTTTTTTTTTTCTTTACCTGGTCACACACACACAAACCCCATCACCTATGAGCTGGTCTCCTTGGAGTTCTTAAGATGAAGTAAAGATTTGATACATTTGCAAACTTTTGGTCAGAGTTTTGTTTAAGACGGATTTAAGAAACTTTGCCTATTAAATAGTTGAGTCAATGTGGAAACTGGACCCCCTCAAAAAACATCAGTCCGATAAGGGAACACCTTTTCACAAGGCTGCAGCAGCGATCGAACGAATGTGGCGATAAAATCTCCATCACTCAATCGAGATTAGCTCTGATAGGGGTTCTTATCTAAATATAAGGGTAGGGTGAAAGCTGACTGCACTGTCAGATCAAAGAGAACACACGCAAACACGCGCGCACACACACACACACACACACACACACACATCACCCTACGGACATATCTTCATCACGACAGACAGACACATACATGACAACAAAGGCTGTGCGAACTTTGCCGTGCAGCCTGTGCTGACATAAATGAATAAACAGTGTGTTGAACGAACAAAGTTCCCTGCTGAGGCTTATCTCCGCAAATATAACACACACACACACACACACACACAAATACACACTTACACACATGCACCACCCACAGTCGCCCCACGTTAGCCATTATGCAGAACAGGGAAAGGTATAGTATATTCTAAATATATTCTAAATTCTCAGCATGAGCAATCCTTATTTCCATTATTCATTAGTTCATATTGCCTCTTGTTACCTTGTGTCAACACTGTCTTGAGTCAACACGTCTTTTCTGAGCTCTGTAGTTGGATCATTTAAGGTCAAAACAATAAACAGTTGTCTGTTTTTGCTTTTTTTTGCTTTTCTCACCTTCTGAGTCAAAGCATTTAATTAGTGTGTTAGTAGAATCCCGGGGGGGGGCTTTTAGCTGCTCCAAAAAGTGCTCCTAGTCCATCAGAAAATAAAGAGAAACACATGTCACTAAAGTTTGTTTCAGGATTTTGGACGAAACAGCTGTGAGTAAAGAGCGCCATCTAGCGGTTTATATGTGATAACACCCTGCTTAAACTGGATATTTAGTGGGAAAATCTACGTTTTGGGGGGGGGGGGGTGGTGAAGCACGATGGTTGGTGTCGAGTTTTTAATGAAGAAAACGATCAGACTAATATCTGGGGACACACATATGCTAGGCAAGTTCACTATGGCACTGCTTTAATGATTAAATGATTAAGACACATTCTGACCTCCAGAGCATGTTTTACTGCTGCGTCACCATGGTGGTACAGTGAAGGCCAAAATCATCATTGTCATCATCATCATCATCATCATAAACATCCTTCTATTGTTGGAACGGCCTGTGAAAGGAGGAATCTGCTGGAACACTGAAAATGGTGGTCTGGTCCCCCTCAAAGTCCAGCTCAGCCCCATCCAGCAGATTTGGTCCCAACTGGCAAATAAAGTGGACAGATCTGTTGAACATTCAGAGGAAGGCCTTTGATTTGAGTCGAAGAGACTCATGGGAGAACACTGGTTTTGAAGTACTCAGGAAATAAACTGAGGGCTGAGCTGCCTTCTGCAGGGGTTACAGCAGAAAAGGCAAATATGGATGAAAACAGCAGGACCCACTTCATCCCTTGCTTTTGTCTTCTCTGGGCCCATTAAGGAGGAGAGGTCTATATTTTAAGATCTGTTCCCAGTAGATGTAGGTATCAAACAGAAGACACGTATTCCACACATGTGTCACCAGATCGGTACTGCTTATAGTATTTAAGTATTTAAAGAAAAGGCCTGTCACGTGAAGTTGTGTTATTTTTCCTCCCACGGGCGAAATTAAAGGTATAAACTTCCCAGTAAGATTACCCCAGCGCTCTCGCAGGGGTTCGGGGCCCGGTGCTTTGTGGATGAAAAGCGCTCGTCTCACCTACCGATGTGCTTCTGCCGCTGTGGTTACCATCCTCCGCCGCCAGGGGGCGCCGCCGCCGCAGCGCTCTTCGGTGCGGCGCAGTTGCGTGAAGTTTGCGTTTACGATTCAGCATGGAGCTCGCCTTCACACGAACGTTAGTCGGATTATTGGATTGTCCGAGTTGATTTTTTTTTTTAATGAGATGAACTTCAAAACAACGCCCTGAAATCAACGATTATGAGTTTCTAAAATGACAACTGAGGAAGGCAAACGGAGAAAGTTCTCTAATTATTTTTTTTTTTAATATGCAAAATTGTCATCTGATCTCGCTTTGATGCTTTCCATGCTCGATCTGCACGCTTAACTAACTCAAATCAAACATCAGAGGAAGGGGGACTGCTGTGATTTTTTTTGAAGGTGAGGGATCTGCACCGTGGCCTGTCCACAGTGGGAGCCAATGTGGGAGGCCTGTCAAGGTGGTGGTGGTGGTGGTGGGGGGTGGGGGGTTCCACACATGGAGCCGAGCGTGCTCTGGCCCCGCCGGAGGTCGCTCGGCCCCCTCGCTCCTCCCATTGGCTGCATGCGCTCTGACTCCTCTGCGTCTTTGGGCTTCTGGCCAGTTCTTTACTAAAACGTGGCCGCGCTGTGGTCGACTGTTGTCTCTCTCTCCCTCTTGAAACTTTCAACCGTAAACTTTTGACCAAACCAGCTCAACTGCTAAAAAAGTGAAAGGAGAAAGAAAGAAAGAAAAATAACGGAGAAGGAAGAAAAGGGACGCGCGGAGGCATAAACTTGTGTGAGGACTTGTGGAAAGTTCATATCCCCCCCCTGCAGCCAACATGGTATGTCAACACCTTCATCTACAGTAGTTCCGTTTAAAGCTTCAGCTTGACTCTCTGCTGTTCTTTCTGCCGCTGACGTGTTAAAGGGATCCGTTATTTAAAGTGTCCGGAGCAGGCTTCGGCTCTGCGCTTTGTTTTTAATCTGCCGCAGCGGATTTTTATGTGACGTGACATTTGTTTCCCCACAAAGGGGGAAGAGATGCATGCATGGATATGTATGGAAGCATTCATGTCCTCAGAGCTGAAGTACAACACTGAATATATCCGAACAAAACCTGCATATTTGCTGTGGACACGCGTCCACCCCACGACCTGCACATTGTTTCCAGATACTGTAGATGCATGTGTGCTGACCGCTCAAGGTCTGGCTGCTGCAGAAGTGTCACTTATCTGGACCTGTGGGGCCTTTTTCTGACAACAACATGGTATTGTGATAAAGGTGCAGGTGCTGAAAAGCTGTATTCAGTCTAACATGATTTAGCGCTTTTGGTTTTGTTGACTCAGTGTTGAGGTGTGGCTGCCCTGCGCCCAGAGATAGACCCCGTCTGACCACGAGTGTATGTGTGCGTGTAAATATAGAAAAACATAAGAAAAGTACAGCTTGTCTCTCCAAAACACGCTCCAAAACAAGTAAACAGATGGAGTTCTTAACAGACGATTTCATTTGCTTGGTGTGGTTCCAAACTAAACAGTGCCTGAATTGTTGCATCATAGAATCTCCATTTTTATTTTTTCTATCTAAATGTGTTTGGAACCCATGTGAAAATCATGTATAGCATAAAAAGTAATCTTTCCATCAGTCACAACTGGCTGATGGCCGATGTTTCCATACTGAAGGTGCAGGTACAACAGGTTTACGTATCAAGGCTGCTGCCTCTTATTGTTGTTGAGGTTGTTGTTGTTGTTGTTGAATTCTCCGGTTTAACTGTTGACCTTGGTATGGCTTCATTCTCTGTGCACCACAAACAAAGGAGTCAACAACAGACCGTCTGAATATGGACAATTGAATGCAAAGCGTCGTCCTCTTGTTTGTTTGTGTGTTTGTTTGTCTGCTCTGACACGGCCCAGTCATGTGACCTCGGCCTCATTAGAGCAGCTTTCAGCTACTCTCGACCAACCTGACGACGGAAATAAAACTTGAGTAAAAATAAATGAAACATTTTTGTCGCCCTGAGGGGACAAAAAAAAGCCCTATTAAAATAACAAGTGTCAATTGTGTTTGTCCGTCCTCTATCCACTGAAAGCCCCCCCCCCAAACACACACACACACACACACGAGCGCACCACCCACAGTGGGAGCCAATGTGAACCTCACACCTCCCCCCCTTTGCGTCACTCCCCCTTCTGAGGGTGTCCAGCTTTGGGTTACCTCTGTGTGCCTGGACACACACTTCTGTCACTCTCTCGTCGCGCAACCGCCGTGTCCTGGAGTCATGTGACCCGCCTGGCTCCAGGTCCCGCTCAGCCGCTGCCTAATGCGCTTCTTGTAATTTTCCATTTGCACCCGCTGACGCCAAAATTGGCCGCTCCTTCGCCGGGTCACGGTGCTCCGCCAGTGTGAAGCCCCCCCCCTCCCACCGCTGGGGTGTGTGCCTGACCTTTCCTTAGCCTAATCACCATCGTTGTTTCTAACTGGTTTTGGCGAACCTCTGGAAAGAGAATGCCGCGGGTAACCATAGTAACTGCGCGGCCGTAACCCCGGCAGCTGGACCGATGTTTGAGGGGAACCCGGTGTGTTTTGTGTCAACAGGGTGAGAAGCCCCCGCTGGACAGTTTTGAGGACAGAGCCTGGCTCGGCGAGGGCTGCTCTGAGACCCAGCTGGCCGCCCCCCACGGCCCGGACGCGGCTGAAGCCTCGGACGACGACGACCGCCCGGCGTGGGACTCCAAAATCCAGTACGTGCTGGCCCAGGTGGGATTCAGCGTGGGCCTCGGGAACGTGTGGAGATTCCCATACCTTTGCCACCAAAACGGAGGCGGTGAGCATGTTACCGGGGTAGAGCGTCTGAGAGGAGCGGACGCTTGAGTCGTCGGATACCAGAGGGGCTTGGATGCGGCTTATGCGTTGAAGACTTCCCTCCTCTCTTCCAGGGGCCTTCATGCTGCTGTACGTTTTCCTCCTGGTGATCATCGGGGTTCCGCTGTTTTTCATGGAGCTGGCGGCCGGGCAGAGCATCCGCCAGGGCAGCATCGGCGTTTGGAAGCACATCTCCCCGAACCTGGCGGGGATCGGCTACTCCAGTTGCATCGTGAGGGCTTTGCTGGTTCTGCAGGCTGGATCTGAGGCCCATTTTCAGTAGTAACACCCCCCCCCCGGAAGCACCAAAAAGCTTAAAATCTCATCTGCCTACACCCTGGGGAGCGGACGCCCAGACCACTCCGTCCTGCCACCGTGTGATGCGAGCGCGGCGGCGTAGCGCCAGCGGTCCGTTGCGTAACTCTCCGCGTACGACTCGAACAAAGTCAACAAGGCGGATAAGATCGTGGAGTGAACACGCAGCTCACAGTCACGCGCTCTTGCCTGGGCGTGCTTCTGCGTTTTCCCTGTCGGTTTGCGACCATGTGGCCGTCCAGCCGCGCCGCCGCCCAACATCCCAACGTTCCCATAAACGAATCTGCGGTTGGAGGGAAACAGACGTTTCCTTTTCCGGCCAATGTCTTTGCGGGCGAGACTGAAGCCTCTCTCCCCCTTCAGGTCTGCTTTTACGTGGCTCTTTACTACAACGTCATCATCGCGTGGAGCCTGTTCTACATGGGAAACTCCTTCCAGTATCCCCTGCCCTGGGAACGCTGCCCGACTGACGGAGCCACCAACGACACAGGTACAGGCGCAACGTCCCCCGACCCGCTTCACCCGCCGCCTTTGGCCTTGACGCCCGTGCCGTCCGCAGTGAAAGAATGCGCGCGATCCTCGCCGACGTCGTACTTCTGGTTTCGGAAAGCCCTGGACATCACGAACTCCATCGAAGAGTCCGGCGAGTTCAACCCCATTATGACGGGATGCCTCCTGGCCGCGTGGGCGATCGTCGCCCTGGCGATGATCAAGGGCATCAAGTCTTCGGCGAAGGTCAGGCGGAGCGCCTCGGGACGAAACCGCGCGAATGGCGCTGCGATGCTGACGTGTCCCTCTCCACGCCCCAGGTGATGTACTTCTCCTCCGTCTTCCCCTACGTGGTGCTCTTCATATTCCTCATCAGAGGTTTGATGCTGGACGGCGCCATAGACGGAATCAACTACATGTTTTACCCCAAAGTAAGCTCCGCCTTCCGCTCCCACCCCCCCCCACCCACCTCCATGCGCGCCGGCTTTTTTCCAACCTTCTTCACGTTTTTTTTCCGAGCAGTTGGAAATCTGGGCAAACCTTCAGGTGTGGCGGCAGGCGGCCACGCAGGTGTTCTTCGCCCTGGGGCTGGGCTACGGCTCCGTCATCGCATATTCCTCCTACAATCCCGTCCACAACAACTGCCACAGGGACGCGCTGATGGTGGCCGGCATCAACTTCATGACGTCTGTGCTGGCCACGCTCGTGGTCTTTGTCGTGCTGGGCTTCCGCGCCAAGACCATCGCTCTTGACTGTGTGACCAAGTACGTGTTTGTGTGTGTGTGTGTATGAGAAGAAGACATTTGTCTGCAATTCCTCATTTGATTTCTCTTTCTTCCAGGAACCTCGGCCTTCTGAACCTCCCGATGTCCTCAGATTGGGGCCAACACTCGTCCGCCAGCGGTTGGCCCTGGATCAACGCCACAGACCCGAGCGCTGTGTCCGTGGCCGAATACAGGCTGTGGTACGCCCAGCACGGCTCCAACCTGGGGCCCGCCATCACCGACTGCAGTCTGGAGGAGGAGATGAACAAGGTAAATCCCGTCTTGAAGGAGGCCGCTGTGGGCGGCGAGCCTTTGTGATGTACAGAGCTCGATGGGCACGGGAGGCTTTGATCGTTGGTGCCGTGTTCTCTAGGGTTAACACCTACGAAAAAAGAGCGGCCCGAGCTGAGGCAAGAGAATTTTGAGTCCAGTTTAAGGTAGCATGAGGACATGTGGAAGCGTCAAAACAAGGATCAGAAAAGTGGGAAACTGTCAGGGGGCCAGAACTCCATGACAATGTGTAAAGGCTGTGTCTAAAAAAGCAAAAATATGGAGCCAGAACTCTGATCTAAATGGTTCTAGGTGAAGAATGTTCCATAATTTGGTTTGTGAGAGACGTTTAAAGCAGCACTACTGTGTAGTCTCTGAGGTTCTTCACTCTGCACCGTTGCTTTATGAGGCGCGGGACACTGGCAGGCAGGGGAACATTTAGGTAACAATGCCTCTGAGGTGGAGGGCTGAGGTTCCCAGGACCTCGGAGGAATCTGTGAGGTAAAGTAACTTATCACGCTGGCAAGAGGATAACAACATATGGGACACCATATACAGAGGCTGTCTAGGAGATGTGGGAGACAAGCTGTGATGGAGGAGCGAGAGGAGAGGCTAAAGAAACAGAGCCAGGGGTACTAGAAGTCATTTTATCCCGAAGTGTTTATTTTTAAAGTGAAAGCAAATAAGCGGTTCAGTGGTCAGAAGCCGTTTTAGTGGCAGGAGAGGAGAGAAGCTCGGCACTTGCAGGGGGCGCTCCAGCACCACCACCGTCAGAATCCATCAGGCAAGAGCCTCTTAACCTGTTCTAACTGGTTCCTTCTGCCTTCCCCATATGTAGGGTGTGGAGGGGACAGGCCTGGCATTCATCGCCTTCACTGAGGTGATGGCTCTTTTCCCAGCCAGCCCCTTCTGGTCCACTCTGTTTTTCCTGATGCTGCTCAACCTGGGCCTCAGCACCATGTTCGGGACCATGCAGGGAATCCTCACACCGCTCATGGACAATTTTAAACTCCTGGCCCGCTATCGGACTGTACTGACCGGTAATGAAACACAGAAGTTCAGGTTCTTTGTTCCAGGAATTCACCCTCTGGATTTCTATAAATGAAACATGGAATTGGTGTTCCTGGACTGATAAAATCTCTCTGTTTATGTACAGGGCATTCCCATTTGCTAACACTCGGGCTTTATTTTCATCTGAGCATCAAACTTTAGAGATCAGGACTGAGCAGGTTTTGAAAGTTGCAGTACTGGAAGTCCTGGAATCCTGGAATGGTGCGATATCAGAGGTCTAAGACGTCCTTCGTGTTAAACGTGTTCATGTTCTCGTCTGTCCTTTAGTGTCCAGCTGTCTGTTGGGCTTCATCCTGGGGCTCCTCTTCACCCAACGATCAGGAAACTACTTTGTGACGATGTTTGACGACTACTCAGCAACTCTCCCTTTGGTCATAGTAGTTGTCTTTGAAACCACCAGCGTGGCGTGGGTTTATGGAACAGATCGGTGAGGACTCAATGACGTCTTCATGCTTTTCATTACGGTATCTAACGCTTTACATTTACTGCAAACGACTCAAATGATGTTCACCCTTGTAGCTTCCTGGATGATATTGAAGTCATGCTGAAATGGCGCCCCCCAGTGGTGTATAAGTACCTCTGGAAATATGTCTGTCTTCTGGCAATGGTTGGTCTCCTGGCCGCTAGTTTGCTGCGAATGGTCTTCAAAGGACCCACATACACAGCTTGGAATCAAACTGCCGTAAGCTATTGTCCCCTATGGAAAAGTAGGTGACGCAAAAAACATTTTTGTCATTGTTTCTAAGACAGTTCCGCTCTCCTCCCATCGTCAGGCGTCAGAGATGACCCTTGAGTACCCAGGCTGGGCCCTCGCTATGATCGTCATGCTGATAATCCTCGCCAGCTCGCCAGTTCCCATCGGCTACCTCCACGCCAAGCTGAGAAAACGAGGGTCAAGCGACGCCCACGAGGAAGGAGGTCAAGAGATGCACCGCGAACTTTACACCAAGTGTAACTCCACGGAGCTGCTGGACTCGAGTCGACAAACGGCAGGCGAGGAAGAGGTAGCTCATCCCAGGACTACCTTTCTGCCGATAGGTAGCGAACAGTACCGGCTCCTGCCCCAGCAGGAGGAGGAGGAGGAGGAGGACACCGGAGTGTGAGCGCAGCAGGCTTGCTATTTATAAGCGAGAGCAGTCAGTCATTCTTTGTTAGCGAAGATCTTTGGTACCTTAAGCCTTACATGGATTTGTAGTTATTTTAACTGTTCATATCATTGAATGGTTATTATTAATCAAATCAACAGTTTTTTTGTTGGTCTTTTTAAATTCTGTATTATGGAATGTATCCTTCTAGCTCCTTCTTTGTTTTGAATGTAATGAAGGAATACATTTTAGAAAATGAACTCAGATTTTCTGGCTGGAGTCCCGACTGAGCCGAACTTCTTGGTGAAGCCACAAAATACCAAATGCAGATTGTTCTGCTGTGTGTGTGTGTGTGTCCATGTGTGTTTGCAGTTGTCAGATATGCATTTCTCAGTTTACCTCAGAAGACCACAGCATTGTTTTCACAAGGGTTTCAACATTTTACTCTACTGGATGGGGTATGAACTGAACCTCTAGGTGGCAGCAACTTGGCTGTGTTCCCTTTTGCACCTCATTATTCTACTGTCAACGAACTTTGAGACGATTTCATGGATGTGCTGCTGTTTATTTTTACATGATAAAGATCTCCATATTTGTCATGGTTTATTTCGTCCATAAATTTGGATATCCTTGCAAATATTGTGTTTTCACATTTAGAGATCATTTTAGCAGAGTGACATGATTTTGGTTGTGAATTTTCAGGAATTAATAAATCGGTTTTACCTTATTTTTTAATCCACTGTCGTTCATTTTGTAATCATGTTTTGAACAACTAATTAAACCTTTCCTGAATTTGTGTACATTTACTTCCACTTATCGAGACTTTATTTTGTAGATCTTAAAATAGCCCTTTTTCTCTTTTAACTACATTTCTTACCTTTCTTACCTTTCTTTTTTCCCCCTGATTAAAAGCTGTGTAAAGTACTGTAAAATTAGATGTCCCACAGATTAAACGTGACAAAATATTTAACGAATGCATAAATGTAGAATAAAAGTTTTTCTTTTATACTTTAGATTACTTGAAGTCTGCTTTCTTATTAGTGACTTTATTTTTTCCCATATTTTTTAAACATAATGTTTCGAACGTACAAGTTTGGGTGCTCTTTACAGCACAGTTTGGGGTAGGTTGTGTAGATGTGCTGCTTTCAAACTTTTTCGAGTCCTGGTTGAATGTGTGATAGAAACGATGTGTCCCAGAGGTCCATATAAGCCTCCAGCTCCTTGCAGCACTTCAGAGTGGTGCTGATGCTGGTGCGGGACTGTGGAACTGTGGAATGGGAGGGATGAGAGAGGAAGTGAACGAACGAGAGAGCGCGCGTCAGGCGGGACAGGAGGGCGCGCAGGACATCAGCACCGGCCGGGTCAAGAAGCTGCAAGGATGGAGATCCGACCAGACAGGTTCAAGGCGGCCGCGGGGAAGACCCTGGGGAAAATTCACAGGTACACCTACATATATATTTGTTAAGTTTGAATTCGCCGCAGGCTTTTGCGCATTTTTACGCGTTTGTCGAGGAAAGCTTAGGCGTGTTTGACACAATCCAGTTGGCGTTTCTTGTCCTTCTAACTTGATCCTTCTAACTGTCCTGGGTAGAAAGTTTATTTGTTTTTATAATACTACAAAGAAAACAAGTGAACACTGGGTGTGCACCGCACGCAAAAGAGGGTAAAGTGCGATTTTGCGCAGCGTAAAGTCCTCGCCTCCATAAAAGCGTCAGTGAAGCGGGTACAAGATGCTCTTAGCGATGGAGAAAAGGACATTTCGCGTTTGATTTGCTACTTTAATCGACAAAACTGTTAAAGAAAAACCAAAAAAGTAGAAGGAAATTGAATCAGAGTCGTTCTGCTGGTAGCTGAAGACTTAAAGTGCAGCTAACTCATTGTTTGTTCAAATTTTATATTTTGAGCTTTTAATATGAACTTGAATGACGTTATGGTCATATTATAACTCTCACTGTCTATAGGAAGGAGCCATAATTACATAATCTATATGTCTCTCTATCTGGATTAGTCATCAATGGTAATTTGATTGAAAGCTTTTCCCATTAATTACCCCAATTTTCCTATTTAAAGACCGGATTACAAATGTGTCACTGTTTTAGATTATGTTATATTAAAAAAAAAACAAGCAGATGTTGCTGTGTACTACAGCCTGAAGAATAAATTCCTATCATTAACAGATAAGTTTAATTATCTGTAATGAAAATAAAGTGTATTGCACCTTATTGTTGGGACAATGTCTTAGCTTAAACAAATAAATTGGAGACAGCGATCGAAGCTCGGGCAATAACCATCACTGCAAGATCTGATCTCTCAGGATTTGAGGTAGCAACCGAACGTATAAATCCCGTCCTGAAATAGCCTGTTTTTCAGTCCAGCTGTCGAGCCACGCAAATCCCTAAACTCTCCCCTCCCACCACTCACTCCATCCCATGTCACTTCCTCCCCCATCCATCCATCCATCCATCCATCCATCCATCCATTGAGATACCAGCACAGGCAAGTTTCAGCTTATCGAGGTGTCCCAGATTAACGGACTTGCAAATCTCAGGCTCCTTCTCTCCTGGTCGTCCACGCATGTGTGTGACCCCAGTGGTGGTGGCTGTGAGAGCCGCCATAGACCAGATCCAGATTGGTTTTAGTGGGCGGCTTCAAAGCTTAGCCAGTGAATTCCACTTTATGCGGTCTCAGTGTTGGACACAGCCTTCACCCTTGCATGGGGGGGGATATTCTGTTCCGATATTAGTCCGGACGGTGAAATCTACGTAGGGAATACGCCCCTCTGTGAATGTGCGCCATCTTAAATGAGGGACATCCCCAGATGAGGTTGTTCGTGTGCAAACTCGCCACTTCTCAGACAGACCCCCCCTCCCATGAAAGCAGCCAGGGGTTCATTTATTATTTAAACATTTTCTCCATCAGAACACATCCCCTGTTTCTATATTAAACTCCACCAGGCAAGCAGAAATGTAAGCACTGTAAGGTCAAGTGCAGCTGCATTCCACCTGTACAAACGTCTTCAGACCCCAAATCACCACAACCCCCGCGACTGCAGTCCCACCATAACAGAGGGAATTTAACTGCAACACATTTGCGGCATTGCAGCTTTATTAAAAGATGCGAGTTACTGTCAGCGCCCCTGCAGCAGCTTGTGCGATGCGCAAGGCGCTTCGGAATACAGCAGGTAATCCATTTTTAATCCATTTTACGTGCGGTTGAGTGCTTCGTGCTCGGTGGCTTCACCCAGTGGTCTAGTGAGTGATTTAAGAGCGATTCTCTGATAAAATTGCTAAAATTATATCACTGCCGTCTGCATTGTGGCACGGCCACACGGGCAACGATGAAAGGTTTGTAGTCGATAATTGAAAGCGGGAAAATGCACACGTCTGCCTCAAGTCGGCTCAGGGTTCTCGATGAATTTAACCAGGGTGGAGGCAGGTAGCAGTGAGTTATTAGACTGGGTGTGGGGGGTCGAGACAGAAGCAGGCGTTTATGCCATAAACATTTGATTAGGTTTGACACAGCAAGGGCCCATAAGCAACAGGGAGACATGCTTTACAATGATCTGTTAAGGTGATTTGATGTGGAGTCTGAACTTTTTCCTTTACATAATAGTGTAAAGATTTGGGATTAAGGTATCCATTGAGATTAATTTAGAGTAAAGAGTTTGGGTTGGACTGTTAAAAACTAATGGAAAATGATTGTAAGGCAACGCATATCTTCATGTGTGTGTGTGTGTGTGTCTGTCTGTTCAAGTACAGTATTTGTTACCTATGGAGGACCAAAATTCTCATTCTACTAGCAACGTGAGGACATCTTTGGGAAGTGAGGATATTTTGGTAGGTCAAAGGACTGTCTATAATTGAGGTTAGGTTTGGGTTTAGGCCAGGGTCAGGGGCAGTGCTGCTATGGTTAGGGTAAGGAGCTGTGTAGTAATGTATCATGTCTATGACTATGAAAGTCCTCACAAAGATAGAAATACAGGTGTGTGTGTGTGCGTGTGTGTGCGTGCCTTCACATTCGACAGAGCAAAAGTGTGGTGACAGGAAGGGGAGGGTGTCTCCCTGGGTGACACGGTCCCACTGAGAGCCAATCTGTTCACCTCAGGGAGAGCAAGAGGTTCATAGAGGAAGGAGCGGGGGGACACCGCAATGGAAAAAATGAGAAAATGAACACAGAACTATATGTTTGTATGTTTAGAAATATAAAATCCCTAAAGATGAATCCCATGTTACCCACCTCCTGGATTACATAAAGTGACAAGAGGGCTGGCGTGAGACACAAAACGCTGGTGAACATACAGAGGATGGATTCATCACACAGATGTGGACAGATAATGACCGGGCCTCTGGTGTTATATAATATTTTTACCGCCCCCACCCCCTCCACTGGCCCCCTCTCTTTATCATCCTCTTATGAGCGGATTACCCAGAACGCTTTGTGAATTTAAGACACACACCAGCAAAGGTCCTCGGTCACGACCCAGCATGTGACGCTGCTTTCTCATAGGTCGTCGTTGCCGCGACAGATGTCTGCGTAGTTGTGTGTAGCTGACACGAAGGAAGAACTAAAAAGTCAAATATCATCCCAGCGCTGTTTCCTTTAGTCCCTCGCCCGTGTTTCAGCTGAGCAGTAACGGTGCGAGTTCAGGTCTGAGCCGTTAGTTAAGTCTACGTGTAGCGCGTCGCTCTTGTAATTACGATGTTTCGGAGAGCCCGGGGTCACGTGACCCCCCCCCGCCCGCTCGTGCTTTCTCGCTCATTAATTGCAGAACAGCTGAGGCCAATCAGGCCCAGGCTAAGCTAACAAGAGCATCTAGATCAGCTGAGCAGCCTCAGCCCCACATGAAGCCTCTCTTTCCTCTATGTCACTACACAATTACCTAACAAACAAGCTGCTTCTAACAACCAGAGCAAAACACCAGTAAACTGCTCCTATTACTCTGTTTTATTGCCACAGTTAAAGAGGAAGCTTTTCAGCTTGCTGTTTTAGATGAACGCAAGGTGCCCTTTCAGTCGAGCGCATTTGTAATTAAACTTTATTTGCTGTAAGCGTGGCTCGTTAGCTGGTAGCGTATGTGTAGGTTCAGGCTGCAATCTGTTCACAGCTTTAATGAGGATACTTCTGCAATGTTCTCCAACTCCACGGTGGAATACTCAGGGGGCAAATTCTCTAATACAGCGAGAGCTGAACTGTTTTGACAGGGGAAAACACACACACACACACACATACACACCTTTTGTGGCATCGTTTTGATCAAATCATTGCTCTGATTTGCCGTGTGTGTGTGTGCTGCACATATCCACATGACCGTTTTATTTTTATCCCTGAAATCAAAAGGAGAAGAACTGATAAAATATCTAAATTTATCTACCACAATCAAGGCTAGACAAAAAAGGAAAGGGTAAGTAAGAAAGAAGTGACAAGACAATGAAAAATATCTTTACAATCATTTGAACATCAGTACAAAAAACATTTTAAGAAATCATAAGCATTGTATATTTTAATGATATTCCTTTTCATAAGATATAGATTAGATGTAATTTAAAGTATCAAAAAGCTGCCATACCACAATGCATATAATAAGATAATAGCCATAGATAGACAGACAGATACATAGATACATAGATAGATGTTTGTTGTGCATTATAATATAAAATAGTAACAGAGTTTTGAAAAATAGACATGAAGTCCAACCAGTCATGGGAGAAGCACGCTGAACCACACCCTCCCTATTCATTTCCGGAAGTAAATCATTTGTGTAATCCTAATCCGAATGTGATAGATTAGGGGAGAGAGAGACGGAGAGAGAGAGACGGAGAGGGAGAGCGAGAGCGAGACCGAGAGAGAGGGATAGAGAGTGACCGCACCCTCTATAATCTCTTGTGACTTCCAAATTGCTGCTTTGAAATGTATTAATTTTATGATCCTGATTTTTTTTTTTTTATTTGCCACATGTAGAACTATGATCGAGCTTCAATTAACACATCCAGCTGACAGATCTTTTAATCTTGGTTGCACATTTACGAAGAGATTAAAGAGAGAATGTTGTGTGTGTGTATGTGTGTGTGTGTGTGTGTGTGTGTGTGTGTGTGTAGGTGTGTGTATGTGTGTGTGTGTGCTTGTGTGGGGGGGGGTGGTCTGGTGTGAAATCCACACGCATAGAGCGACTATGAAATCGAGCATGTGTCCATGAGGTTCAGAGAGCTGGGGACAGACGCTAACAGATAGATGCTGACAGATTATAGCGAAAAAGCGTCATTGAATTATTCATCTCATCTAAAACGCATCAATAATTGACCTGCAGCGCAGTCTGGTGGTCCTTTTGGCCCGCGCAAAGAAGCTAGGAGCCAGTGTGTTAGGACAGAGCGAGCTGAATCTGCGCTCAAGTGAAAGTATGAGAAGAAAAGCCCAGAGTAAAGAACGTTTTTGGGAGCTCACTGATGCTAAAGTCACATCATATGCTCGTGTTTTGGCCACAGACTGTTGAGACACGACTGTGGACGTACACCTCAAAGGTACACGGTGAACGTGTCTAATCATATATGCCTGTATGTGCTGTTTATAGTGCAGGTGCAGATACACAGATGGCTCCCTGTGTGACTCCTCTTAAAGCCACAAAGTGTTCCTGGATACAAATCAGAGCACAAGAGTCATATAGACCACAAAACGCACAAAGAACAAATAACTGACCCTCCATATATAAGCACAGAACCCAATATTTTACTGATATAATGTTTAAAGGAGCACTAGTAGTAGTAGTGTGTGATACTGATGCTGAGTGATTTCTGTGACTATATAACATCCAGTCCATTCATATATTAATGTTAATGCTTTTGTTTCAAAGAAACCACATATTTTCCTACATAATTCCTACAAATTCCTAAATATATCTCTACTTAAATTATGGGTAGATTGTACAGTAATACCTCCTGACCAGCACCAGTGTGGCAGCAGGTCCCAGGTCTCCTGTAAGGGTGGGGGGGTACTGTCATGGCTGTTCTATGACAGCTGCTCCCACACAGACGTGCTGACTGACCCGACATGGCACATGCTGCTGACACTGGGGTGTTTGTACACGCGTGTGAGCATGTGTGTGTGCGTGTGTGTGTGTGTGTGTGTGTGTGTGTGTGTGGGGGGGGGTAGTAGATACATTTAGAAATTAGATTTTATACTGCAGAACTGACAGATTATGTCAGTGTTTGCATTTGGCTGTTCTAGGTGCTTCTTTTCTGCAAGTTAACATGGTTCCTTGATGTCATTTAGACAACGGCCTTTCCCTCTAAACTCTATATGAGCGACTGGCCGATGGTCTTCACACTGCCTATGTCACAGGTGTCAACCCGGTTCCACAAAGGGCTGGTGTGGCTGCAGGTTTTTGCTCCAACCAGTGAACCGGTTTGACACCCCTGGCCTATGTCTTCTGATGGGGGGAAAACGTGAGGACGTCTACATGTAGGGGAATCCTTGCACAAGTAGCTGTGGTTGTATGTCATTGCATATACCCAGCGTGTGGCCGAGATTATTTAAATCACTGTTAGGACAGAAGTGCAAGCAGACCGTTTAGAGACACATTCACAGACTACGGCAGTTTACTCATCATTGAGTTAGTTGTCGAAACTGACATTTACATGGTGGGAAGGCATTCTGGATCCACAATTGTATCGGCTAAAGCTCAGAAAAAGTGAGTTTTGCAGAACATGTGCCCTTTAAGTCAAAATGAACACAAAAAACACATCTATACATGTTATATTTGATTTTTGACATTATATTTGATTCCTACCTATTACAACACTTAAACCAGACCTTCATGGTTCTCTGTGATATGCACATGTGAGCAGATGATTTTCATTCACTGGCTCACCTGAACTGGAAATGTTCCAAATACTCCCAGGAAAAGCCCGTTTTCCATCCTTCTGTTTCCCCGTGCAGGTGTGACCTCACTTTTACCTCCTCCTGTGCCTTTGTTTTTTTAAATTAATTATTGGGCATATGCCAGCCTGTAAAAGAAAAGGGAAGTGAAGCGATGGTGCATTTCCGCGCAGCAGCCAAAAGGCCTCGTTCTTCTCCTCAGGCTGATTGAAAAGCGGCAGCCCAATGGAGAAACCATCGAGCTGTCTGCAGAGGGCCGCCCGGAGCTGGTGGAGGAAAAGGAGCTTCCCGTGGTGGACTGTACCTGCTTCGGCTTGCCCAGACGCTACATCATCGCCATCCTGTCCGGCCTGGGGTTCTGCATCTCCTTTGGCATCAGGTGCAACCTGGGCGTGGCCATCGTCAGCATGGTGAACGACCACACCGTCTACAAGGGCAACAAGGAAGTACTCGTGGTGAGAGCAAATCACATGACCCCTGGAGCAGCGAGACGAGGGGGGGGGGTGGGGGGACGACTGGTGAGAAGAGTCATGGTGTCCCTTCCCTCCCTCAGGCTGCGCAGTTCACGTGGGACCCTGAGACGGTGGGGATGATCCACGGCTCCTTCTTCTGGGGCTACATTGTCACGCAGATCCCCGGAGGCTTTATATGTCAAAAATTTGCGGCGAACAGGTGATTCACACAACCTCCACTGACCACGCGCCACCGAGCATCCCCCATCACTCTGGCGCCGTTGTGAGTGTCGGATCTTCTGTCTGAGGCAGCTTTTGTGTGTCTGTGTGTGTATGTGTGTGTGTGTGTGTTGCATGTTGAAGAGTGTTTGGCTTCGCCATTGTGGCCACGTCCACCCTCAACATGCTGATTCCATCCGCCGCCCGCTGCCATTACAGCTGCGTCATCCTGGTCAGGATATGCCAGGGACTTGTGGAGGTACAGTACGGGCTTGTCCGAGCGCGTTGCGCGTATTCGGCCGCCTCACCTGCGCACGTGTGCGTGTGTGTGTGTGTGTTTGTGTGTGACTGTCCTGCAGGGCGTGTCGTACCCAGCCTGCCATGGGATCTGGGCCAAGTGGGCGCCCCCTCTGGAGAGAAGCCGGTTAGCCACTACGGCCTTTTGTGGTAAAATCACACACACCGACAGAATAACACCCGCAGAACATCCAGCGGTCGGCGGTGGATTCAACGCTGAATAATTGCTATTGTTTGTTTTTGCTCGCCGTCTCCAGGATCTTACGCGGGAGCGGTGGTGGCCATGCCTTTAGCTGGGATACTTGTGCAATACACTGGTTGGCCTTCAGTGTTCTATGTGTATGGTTAGTGTCCTTTACTCTTCCTCAGTGTTATGACTAAAGAAAAGTGGGGTGTATTTCAACTATTTAAGAGCTCTCAAGCTGCACACTCCCAAGCATAATCATGATGTTTGACCATAATTCCCACGAATGCATGAATGCACGTCCGTTCCTCTCTGATACTTATGTCCGATGCCTTTCTCCGCTCTCAGGCAGCTTTGGGATATTTTGGTACATGTTCTGGATTCTGGTTTCGTACGAAAGTCCTGCAGCCCATCCAACCATCACGCCGGAGGAGAGGAAGTACATCGAAGACGCGATCGGGGAGTCGGCGGGATTTCTCAACCCTCTCCAAGTACGGCCCTGTGACACGTTCACACGTAGAATCAAAGGAAGTAATCCCTGTGCCCTCTTACAAACAGAAATTCAAAACCCCATGGCGACACTTCTTCACCTCCATGCCGGTCTACGCCATCATTGTGGCCAACTTCTGCAGGAGCTGGACCTTCTACCTGCTCCTCATCAGCCAGCCAGCCTACTTTGAAGAAGTGTTTGGTTTTGAGATCAGCAAGGTGAGATCATGGTTGCAGAAGCTAGCTCCATTGTTTTTTTGATCACTTGCTTGTGGTCATTAGCAGGACAACAGTATCATCAATTCTCCAATCATATGAGAAAAGTTACCATGAGCATAACCTTTAACATTCAGATAGAGGCAAAATCTTCAAAACCATACTGGAAATCAAGCTGAATTCTATATATACACTCATTGTCAACTTAAAGGCCTATATGGAATTTAGAGAAGAGGTAACGGAGGCACCAAGTCTGCATCTCTCGCAATAACAAACTCTTTTTTCCCCCTTTTCAGGTAGGCATAGTTTCAGCTTTGCCTCATCTGGTGATGACCATCATCGTCCCTGTGGGGGGTCAGTTAGCAGATTACATGAGAACCCACAATATAATGTCCACCACCAACGTCAGGAAGCTGATGAACTGTGGAGGTGAGTCTCAGCCAGGCGAGGGCAGATGTCCGGTCATGTACCTCTTCATGTAATGTCTATATAAACCTATAAAACTAAACAGATTATACTGAGCTGGTTCTGAATATTTACCTGCTCTATGAATTCTAAGTTGACGATACTTGTAACTGTTGCTAAACCTGATTTAAAGCCTCCTCTTGAGGAGCTTTTGGCCCAAGTAGTTTTTGGGAGCTCGGTGACAAGAACATGCCACTAGGGGGAGAGAGAGAGCGCTATCGCCTCAGTGCGGAAAGGTCATGGGTTTGACCCCCAGCGGGCCTTTCTGTGCTGAGGTTGTACGTGTGTCTGTGTGTTTTCTCTGGGTTTTGTTTAAAGGCTGAAACTGAAATTTTCAGGGTCTTTTAGAGTCCAGGGGATGTAAAATTTTTCCAGACTCTCAGTCCAGTAGTGGGACTTGAATTAGTCCCGGAGGTGTTCCACTGAAATTGTGGTGGCTGTTATTGAGTTCTGATATTACTATATGTCCTTCAGAAAGCTGCTGCCACTACTGCGTACGATCCAGGTGTGAGAGCGATGTGTTTGCATGACTGTGTTTCAGGCTTTGGAATGGAGGCCACTCTGCTGCTGGTGGTGGGATACTCTCACACTAAAGGAATTGCCATTTCCTTCTTGGTCCTGGCTGTGGGCTTCAGCGGGTTTGCTATTTCAGGTAGGAGTCACGACCGACTTGAACACTGACTCATCCCCGGACCTCTGTTACACCGGCTTTTTGTCTGCTCTTTAACTCGTCAGGCTTTAACGTGAATCATCTGGACATCGCCCCTCGTTACGCCAGCATACTGATGGGTATCTCGAATGGCGTTGGAACTTTATCTGGAATGGTGTGTCCTCTCATAGTGGGAGCTATGACTAAACACAAGGTACAAGGCTTCCATGTGTGGAGGCTTTTAAATACCATTCATGACAATGGGAATGTATTTATAAGAGGGCTAAAATGGGTATTGTCACATTCCAGACTCGCGAGGAGTGGCAGTACGTCTTCCTCATAGCATCGCTGGTTCATTACGGAGGAGTGATTTTCTATGGTACGAGTCGAGGCGGAGATTCATGAGGGAAGTTTGGTCAGAATCCAGTCACCATTTGATTTCATTCCCACAGGGTTATTTGCATCCGGAGAAAAGCAAGCATGGGCGGACATCGAGGACACCAGCGAGGAGAAATGCGGTATTATCGATGAGGACGAACTGGCCAATGAGACAGAGGAGCTCTACCGTGGGGGCGGGCAGTACGGGGCCATGAGCCAGCCGGTCGCAGGTTCCAACGGGGGAGGGGCCGGCGGAGGAGGAGGAGGGGGCTGGGTGTCGGACTGGGATAAATCTGAGGAGTACGTGCAGCCGCCCGGCTACAACTCCTACATGTACGGTGGGGAGGCTGAGCGAGAGCTGACATAGACCACCGACAAATGTTAGTAGTAAAACAAGTGGAAGATTGTGTTGGGGAAAAGGGATCGGAAGAGAATTACTGCTAAACCGAACGGACCTGTCAGGTGCTTTTGTACAATATTTGCAAATGCACATATGTGAAAAAACATGGATCTAATAACTTCTCATCCCATTGTGTGTGTGTGTGTGTGTGTGTGTGTGTGTGTGCGCGTCTGTGTGTGTGTGTCGTGAGCATGCACTTGTGGTTAATGTACACAAACTCATCAAATAACCCTTTTTAAAACATATGGGCCAGTTGCTGATTCTGAGCTTATTATGAATGGGTGGGGAATCATTCTGACTCTGTGTGCATGTGTGTGTGTGTGTGTGTGTGTATGTTTGTATGTGTGTGTGCACATGTGCGTGGGATACTTTTTATCCAAAGGTTAAACCACCTAAGCCACTGGAACTATGTGGGTTTTTTTGTTGTTTTGTTTGTTTTAATGAAAGCCCCCTTTCGTGCGCTCTTTGGGGTCTCACTTTCGGAGCAGAGTAGAGAAAACATGAATATTTGCACTCATTTTTCTGTAGTAATCTAAAGTCTTGCAGATTTAATAGAAATGCAGTATATATTAAGATCAAAGATCAAATTTAGGATCAAAAGACAAAAATGAACCAGCATGTCCACAGAATACTGACATGTTTCAGTTAATCATCTTAAACATGTCTACAGTGGTTTTATCATCCTGTCATGCCTGCCTGTGGAGTTTCTGTATGTCGTGTAATGACTCGGTGACCTGAGAGGTGCTTCGGTGTTTGATATTCTAATATCTTTGTAAATGTGTGTGATGAGATTTTGCTTAACACAGCCTCCCCTTTATGTGTGTGTGTGTGCGTGTGTGCGTGTGTGTGTGTCTGTGTGCGCGTGTGTATACAGCTGAATGTACAGATTGGCTCTGCGCGTGTATAAATTTGCGCACAAAGCTGCATGTGTTTGTCTAGATGCGATTCACCTGCATCAGATCTAACTGGGTCGCGCTCTGCGGGTCACATGAGAAATCACCTGACACTTAATGTGTGTGCGCGCCCATTACAGAGGTGGCCCAGGACGACAAGTAGAGTGTAGTAGTTGCTCCACCGCTCACCCAGAGAGGGACCATAGATATGATATTCCTGAGCATCACAGTGCGCCCTGCCTCTTTCACACACCCCCCCCACACACACCTCTGTGGCTTCCTTCTCCTGGGTCAGTTTTTGGAGTTGGTGGGTCAGAACAGCTCCGATTCCCCTTGCGTGTGTGTTTTTGTGTGGCAGTCTCAGTGTGTCGTGTTGGGTGCAGGTGCTGAAATATTGCGCAGTGAGCATGTTTTAATGAGCACAGCAGTGCAGTATCCTGTCATCCATCTCTTCCTTTAGCACACTAAAATCACAGCACCGTGCATGGCGTGCTCAGGGAGCGGACGTTTCTTTTCTTTTTACTGTCACTGTAGTGAGCAACAATGGAAACGGGGAGCAGGAAACTGGTGTTGTATTTTGATCTGAGGGTGTGTCTACAATACCAACCTTGATTCGACGAGCCACCGCCAACCCAAAGCATCTCCAGCTCAACTCGCTGACAGCAGAGAGTTTTAAATACAATTGCACACACCTACGATTAGTGTATTCTGTGTGTGTGTATGTGTGTGTGTGTGTGTGTGTGTGTGTGCGTGTGTGTAAAATCCAGGTCAGGCTTTACTTGTCAAAGGTTGACATGGTTTAAAAAAAAAGCAATTACATATTTATACAAAAAAATTTGATTTTAAAATGCTCTAAAAGACATAATCACTCCTGGGAACGGTTTGATTTTTAAATGTTGTATCCACGTATTTTTAATCAAACCCTTTGTCTGTTCATGGCTGTTCCCGTGTTGTCCTTCTTCTAAAAGACATGTGCTGGGAAAATGACATTTCAAAATGAAATGATCATCTGTAAACATCCAGACAGTGAGAACATGTGGAAAATACTGTATGTATAAAAGTGTATGTGAAAAAGATGTGGGATATCCTCGTGTATAATAAAATTTTGAGTTGGGATTCACTGCTTGGGAACAATCGTGTCAGTGGGATTGATGACGCATGAATGATGACGCATTGAACTGCGAAGCTTTTGTCATTAGATGACAGGGCAGTGTCAGCCATGTCTTTCTCTCAGGACAGATGGGTGCAGGATTAACTCAGTGATTTTAGGCAAAGATTAGACAGAAGAGCAGATGCCCTCGGTGGGAGAGAGAGGGAGAAACGTGGACGTCAGAGTCAGGGGAAGTGAGGGTGACAGAGCAGAGGGCGGGGCTGGATAGCTACTAGTGTGTGTGTGTGTGTGTGTGTGTGTGTGTGTGTGTGTGTGTGTGTGTGTGTGTGTGTGTGTGTGTGTGTGTGCGTGTGTTTGTGTGCGTGTGGCCGACACATTATTGAAAAATATGAGTATATGTTGCAGTTCTAAGATGTCACCACTGGGCGTCACTAAAGAGTGTCTGCAGAGTGAAATATTTTCCTCACACAGAATTTTCGCCGCTTCCCAAAAAAAGGAACCAAACAAATATAATAACGTACAACTTCAAATAATTACAAGCTTGCAATTACAAGTGCAAAATGTAACGCTCTAAAGTAGTATATTCGTAGAAATCAGTACAAATATCTCAGCATGGTATGTGTCTACATCATGCATCCAAACTGCATGGTTGAGCATTAATTATTATTTATTTATTTGTTTGTTTGTTTGTTTATTAGGAGTGACAAAAATATATGGATCGAAGAGTGAGAGACAGAAAAAAAGACATTGGGCTAGCGGACACGCCCAATCAGGGCTCAGCCCGTTTCTAATTGGCTCGCGTCGGCATCTTTGGGCGGTGCTTTCTGTACAGCTCCAGTATGATTGGCCCAACCGCCCGTCGCTCTGCCCTCTCCAACCTGATTGGCTGCTCGAGTGGGGGATTAACGCGAAATCGCCGTTCTTCCAATGAACCCCGACAGGAGTAAAGCCTAAAAGTAGCCCGTTATCGTTTCACGTTCTCATCTATTGAGAACTAAAACTTTTTAAACTCGCCGCCCGACAAATTCGGAGAGCCTGGGCCGGCCAAGCACACAATCCGGGACCGAAAGTTTGCCCGTCTTGGATGAGGAAATCGTCTCAGGCTAACGTTATGCAGCAAGCTAATCTCATTGATCTGTTTGTGCATTAAACCACATTTCGGGGACTCTTGACGGCCAAAGGTGAGTGCGTTTAAACACGCCACATCTTCACCACCACCGCCGAACATGCGCTTAAACCACGGCGGGGAGGATCACACTTGTAGGCGACGGGCGTGAATCTAGGTCACCGTGCTCGCCATGTCGGCGTGAGGAGGAAGAGGGGAGAATCTGCGGGGTTTCTAGTGTTCACTGGTTGGAGATCTGACAGGAAAAAAACACCCTCGCCGCCACCCGCGGTGGCTGACTCTCCTCAGGTATGACCGAGTACAAGCTCGTGGTGGTCGGGGCCGGAGGCGTGGGGAAGAGCGCCCTCACCATCCAGCTCATCCAGAACCACTTTGTGGACGAATACGACCCGACCATCGAGGTGAGACCGACCGATCCGGGCTGTGTGAGTGTGTGTGTGTCCGTCGCGGAGTTCTAAAGCCGAGATCCCGCACTGTCACGTTTGAATTGCTGACATAGCGACACATCCATGTTGAGGGTCGATTTAGTTTCAATTTATGGGCGAAATTCTGTTTTTCACTTGTCTTTAAAACTTTTGAACGCAACCTTTTATTTGGGTTCCAATTTCTTGCAAGCGCGATGTGGTGTACCCATCCTTTTGGACACAAGTCTACAGTAATTTAAACACTATACAAACATTAAACAAGTAATTCATCAGTAATACTGTTGTATAAATCATTTTAATGTTGGGGTTGTTTAGTGAAGTTTGATACATTCATTGGTTGTCTGAAGGTCTTTAAACGGCAGACATTAATGGGAAGTTGCACCATAAATAGAGAATTATAAGAAGAACGGTCAAGAATGGATTTTTTTGAAAGTTGTATTTTAATTATAGGCTGTATCAAGTCATATTCTCCAGCACCATTAGATATTAATACTTGCAGTAGGTCCTCATCTTTAAATGTGTGTGCAACTAGTTGCAATTGAGATTCCTCAGCTTTACGCAAGACTCACCACAGTTTGTACATCTAAATTCTCTCACGGTTGTGACATACGCCTTAATGGATTGTTTTCAGAATAGATGTTGAAATAAACATACAGGTTTCTGCATGTTTCCACCGGAGCAGGTCTTGTTGATGCAGGGCAGCGTGATTGTCGTTGGAGCCTACTGGGCTTAGATTGTTCTGACTTGCATGGTCACGCCCGTGCTGCGTTGCAGGACTCCTACAGAAAACAGGTGGTGATTGATGGGGAGACCTGTCTGCTGGACATCCTGGACACTGCAGGTCAGGAGGAGTACAGCGCCATGAGGGATCAGTACATGAGGACGGGAGAGGGCTTCCTCTGCGTCTTTGCCATCAACAACACCAAGTCCTTTGAGGATGTTCACCTGTACAGGTACAAGAGGCTTTGGGACCCGTGTGCACACCGTCATACGAGGACATGGTTTAATGATTACCTAATTGTACCAGGATAATTTTATTTCACTTATTTGCACAGCAAATTGCTTTTTGCCTGCAGGTTCTCATTCATCCAGGTCATGATTGTACAAAGCTTGCTCTGGGGGAACCGGTTCTTTTTGCTTTTTTGTGCTGTTAAACCACACGGTTCATCAGGAGGCTGCATTAAAAACAGACGAACAGACGCAGCGCTGACACACGTCATTTAGATTGTTCTGTCATGGCAGTGGGGGCATTTTGGAATGGAAATATTTGGAGGAACTAGACACAAATGGTAAAACAAGCACTGAAGAAAAGCGCAGGCACCTCAAAGTGCAATAAGCGTTTCTGTATTGTGTGCCTCAGAGAGCAGATAAACAGAGTGAAGGACAGTGACAGCGTTCCCATGGTGCTGGTGGGGAACAAGAGCGACCTTAGCACTCGCACGGTGGAGACCCGACAAGCGCAGGAGCTGGCACGAAGTTACGGGGTGCCGTTTGTGGAGACTTCTGCCAAAACCAGACAGGTAATGTCGCAGCGAGACGTGCCCGAGTCCTTGCTTGATCAACTACAAGGAAGCCAACTTCGCCACTTCATAAATCTTAACCCACTTAATGTTTTTCTTGCCAGGGCGTGGAGGAAGCGTTCTATTCGCTGGTACGAGAGATTAGAAGATACAAGGAGACCAACCGCAGCAACAAGAAGAGCAAGAAGAACACTCAGAGACGTTGTTTAATCCTATAGCAAACCACAACAGCAGCGGCAGCATCCATTTGCAGCACTTGTTTCATGCTCCTCCTCACACGCGCTGCACCCGTTCCCCCCCGTCACACTGGGCAAAGCAAGTCAGTATATTTGTTGCCGCCAGTTGTATTTAGAGAATAAGAACATGCCCATTTCCTGGTGCAGGGTCAGTTCAGGCTGTGAAGTTGTTTTTTTTTTTTTTTTTTAAAAGATATATAATGAATAAAGCCAGTAATTTTAACTCGAGTCTGCGATCAAAACAAATTCTCAGCGCTCCAAAACGACAGCGAGTCCTGTTTATTTCTTATGGGAGTCGCGTAGCAACACGAAACAATGTGGTGACAAGGCTAACGTGACGGTGATTGCGTAATTTTTTTTTTTTTTTTGAGCATTTTTGTCTTCCCTCCTTTACGTCCTGTGGGTTTTGAAACATGAAATCTACCCCCCCCACACCCTTCCTCATGTTTATGAAATTGCTGCATAAGCATATGATCACCAGTGTTGATGCTTCAAAAATGGCCCCTGCTGTGAAGGTCCACTTGGACTTTCTGTTAATGCAGATATTAAAGATGAGTTGGTCAACAGAGGTTTACTCAGGAGTGCAGCTGAGTAATAACAGATGTGTGAACAGCTGGAATATGACACTTGCGTCACTTATTTCCCACCGTCAGTTACTGTCGGCCCTGCTGGTTCTACAGCTACACAGAATTCCTGAGTGCATTCTTGGCGTCTTCTGTATTCCAGTGTTACTTTTTGAAGTTACAATCATGACCTCATGTGCAAATAGGAGATACTGCAGACATTTAAGGTTCAATAAACACATATTGCAGCACATTACAATATATGTCAGAGCGCCATAGTAACTGTTACCCATCTAATTTTGTAGCTGATTTTTTTCCAAATTAAAATGTGGAGTAACTTGATTTGATGAGGAGTCACTGACAGTTATCTTTTTATATGCACTCTGCTGTACTGAATGAATAAATGTCTAGCTTTTATGTCTTGTGTGATGTTTTTTTTGTTTTTTTTTTAGTCCAAGAAAAGTAAATTTTCAAGAAAATTAGGTTTTTTTAGCAGCAAAAAACTAGCTTGTAAAGCTGCAGGAAATTGACATTAGATATGATCACTCTAGACAAAGTTTATTTTGTACAAAAAAGAATGGTTTGTTAATATTACAAATCTCAGAAAGGGTGTCGTATATGCATTTTTACAAGCGTGAAAAGGCAAAATAATGGTACAGAAGTATGAGGGGCACAGGATAAAGGAGTGTGCCTCACCATCCAAAGCGGGACACCAGCTTGCTCTGGTCATCCAAGTCCTTCTGGACCTTCTTCCTCATGTAAAAGATGGGACAGTCCCGGCTGCAGAGGGGTCAGGAGGGACAGTTTTAGAGGACACCAAAGACTAAAAACATGTGAAGTCTGTCTTCCAACTGTGTCCGTGCCATTGTTGTGGTTAAATATATGATAAGGAGGCAAACTGTTTAAAAGGAGTTGCTGCATTTGTTTCAATAAAACGTTGAGAAAATACCAAATCCAGTATAACCTATTACTGTTCACATCTGGTATTGAAAGTTTGTTTTATTGGTTCAGGTGGGCTAAGATACAACTTAAAAAATATATACAAGTAAATATCTAAGAAGACAGTTTTACCTAATCAAAAATGTCATAATTCAATCGGTTTATTCTACCAGAACATTTGAAGAACTGTTCTCTGCACTGTTTTTGCTAATGGATCTAAAACAAACAAATGCAGCGATGTGAAATAAAGCAGAATACACACACAGACATGTTTGGACTTGTGACTTTGTGAGGACTCTGCTTGACATAACGCATTCTCCATCCGCTTACCTAACCCCTACATCACAACCCTGACCTTAACCCAATTATAGCCTTAAACTGAGTCTGAACCCTCAAACACACCTTTGACATTGGCTCAAAGAAAATGTCCTCACTTTGCAAGTGAAATTTAGCAAAACACAGCAGGCATAGCGATCGCGTGCCTGTCAGCATCCCAACGTACTGGATCGCAGTCATCTCACGCTGCAGTTGCTTTACAAACATCAACACTTCTCTCATCCTGGAAACTAGAGTCTACCAAAGAATGTTCTGCCAGGAAGGAGTTCTAAGCCATTCTGACCTCTAATAAGAGGTTAGTGAAATTATCTGTGCAAATCTGCTAACAAGTGAAACCTACTGTGGCACAGTTTACATTTCCAGAAAGTCTGAACTGATAAGATAGAATTGCAGGTGCGTGCAGAATTCTTGGTGGCTGATTAAAAGTGTGCTTGTTCTTCAGATTGCGGAATTGTTACATTTTCAGATTAAAACAGTAGTAGTAGTATTATTATTATTAGTAGTATGTACCTGGTACAGAGCACATCCTCGTGGAGGGAGCCTTGACAACGCTGACACTGAGTCCACAGGCGAGAGAAACGCTCCTCCAGCGTATTCAGGTGATATATCTGTAATTTATGACACGAGGCTTTCAAAAGACACTATCCTTTTGGGACTAATTTAAAAAGCTAAGAAATGAAGGACGGACAGGACTAACACACAGATTTAATCACGCAAACAGAAAACAAGAATGTAGACATGCTGCTCACCTCCTTCTGGTAGAGCTCAGACTCCTTCTTCTTGCAGAAATCACACACAGCAGCTGTATGATATGACAACACACATTAAGCATTAAGACATCATTAAAGAGACAGCACACACGTACACACACACACACACACACACACACACCATCTGTCTTCAGCACAGCTCGACAGCCGATACAGGTGCTCCTCTTCTGAGCAAATGCCATGAGGCCTCCGACTTTTGAGGTCAACACGGTCTTGCAGCGAGTATGATCGCCCTCTGGAAGACACCAGAACAGCCATGTTAAACACACACGAATGTCATCTTATTTGCGTGAAACTCAAATGCATTCTGTCTCCTACCTGCCATAAAGCAATTCTGTATTCAGCAAATAAACAAAATAGCCAGAACAACCTGCCGTTCGATTCTTTTACTCGGGTAGTGTTTATAGTGAGCTCCACTTGCACCAGTATCTTTGAGTGTGTGTCTGTGTGCGCTTACTGAGCAGGACACTCTCCGCCTTGCTCTCTCCAAGGATGGGTTCAAATATTCTGAGCAGGGGCTTAGACAGCTGCTGCTCCAGGTAGTATTGCGTGTCGATGGGAATTGAGTTCTCCAGCACATAAATGGGGTCCTAAGGCAACGCAGGGAGGGAGCAGCCATTATCGTGATGATGGGTGAAAGAGAGGGAAAACTTGAGGATCAAGTTTGTTTCTGGCCGACAGACCTCTGACTTCATGTACGCCGCTGCTCCTTTTGCAGCCTTGATGATCACGTATGGAACTCGGTCTCCCAGGTTTGGAGCACTGCCCGCATCTCTTTTCCTCATTCTGTAACACACCATGGTTTCAGGTCACTTCAGCATAATACAGAAACTTCGAAGGAATGTCGTGAAAAAAGGATCTTGAGCTTTATAATATCGTACCTCTCTGCCAGCTCCACGTGCGCCTGTTTGCCTGCGTACTCCTGGGCGGTACGCGTTAGCTCCTTGGTGATCACGAGCTGGCTGATGTCGATGCGATTGCACAGGAGGTCTGAGATCACCTCTTTAGCGTGATCCACAGCACCCTGGGGATCCCTGGGGAAACACAGGACCGCAATGTTAACCAACGCAACAATTCAACACCTCAGAGTGGGGATAGGGGCTGAAATTATGACCACAGCAGCAAAAACATGTACCTGTCTATGAGAATCTTCTGCAGGCAGGTATTGATGAGATTGGCCACCAGGGGGCAGTTGTCTCTGCGGACAGTCTCGATACCTTTGCAGTCCATCTTGTCGTGGGTTTCTGCGTTGGATGAAAAGTAGAGGCCTGCGTATCGCTTCTTGTTGATTAGCAGGTATGGGTAATAGACCTGTGGAAGCAAAGATCAGCGCTCAGCAGCTGCAGGGGTCTTGTGTTCCATGAACCCTGTGGACAAAAGTAGTACCTTCTCAAACTCCAGTTTGATGGGCGAAACAAAGTGGGAGGATACCCACTCCGCTGCCTCCTTCCCGATACTCATGGCCTCCTTCACGCTGGCAACACCCAGCTTAACCATGACTGAGTCAGTATCTCCATAAATAACCTGGAAAAGTACGTATAAATATTAATTTCTGATTATATAATTAATCACAGGACATCAAGTTTATTATTTATATGTTACCTTGGCATCGGCTTGGTGACCATTTGAAATTGTGTATTTAGACTCCACCAGCTGTTTGGTTTGTTCAATCATCTGTCTTCCAAAACCAGTGACGCTCTAAATACAGTTTTAAGACAGACAGGGAATAGTTGGTCTCTGAGGGATTCATATTCAACAGCAATCTTTGTTATCAGTGTTCACAGGAGGTGCTCTGAGAGTGACTGCTGTATCAGGAAATGCGTCAGTGAGCCAAAAGACTTGAACCGAAGCAGAAAACCAGACTGGTCTGGTTTGCCACTCTTAGAACAAAAACTGGAGCTAGAACTGCCACATTAAAACCGGACAACAAAATCAGCCAGTCAGAACTTATCTCAGGACGCTGGTGGTGAAACAATCTGGAGTTGTTCCCGTGTACATCAGAGGCCTGTTATTAGCAGCTCATTTCTTCACCTCCGCTTTATTGGTTATTGCACCGACCACGGTTAATATCACACCATGACGGGTTTGCTCACCTGTGAGATCTCGAGGCAGGGCAGCTTGCCCACCTGTGCACCAGTGAAGCCATAAACAGAGTTCGCGCTGATTTTCAGAGCCAGCTGTCGGCCGTCCAGCACCTGCCTCTTAAACGGGTCGGTCTCTTTCTTTAGCTCCGCTTTGGCCCTGGAGAAAACCGATGAGACGAACGCGGTGAAACGGTCGTTGCTCCGCCGAGATAAAACGCGTGAAAGCGAGAATCTGTCTAATGGTGAACGGCGGAGGCGTCGAACAAGTCAGACCTCTTTCGGGCAGACAGCAGGTTCTCCAGGATTTCAGGTAAGAGCCCCTTCCTCACAGAGCTCTTCACAAACAAATCACCAGTTGGAGTCTTGATGAAGTCATCTGGTGAGAGGCTGAAGGAATAACATCCTCATCAAAACAGAGAAATCTACAAATACATGTTTCCCTGGTGCAAAAAGCAGACAGTAAAACCCTTCAGCTTCTCACCCGTATTTATCTTGGGTGCCTTTCTGCAGCAGGGTAGTGTAGCACAGATTGTGAGCCATCATGATGGAGGGATACAGGGAGGAGAAATCCAGCGTGGCAATAGGAATGCTGTAATACCTGTAAAGAGAAGCAGGTTGGTGAGACAATGAGAGGCGAGAGAAGCCGCGCCATTCCGCCCACGGGCTCACCCTTTCTCCGGCTCAATGACGGTGGCCCCAGTGTAGTCTTCTCCTCCTTCTGTCTTGACCACGGGCATCACCAGGTCCTGTTTCATGGCCTGAACATCGGGCGGTACATTTCCGAGCTTACGCGCGTGCACACGAAGGAGCAGCTGACCCGTGTGCTTGCGCGTTGGTTACCTGGCGTAGCAGCTGAGAGACGACTTTGATCTGCTGCCCCCTCGACAGCAGGTAGGTGAGGGGAACTCCCGTCACCCTGGCCATCTCCATGTAATTAATGACGCACATCAGTTTCTGCAGCAGGCGCAGCGGGAGGTAGGCGTCTTTGAGGCAGTAGACCGCCAGACGACGGCGCGTCTGCTCATTGCCGTTCTGTGGCGGGAAAGACAAATGAGAGAACGCCAAAGCGCCAACGTCTGATTCTTCAACACAATCACGAATGCAGAAGAGGCGATCCGAAGCTGCTGCTCCGTTTCACCTGCAGATCCGTGATGATGGAGTGCTGCACATCCTCTTTCTGCTCTTGCAAGAAGTGAAAGCTGACTGCGTTTAGTGTGTAAGAGCGCAGCTTGTAGTCCCGGAGTAGAACCTGGGAGAGAAACGCCACCATCAGAGATCGCAAATCGATCACAGCTTCAAAAACCAAAGTGCGGAGTGAGGTGCAGATGCTGACCTGCAGCAGGTCAAACTGAACGCGGCCCTCCATGTTTATGGTCTTGTTCTCTCTGCGGCCCATCTGTTTGCTTTGGAAGTTCAGGTCACGCAAAACTGATTTGCTGTTGCGCACTCTGCCGAGGAAGGGGAAGGGTTTCACCTGCAGGTGAAACAATATAGTTCATGAAGTGTCAATTACAGCAAACTATTGGTCCAAAGGGGATAAATGTGACTCCATCTAACCTTTAAAGTAGCTGCTCTGTTCAGCAAGTAGGGAAAGTCAAAGTTTTGGATATTGTATCCAGTAATGATGTCAGGGTCCACCGTCCTCAAAAACTCAGCCCAGCTCTGTGCAGAGAGGGAATGAAATGGTTTTAGAAATGATCTGTAAAGCCTTATAGTGTTCATCTTTAGTCCGTTGTTACCTGCAGTAGCTTGCTCTCCTGTGTAAAGCACAATATCTGAGAGCCCACAATGCTGGCGCAGGACTGGAGGGTAAACACGGTGCGAATGAAGGGCTCCGTCTCGCCCTGCCGCTGCACCATTGAAGCGATCTGAATCACAGGGTCCTTGTCAGCTTCTGGAAAGATTCCTGCAAAGCGACAGGTAAAGACAGGAGCTTGTCATGGAGTGAAATCAGGCCGCGAAGATAGCGGAAAACCCCACAGAAAAGGACATACCTTTCCTTCCGGCACACTCAATGTCAAAGCTAAGGACTCGGAGCGGTGCGATCCTCTGCCATTCTCCCTCTGCTGGGTGGCTTATGAAATCAGTCCACCCAATGTCCACCTCGTACTGACACAAGGACTCCTGAAGAACAAAAAGTCTTGCTTTCGTATTCAAATTGATGGAAATTCTGGAGGGAAGAAAAACACAACTAGGCCACTGCCACTAGAAGGAAGTTGGCCTACCTTTCCTGGGCAGTGAGGATCAGTGGTCATCGGGTCTTTCTCTTCTCGGACCCTATACTTTCCTTTAGGAAGTTCAATCCAGCAGCATCCCATCACATCAGTGTCCACCATAAACCTGATAACACAGCATGGACATGGTCTCTGAACTAAAGACCTTAGAAGAGTGTGCTACATCCGCATCAATGTGCGCAAGAAATGTTTAATATGAACATTTTTCTGACAGGTGATGAGTCTCCAGCATCACTGCTGAAACAGAGGCACAAACCTTATTTCAAAATCTATGTTTGCCTCAAAAGCCTGATAACCCTGTATGGGGAAAGGTCCAAACTTGAGGCCTTGCTCCAGCAGTCTCTTGGCTGGGGCTATAAGACGAGGCATCGCCATGGTTATCCGCAGAAAATCCAGGCTATGTTTCCCGTGGTAACCGTACATGTCTGCAGAAGAAAAAAAGTTTATGACACGTGATGAAATGTAGATACTCGAGTCAAAAATGTCTGTCTCACTATTTTGTTTGAGCAATTGACTATGCTTTATTTGCAGTCTCAAAAAAAGAAAGAAAAAGCAATCCAAAGTATGACTGTTCAAAGACTATAAGAATACAGCAGTCGTGACCATGGTGACTCACTCTCTTTGCGGGTGATATCCACAGCCAACACCGTGACTGAAATGTTGTCTTTGTTGGATCTCATGTCCTTCAGAACAGCAGAATTCAACTCCTTCTGGAAATCACCCAGGTGAGCAGCTGTGAAACCTTTTAAAACAGAAGAGGGAAATGATTGAATTAGTGAGACATGAATCCAACAATTACATTTTCACCACTTAGAGAACAAGACAACCGAGGCTCACAGTGCAAGAGCATTTCAGCACACTGGGTGACAATAGGTATATGGTGAAAAAAAATGGTTACGGTCCAAAAGAGGATGCCATTATTTCTGGTTTCTCAAGAAACCATGTAACCAGCTGTGTAACAACAAATTTCTTAACTACATTAGATTTTACAACCGATACAACCATGGGCACATATTAAAAAAAAACTGTCACCTACTAAATTCACTGACATATGACAATACTGACATTTCCTATCATTTTAATTCTTATGTTATTTAATAAATCAATTACAATTCTTACCATTTGGAGCAGGCACATAGAAATAAGGTGCAAAACCATGAATGTGACAACACACACTGTTGCCATTGTCTGTTACCCCAAATATTCGGATAATTGGGACTTTCCCCTGTGACTGTCCAGGCATGCCTGCCACTGTCACTCCTGCGCGAGAGAAAAAAAGTGAGAGAAAAAACAAAAAACACAAAAAACAACCATACAGGCTAAAATAATTCAAAGAGAACCACCCTGCTCAGACAAATCACATTTACAACTTCTGCATAGTCCATCTTTAAAAAATCACCTAAATAATGATCTAAATCAATCTGCTGGAGGACCAAAGTGTCTGTTGAAGGGTTCAGTGCAGGAGCAGGAGGTCTCCTCCATCGAGGGTTGAGGTCCGTGGAGAACAGGTCGCCTGACGGAACAAAGAGGGTGCACAATAGAGAGTACTTTAGACGTATTGCATACAAGCCTAAGTATTTTATAAAAGTAATGAAGCCTTTTTCAGCAATACAATATTGGTAATGATTTTGTTTTGTTTTTTAAAGAATAAACTGGAGACATAAAAAAAAAAACATATCAAGCTTACAATTGTGTGGATTTCTGTACAATACGCACCAACTGGAATGACATCGTGGCTGGTTTGCCCCTCCAGATCATCTATATCCATATCTGCCTCATTAAGCATCAACAATTCCTCTTCGAACTGTGATGGGCTGTCTTCCCATTCATTTGAATTTTTAGCCCATTTGGCCTTTGTAGCTTCCCCCAACAAAGGGCCGCCGTTGCGTCTTTTAAAAGCCATGTCTGCAGAAAATTAAATACACATTACAGAGGGAAGATACATAAGTAAACTTAAGGCATATACTTTGAAATTGTGTATATTATACTATTTTAATTATTTACTTATAAGCATAAATAAAATCAATGTAAGATTCAGTAGCTTTCACTAGGTCAGATCAAGTACAGTGAACCAACAGAAAAAAGCAAAAGAGCTTGAGGGTGAACGCACATATTAAAGAGGTTGTAAAGACAGAAATACTATAATAAAGAAATAACCCTAATGTACTTTCACTATGACCGAGAAGATCAAATATAATAAAGTGATTTTCGGAGCTTTTACAGTAAGCACCATTAGGGAACAAACGACAGTCAACTTTTATAGATATTTACGTGCATACTTTGGCCCATTAGCTGTTCTAATAGATGCTGATGAAACCTCCAACATGCAACTTAGCTCATCACAGTTAGCACCGCATCTAGCTGGAAGCGATTGCGCACCAACTCCACGATGCAAATCTGTAGCTATTATCAGCTTGTCGAGACTATGCAAAATGCACAGGCCATTGTCAGTTCAATAAAAGAAATAAATCCAGGATCCCTTGGTGCTTCCTTGTCAGAGCTACTTTATTTGTAACAGGTTTGAGTTGTCAGCGAGCACGCACGACAGTCCCGCGCCAAATCGTGTCGAATCAAAACGTGGAGCAACATCATTATGCAATACATCTAGAGGCCTGATAAAATCTGAAGTTATAAATACCGATTACTGCCAGCTGCCGACAAAAAGCCCCTGCGCGGACAAGCACTCCCGCCACTCTTCTTCAATTTGTGAACTTTCACCGACGAGCGCGCGGAAATATTCTGTTTGGTTTCCGACACTCAAGGATCGGACAGTGACGTCATTGAAACCCCGGAAGCTTGGTGCTTCGTGAGGCGGAAGCGGAGCGGAAAAGGGGCTCCGTTTGTCCACACCTTGAGTACTGCAGCCCCGCGTTTTCCTGGCAAAACTACGTCACTACCTGTCCGTCCGGAAAAGAGGGAAACTGTCTTATTTTACTGTTAACAGAGGTCCAAAGTGTTTACCAGCCAAAGACAAACTTAAATTACAAGCATGTGGACACATTCTGCAAAAATGAAAACGCACCCATAAATAAATTTATACAAAAACGCTGCATGCTGACACAGCACTGATTCAAACAAGCGAACTCACATTAAAGTTACATAACATTTATGTGAAAGGTGGCCTCCGCAAACACGTCAGGGAACACTGTGGCCTTTATAATAGTTAATGTACATTATTCGCAGTTGTGTGGTGCTTATAATACCCAGGTTGCACAGTACACCACTTCAAATGTATTAAAAACCATCAGCATTCTGCTGTGATTAAATGACATTCGATTTGTTCGGGTGTCGGATGTTCTCTGATTCAAAACAGTTTCTGATCCCTGCACGCATTGACTTTAAAAATCACACAGATTTATAGCGGGTGTTGCTCATGCGGATTTTTTTTAATGATTTGGCGGAGACATCACTGACATGTGGACAGTTTGATGTATTAATATCACAAGTCACGCTGTCTTCTCACAACGATGCTGTGACCCGTGCCCGGCGTTATAAATAGCGTGTTGCTCTTCTCTCTCTCCTCGCCGGGGACAAAAAGAAAAAGGTTGCCCGACTTCCCGTGACCCTCTATTTTCGAGTGCACGGAACTGTGACCCACCAATCAGGGTGCTCTGGGCCTCCCGCTCAGCCAATGGCGGCCCTCGCCCGGGCCCCCCTCACGGTTTTTTTTTTTTTTTCATTATTCCAAGACAGGAGGAGCCAAATGGACAAAAGGAGCCAATCCGAGTGGCGACTGGCCTTGACAGCAGCGGCTCTTCTTCCTGCATCTGGGGGGGGGCGGTCCTCCGTCGATAACAGACAGCCACTTCCCCAAACCAACGTGAGTCGCTGGCATTTAACTCGGGCCGCCGCCCCCTCCTCGCCCCGCTCTTCGCAAATGTCCTTGTTTGGCTTGACCCCCGACAGCTGCGAATGTGTAGATCCTCTAGCGGAGAGTTAAGAAAAGAAAAAAAAAAAAAAGCACACACAAAAAAAAAAAAGCCCCCCCCAGCGCCGAAAGGTGAGACGCGTTGTGTCGCTCGGGTCGCCGCGTCGCGCGCCGCTTGGTGACTTTCTCGGCGGGGGCGAGCGCGCACCAGGACGCCGTGTCCTTTGCGCGTCTCCGCGGCTCTCGCTTGCAGTGGATGCCTGCGTGATGTCACGTTCGCCTCTCTGCACACAAAAAAAATAAGAGAGAGAGAAAAAAAACCGCACGGGGGGGGAGACTGTCTTGTAACGGAGAGTTTTGTTTTCGGGCAGAGGGGAGAGCAGACGGAGGATCCACCCGGTGCGCGTCGTGACGATCCCCGCCGATTCCGGACAGGTAGGCAGGGTGCGTGCGTGTGTGCGTGGAGACTCGGAGACCTGTAGCGAGGCCTTTTGCGCAAGGGAAGAAGCCATCCTGACAGGGCGGAGGTGATGGTGTTCGCAAGAGAATACGAACGTCAATAGGATGTTCGGGCATTGTTTTTCTTTTGTGGAGGTTGAGCCCGACGAATTTCCTGAGGGTTCCCTCACAAAATGACTCCACTCCCACCCACCCTTTCCTCTGGAGGAGCCTTTAAGGATGGCGGATTGATTGTATCTATAGATATATTGTATATATCTCTATATATTGTATCTACTTGTATAAACGGTAGCGTTTATTCTCATAACCCAGCCTTTAAACAGTGTATTTTTTAAACATTGCTAATAGTTAGTCCATGCTGCAGTTCTCTGAAAAAGTTCTCACGTTCACCTGGCAAACAAAACCTCTTGTGTTCCAGAGGTTGATGTTTTTTTTTGTTTTTTTTTTTCAATTTTATTTTGGTCGAAGCGTCATTGCGGCAGGCAGACATTGGTCCAAACCATGTGTTTTCGATTTGTTTGGTTTTTTTTTTCAGTTTGGCCCTTTTATCAGTCGGCCCATAAACACCAGCGACACACCGCCTGTGCTTCCTGTGAACAACTGTTAACGTTTTCACCCAGCTCTTTGCCAACCAGCGTGGAATTAGAAACTGTGGACCAGGTTCCCGGGTTCCCAGGGCTTTTATCAGTTTATCAGTTGTTGGATTATCTTCAGGTTCTTCATTTGGCTGTATTTCAACAGACGTCAGTACATGTGACCGGCTGGGTCACGTCTAAACACGACCAGCACTCTGACACTTTCTCTCGTTGGTGTAGATGCAATTAAGACCACAATTAGAATTCTCTGTTTGTTTTTTAGTCTACTACTATAAGACTTGCGTGGCGTCTCTGAGTGATAATGCATCATCTTGGATCCCGGCCGCTCACTGTAACCATCGTTGTTGTGGTAAAACGCAGCAAGTGCTTTGAAGGTCGGTGGGAAAGTGTTGGAGTGTAAATTTGACCACATAGTACCTTCAGGTAAATGTTCAATGAAAGGTCCTCTTCCAGGAGATAGGGTGGCTGTCAGGGAGACACACACACACGCACACACACACACACACACACCCAAAGCAGGGAGAAGAATGAATTTTATCAGGATTGAGAAAGAATATTACATCATAGTAGTCAAGTGTGTAATTTTGTGTTGTGAAATACAGGAGGTTCATTGATGAAACACAGAAATGGCTTCTTTTGAAGTACAAAGGAACTTTCTTTGTTGTCAAGTATCACATTACCAAGCCAGTCTACCAAACGTGGCAAATGTTTGGGGTGCCTCCGTTTTGAGCATAGTATGTTTTGTGTTTACCCAGCATGCCGCTGGCCCGCAGCCTGTCCGTGACGTCCCTCTCAGGCCTGGAGGAGTGGGACGAGGAGTTTGACTTGGAAGATGCCGTTCTCTTTGAAATTGCCTGGGAGGTCGCTAACAAAGGCAGGTCCCCGTTTGGCTCTTCTGTTTTTATTTATTTATTTTTTTTTACTTGGTTCTTGATGAAATGAGTGTTCTTAATTGGGTCCATTTTCATTCCACTTTTACTGCGCGTGTGAAGTTGGAGGCATCTATACCGTCATCCAGACGAAAGCTCGTCTGACCGCTGAGGAATGGGGGGAGAATTATTTCCTGGTGGGTCCCTACGTGGAGAGCAATGTGCGTACTCAGGTGGAGCTGATCGAGCCCCCGACCCCTATACTGAGGAGAACCATTGACAAGATGAACTCCAGAGGGTGTAAGGTACATGGAACGCACAGCCCCCCCCCCACCCCGTTAGCCCCTCCGATAGACCCCGAGTCCTCGTTCTGTCTCTCTCCACGCCACTGACATTTCCTCATAAAGGTTAAAAGTGATATCAGTGTCTCCCCCGTGCACATTGACACGCACCAGAAATAGATGTGTGTGTGTGTGTATATGTGCGCGCGTGTGCAGGCCTCGTGCTGTGTCACTCTGGGAGTGCTGGGGAAGTATGGGTCATGACAAGGAGTGGCTGCTGCTCTATTTCCAATGCAACAGGTTGCACAATGTTTAAGTTCAAGAACTCCACTAAAGTTGTTCTAAAATGTCAAATTTATATATAACGATAGATGAATGCGTATGTGCACTGTATGCATTTTACATTGACCATAAGGAAAAATCTGAAATACTAAATGTATTTTTACGCAGCATAAAACATACAAAAACAAAACATTTAATCCGATAGTTGAACTTGAAGTTTATTTTTTTGTACAACTATTATACAGTTAAATTATTTATGTCAAATTTTGCAGACGTCATAATGAATAGCGTTCACAATTTTAGTGATCTGTGTAATTGAAGCTTCTCTTGCGCCCTCTAGCGGTAGGTTTGTGTTACGGCTGGGTCCTGTAATTTTGTGACATGCTGGGAAATTGCACATTTGACGTTAGACAATCCTATTTATCCTCATTCAACCATCATTTTAAATACCTCAGTGATCTTTAAAGGGATTTCTAACTTTAAATTGATAGTTTATGTAATGATTAAATTGTTATTCATTAAGAAAAAATACATAACCATTGTTTGACATGATTATTGTCTTTTTCACACTATTAATCTTTCCATAGATCTACTTTGGGAGGTGGCTGATTGAGGGCAGCCCCTACGTGATTCTGATAGACGTCGGGTTCACCGCCTGGTCTCTGGACACCTGGAAGAGCGAGCTGTGGGACATCAGCGGCATCGGCGTGCCGTGGTTCGACCGCGAGGCCAACGACGCCGTGCTGTTTGGCTTCCTGACGGCGTGGCTACTTGGAGAGGTCTGAGGGCTTCAAACAGGCAATCGAAACAGTTGAGCCGGTCGCAAATAGACGGCAAGATAAATAATGCCCAGGTGCACGTGTTCACGGTTGTTGCAGTATGCAGCGCAATGCGAGGATCCTCCTCACATCGTGGCTCATTTCCACGAGTGGTTGGCGGGCCTGGGCCTGGTTCTGTGCAGACAGAGGCAGCTGCCTGTCGCCACCATCTTCACCACCCACGCCACGCTGCTGGGACGATACCTGTGCGCTGGAAATGTGGACTTCTACAACAAGCTTTCTGATGTACGTACGACCAGAACAGTCGGGTGGGATGGCTCGGGCAAGGTCCTTGATCTCCCTCCCTGTTTCGCCGCCTTTCAGTTCAATGTGGACAAGGAAGCAGGCGACAGGCAGATCTACCACCGCTACTGCATCGAGCGGGCCGCCGCCCACTGCACCCACGTCTTCACCACCGTGTCGAAGATCACTGCCATCGAGGCGGAGCACCTCCTGAAGAGGAAACCAGGTGTGTGGAGGTGAATCCCTGTCAAACATGCAGGTGCAATTAAACATACTCCAGTTATTCGAGGAATTCTAAAGTTACAGCATGGGTTCAATTTGAACACTTATTAATTTAAATATGAACCAAATCTAAATAGGTATGTCATTTAATAACATTTGCTAAGTGACAAGTGTCGAACACAATTGTGATGTGACAAAAGGTGATGACGTTGGTGTTTGGTTTCACATTTTAATGATGATAATTGCCTGTTTAAACTGGTCTACGTCTGTGTTTATACGTGTCTATAGTGGCATCGCACAATTGCTCATTATTTAGTTGTTTTCCTGCCGTGACACGCAGACATCGTCACTCCTAACGGGCTCAACGTCAAGAAGTTCTCCGCCATGCACGAGTTTCAGAACCTCCATGCTCAGAGCAAGAATCGAATTCAGGAGTTCGTCAGGGGACATTTTTATGGGTCAGTCAGGAAAAAAGCAACATGCTTCACCAGAATCCCAACTTCCCTTGCTGATTTTTGTTTTGTGAATTATTGTGAGTGCGACGGCCTCTTCATTGTGTTTGCTTTGACCTTCAGGCACCTTGACTTCAACCTGGATAAATGTTTATTCCTCTTCATCGCTGGAAGGTATGAGTTCTCAAACAAAGGTGCTGACCTCTTCTTGGAGTCTTTGGCCCGACTCAACTATCTGCTACGAGTAAGTGTGTGTTTGTGGATTTGTATCGCTGCACTGTGTGTGTTTCAAGCGCCACGCTGTGATGTCATCTCTCTTTTCTTTTTTTTTCTTTTTTTTCCCCTCCCTCCCGCAGGTCAGTCACAGCGACGTGACGGTCATCGCGTTCTTCATTATGCCCGCAAGAACAAACAACTTCAACGTGGAGACCTTGAAGGGCCAAGCAGTCAGGAAGCAGCTTTGGTGAGGCTTCTTCATCACGCATCAAGTGTGCATTGTGATCCAGTGTGCAAAGGTGCTATTTTCAGGCTGTCATCACCATCAGACAGCGGGACCCCAGTGAGGAGCCTTTACCGTGACCTTTATCTCTACCTTTGACAGGGATACCGCGCAGACCGTGAAGGAACGTTTTGGAAAGAAACTATACGAGTCCCTTCTAGTGTAAGTCACCGGCTTGTATCTCGTGATAACTGACTGACACAGTAACTGTGACAACTGTGAGATTGTCATGTGTATCACCGTTGTGGCAACAGGTCATCTTTGGACAACGGGTTTTATATCCTCTCTTTTAACTTAATTTTCATGTCAGTTTGCCTAAAAGTGAATTGGTGACTGAATGATTCAGAGGAGCCACACGCATGTGTAAAACTGTATTCACAGAAAACAACAGTCAGTCCAAAGAGAACTCCTTATTATTCTGTTTGTGGTGATTTACCCATTTGTAATTTAAATGGTGCTCTCTTGCTTGGTCTCATCATGTTAATAATGTCATTTTTAAAATTGGATGACTTGTATCAAACTGTATCAATTAGTGGACAGCTGCCAGATGTGTCCAAGATGCTGGACAAAGAAGACTTCACCATAATGAAGCGCGCCATCTTTGCGACTCAGAGACAGTGCCAGCCCCCCATCTGCACCCACAACATGCTGGAGGACGCCAGCGACCCCATCCTGAACTGTGTCCGACGCATCGGGCTCTTCAACAGCTCTGCTGACCGCGTCAAAGTAGGTCAGACCAAGACTGTGCTCTCTTTCAGTCCATCACTGAGCCAAGCCATCTTGAAGTGCAGGGTCGCTTCATGTTGGAGGTTCTTCCATCATTTTTCTGGATTTTTTTTTTTGTTTTGTTTTTTGAGACACGTTTCTTTCTCTCCTTTCAGATCATCTTCCATCCGGAGTTTCTTTCGTCCACCTCTCCTCTACTCCCAATGGATTATGAGGACTTTGTCCGAGGTTGCCACCTTGGCGTCTTCCCGTCTTACTATGAGCCCTGGGGCTACACGCCAGGTAAGACTCGCGTACCGCGATGAGGTGATTCTATAATTCTAAAATAAAAATAATTAAAAAATAATCCATCACACAATAATCCAACTTGCACCCGTATTAATCCCTTTTGATTGTCCCTCCAGCTGAGTGCACGGTCATGGGAATCCCGTCCATCTCAACCAACCTGTCAGGCTTTGGCTGTTTCATGGAGGAGCACATAGCGGACCCCTCAGCATATGGTCCGTTTCACATCGTTAGAGCATTAACGAGCCTTTTGTCTTTTTTTTTTTTTTTTTTTTAAGAGGGGATTTGAAGGGTAACATCCTTTCTGATCCTCACAGGCATTTACATCCTGGACCGGCGGTATCGAGGGGTCGACGAGTCCTGCAATCAGCTTACCTCCTTCCTGTTTCAGTTCTGTAAGCAGAGTCGGCGCCAGAGGATCATCCAGAGGAACCGCACCGAGCGCCTGAGCGATCTCCTGGACTGGCGATACCTCGGCCGCGTACGCCTCTCAGATCTAGCTCCCTCCGTTCTCATCATGGTATCATCGTAATGTCGGTTTTCTTTGGTTCCACTCTAGTATTACGTGTCTGCGCGTCACATGGCCCTGGCTAAAGCATTTCCTGACACCTACCAGTATGAACTTATTGAGCCGACCTCGGTGAGTGCAATAGTTAATAATAACCCACAATTCCGTGGGACGAGCAAGTACGTCCGTGTCAAATGACGAGTCGTTTAAAGGTTTTTCTTGCCCTCAGACCTCAGGCTTCCGTTACCCCAGACCGGCGTCCGTCCCCCCATCCCCAGCTCTGTCGCGCCACTCCTCCCCCCACCACAGCGAAGCCGAGGACAACGACGAGGACGAATGCTACGACGAGGACCTGGAGGCCGAGAAGGACCGGGTGAACATCCGCCAGCCCTACGGCGCGCCGTTCAAAAACAAGTCGCCGCTCTCCGTCGCCAACGGAAACGGCGACGACGTCGCTGCCGAGAAAAACTGAGAGGCCTGCATGCACGCGCGCTAAAACTTACTAGGGAAAAAAAAATAAAAAACGCGGCGATGGTTAAATCACCCGCACACTCAGACACTTTATAACCTCAGTAAGTACAGTTGTGCGAAAGCGTGGTAAAAGCTGTCTGCTTGTCGTGGGGGAAAGGAAAAAAAAAAAATAGCAAACAAAACGCATTACTGTCAGTGTCTTCCCAAACTGTGTACCTCAGAACTTTTAAAAAGATATCTTGTCCGTTTCTCGTGTTTTCTCTTGTTTCAGTTACACCAGCAGCGCAACAGGTTGTCCGCTTCATGGCGTAAACGCAGCAGCTATTTAAAGGGCTCAAGGTGGAGGACAGTTCGAGAGTGCCCAATCATGTCGCCTACTAAGCACTAACACTGGATAAACGTAAATCAAGTAGATCTAAAAGATTTCACGTCGCTGAAAGCGTTTTTATACCTGATACAGTGTGTTACAGAGCAGGGTCAGGAACATAACCGTCCTTTTACCGCCTGTATGCAGCAGAATTGGTGGGATGGAGGGGCCCCCACACACCTCAGCTACACTGGGCTTGTGTTTGGACCTCATCGGTACTACAAATGTGACAAAAATCTTCAGCCCGCCAGTCAAAAGAATCCAGTTTACTCAGCATCCTAGTAAAGGAAGCAAGCATTGAATCGCTTGACCTATTTCCTCTGCGAGCGCTGATCGGTTCATCTTGAGCGTCTCAATCAAACGATAATTATTTTTTTTTGAGACTCTGTCATAAATCATGTCTCATTTGCACCTTTGGTCGCCGTCTTCCTGCACCTTATTGTATCACAGGCCTTTAGTGATCAATAACCTTGAAATGCCTCACTGGCCTTTTTGTTTTGTGTTTTTTTTTTTCATTCAAATTTATCTGTGTGGTGGGAGGGTGGCTGTTTCAGGGATTTGGAAAGTATTTTGGTGGTTAAAGAAGGAATGAAGGAAGGAAATGGGACTGTGTCCTTTTCGAGTGAACGTGAGGGAAACCAGTAATGGGAGTGTGTCTGTCTGTTAATAGAGAATGGCTTTTCCTGTAAGTGAGTGTTGACATTTGGAACAAATGCACCGGATTAACCTGTAATAAATTTTAAATCTATATGGTATATAAACCTACAAACGAGCCACTTTGGTGTTCTGCGAAGCATCTGACTCTTTGTTCTTGAATGCGTGAGGTTTAATTGTGACACAAATGTCAAAAGCCCGCTAGGGCGGTGAAATCGCTATCCTCCGGCCTGCTGCAGAGTCGGCGTCTGCTTCAGCACAAGTACACTTGGCCCCCGTGACCTTTGCAAACTGACAGAAAAGATGGTGGTGTTAGTTCCTTCTTGACTTTGTGTCACAGTCTCACAAGCGTACATCTTACTGAGACGCAACAAAAGCGGGACTCGCCTTGCACGCTGCTCCAGAAGGAAGCGTACGTTGCGTTGCCGGTGACGGCTCCAAGTGCCGCCGGGTTCCTCCTCACCGTGGTTACGGAGAAGCCGTCGGGCCCAGTCACCTCCACCTCCACCACGTGGTAGTCGCTTAACCTGCAGCAGGAAGTGTGTGTGTGTGTGTGGGTGTGGGGGGGTTAATTTACTGGGGATTTGATTCGCCCTGGGGGGTCCGACACCCGGGACTCACGTCGTGTCTGACACGATCTCCCCCCGGACCCCGGCGAAGCCCAACGCTCCCGCTGCCACCGCCGCCGCTGCCATGGTGTTCACGTTGTTCGGGGCGAGGGGGCACAGCTCCGCCACCGACCCGCTGAATAAAACCCGCCGGCCTTCCCCCTCCTTCCAGTCGGAGAGGGCGTCTCCCGTCAGCCGGAAACAGGACGGATGTTTGGACATTCTTATAAACAAACCCTAGAGACACAGAAGGGGGGGTCAGCCAGAATGACCTCTGCAATAGAAATGAACTAGCTGGTAGTGTAGTTGACGACATATCCCACCTTTAATTTCCCACTGTCATTCATCCTCTGGATGTCTTGGCCTCCCCATAATGCACCACTGGGCACATAAAGTGTCCTGCTGTGCTGGTGAGCCAGCTGACGGAGCTCCTGGTTTAAATGGGCGTCAGACAGGGCAGAGGGAGAGCCCACCTTTGGGAAGGGAAAGACACAAGTACGCACCCCGTACTATATACAGAAGTACGCACCCTATAACTAAACTGAGCGGAAGGAACAGGTTTAGAGCACCTGCTCCTTCCTCACAGTCGAGACACGTTTGTGACTTTCAAAAGAAATTCTCACCAAAAAATGAGCGTGGGACAGGAAGAGCGGTCCAAATTCTTTGACTATCTGCGGATGGCATACCTCTACTATCAGGTCGCAAAGGCTGTCAAACACAGGGGCACGCATGCGTGTTCGTAAAGCAAAGAAAACCCATGTATGTGTGTAGTTGGGTGTGTGTGTGTTTGTGTGGGTGTGTGTGTCTGTGTTTGTGTGTGTGTGTGTGTGTGTGTGTGTGTGTGTGTGTGTGCGTGCGTGTGTGTGTGCGTGCACACCTGTTTGCAAAAGATGACAAATCTTGTAGAATGAGCTCATCTGGAACTCGACCTTTGAGCTTGGCTGGATCTCTGTTCCAGACAAAAGCCAACGTAAGGCCCAGAGCTGCTCCGTCTTTCAGGATCCTCTCCACAAGGTACTGCCCTGGTGCACATGACGGCTGCAGTGTCAGTACAAGTGTGGTGACATGGTGACAGGTGAGAGAGAGAGAGTGTGTGTGTGTGTGTGTGTGTGGAGTGTCAAAGGAGAGCTTTTCGCACCTATATGTCCAAATCCTACAACTCCGATCCTCTGGGAGGAAGAGATGGTCGCCATGTCTGAAGCTGACGGACAGGAGCACAGTTGACAGAAGATAAACTCCAAACAGCGCACACACACACACACACACACACACACACACACACACACACACACACACATGCACGCATTACTGCATGTCTCACTCAGACCAGCACTTACTGTTTTATTGCTCTACTCACCAGGTAATATTACTCCCCTCCAGTACCGTGCTCCTCACGACTTGGAGGACAGACACAAAGAATTGTGGGAAAGTACAAAGTTTGAATGGGAATGAGAGGGAGGGTGGTGGAGTTGGAGCTGTCCCATGAGTCAGACTATTGGTCAAGCTCCTAAATACAGCTTTATGTAGAGCCACACATTATGTAGAGCTTGCTTTAAAACAAGTCTCACCCCCCCACAGTTGCATTTCTCCTTGCATCATAATCCAGGCAAACAGTTAAAGATAAATGTGTAGAGCCGGTTCATAAAGCTGACTAGTTCTTAATGACACATGACTATCAGACAGATCATGGTTAATCATTGCTTCTAGTTCAACCATGCGTAGATTTATCACCCCCAAGCTCCTCCTCATTTATTCACACTATTTTAATATCAGATATTTGCAGATTTGCATTTAATGTAATTCACCTAAAACATAAATAGGAATACTGATTCAACATCACAGATCTGTTCTGGACTAAAATGGCATTTTAGTCTTGTTTTACAACCCTGAGTCCAGGCTCTTCCAGCATCAGATTTTTTTTTTTTAATATTAGGAGGTCCAGGGTTATTCAAGTTCATACATGAGAATGCACCCATTCCTGAAAGGGAAGTGGACTGACAACTACCATTACATACGACTGTAGTTAACTTTGCCCCTTACGTGTTGATGTCACCAAAATAGTTCGGTCGCAGAGGTTCAAGGTCAGCTGAAAACCTCAAAACAGGCAGATCATTGATTATCAGTGCGTAATCACACAGCAAAGATCAGTCCAAAGTCCAGTGGAGACGACAGAGAATCGGAACAGGACAAGTGCATTCAGGATTGTTCCATATTTGCATGGACACCACGCTGTAAAAGGACAGAGGCAAAGGCAGGGGAATACAGAAGGGGACAGGTTGATCCGGAGACATCTGCTGGAACCAGGACGGTGCTGAGACAATGGACATCCTTGATACACACGCCTATGACAGGCGCCAAAGGAGAAACACGGTACAGTTCTTCTTTACCCTGAGGTTTTCCCTAGAGTAGTCAGCAAAAGCTTTGATAGAACCTTTATCGATCAGCTTTTTTTTTAACGTGTCTCTCTGTTTCTGCTCATCCCTCTGCAACAGTCCTGCGCCTTGTTTTTCTCTCTCCTGCCGTTCTTTTCGGCCGCAGCTTTGTTCTTCTACCTGTGGACTCCTGAGTTCCCCGCATCCATCACCTTAGCAGGTGTCAAGTCGGCACCCGTGCTGCTTCTGGCCGTCATAGTGCTGAGCTGGAACGGGGGCCAGAGTGTCTTGGGTGTGGCGGGAGGACTGGTGTTCTCTGCCGTGGGCGACTGTTGCCTGGTGTGGCCGGAGTTTTTCCTGCACGGTACGTGCTGTGATGGAGAGTTCAGTGATTAGACCCAGTTTATTTCATATTGAATGACCCCCGATGGGCCTTGTGCAGGTACTAAAGTCCACTTCCCTTTCAGGAATGGGTGCATTCGCAGTGGCCCATCTGCTGTATTCATGCACTTTCCTTACCAGCCGTTACACGGGCCACTCCTCTTCCTCCTGGAGCTTTTTCCTGTATCTGATCCTGCTGGTGACGTCGGGAGGCTTCTACACGTACCTTTATCCATTCCTGAAGAAAGATCCAGAATCTGACATAATGGTTCCGGCTGTGGGGGTCTACGTTGCCTTGATCACGCTAATGGGGGCGTTGGCCATCAGAACGCGCCGCACTTTCACGCTGTTGGGGAGCTTGTCCTTCATGGTCTCTGACATATCGCTGGCATTGCAGGTTTTCAAGGTGGTGCCGCCATTTAGGCAAGGCCACGCTGTTGTCATGGTGACATATTATTTGGCACAGCTGCTGATAGCCATAGGTGACATCAAGGCCACCAAGACCAGGGATGACTATTCTAAATGGAAGAGGCCCTAAACAGCATCCCTGTTGATTACCTAATGTCCCAGAGAATCCCACTCATGCTAAAATTGTCTATAAATGCCTGTAGATTTACCAAGAAACCCTCAAATACAGGCAAGACAGATGTTAGGCAGTTGTGACCATAATGTGATAAAATCAAGTTTAAAAACAGAGTACGAAAACAGTTGACAACTCGACACTTGGTACAGATTTTCTTTTATATTTAATATTTCAAAGACCATAGTACTATTGTTTTCTAATTGAGAACATGTCATTTTCTGTACTGTATATAAAATATTTGTTCTGTTTTAAAAAAAAATAAAAAAAGCACTGTCAATGTTTCCAGATTTCTGATTTGAGACAAAGATGCTTTTAATAAACACACTTCAACTCAAGGGCGGCGCAAAACAACGGAGAAAAGTTGAATTCTACACACACAAGTGACACACAAGATCCAGAAGACGTGTTTTCTGTACAACAAGAATAAAACAGGCTTCAATATTTCTCTTCAGCGATCCATCCCATTGTCATCCGACTGGTGTCCGTGGAAACACGTACTCCTCAAACGCTCACAGAAGTCCAGCTCCTCCTGTTGGAAAAGAAATGCAACTTTTAAACTCTGCCATGTCTTGTTAATTTTAATGAACGTCAAATGATCAAATCAACTTTCATATCATATCAGATGACCCTGTCAGGATGTTGTTCATTCCAAAAGAATGAGAGTCACAAGCTGTCCAGATTTCTTCTAGATGTACACATGAATTTCTTGCTATGCAGTCACAACAAGACACCTTTTAAATCAAGGCAAAACGTGCCCCTTTGAGACTAGTTTTATCATCACAGCGCCAAGAGACTAGACTTACCTCATTTTCTTCTTTTCCACGGAGCTCTCCAGCTCGCTGTTTGAGGAGCTCCTCCAGACCCAGAGCAGGATCTCGGCAGTCTCTCAGACCCTGTGGGCAATCCTCCACCAGACTACGCAAACGCAACACAGCACAAAGAAATGAGCATGAGAACAGGCTGTGTCCATTAATGCTTTCAACAAGGAAAACATTTGAATCCTTACCAGCACAGGGTACCAACCACATGCTCGTGAAACTGTGAGTGTGGCATGCGAAGAACAGACACCAGCTGCTGTACCATACCCATGGACACAACTGCGTCTGTGAGAAAACGAAAATGCTTGTTAAACGCAAACCAATGCGTCTGATCTGAAAGCATACTTTATAATACATTACACCGGAGAATGACATTTATTTTTAGATGTCTTTGCGTACAGTAAATGTAGCTTCACACTTGAGGGGAGGATTCACCATTGCATCCCCTCGCAGTGTACCTTTATGTTCTGGATGCGAGGTCAACAGATTGAGCAAAAGGAACGCTGACTTGGTCCTGAGCTTCTCATTCTCCGACTGCATGCCACGCATCAGCACTGAGAAACCATCGTGTGACAAGAACGCTTGGAGTCCAGCCTCTTGCTCCCGAACCAGGCCTAAAATTAGAACAAGCTCAGGTCAATCAATGCTTCAGTCTAGCATAATTGTTGAAGTTTCTGTTATTGGAAATTTGTTGTTTATCCTTCAGTGTTCTTTGGGCCATGCAACATGTTTACGGTCAAAAATCAAGTGATTTAAAGACTCACATGACACGGCGTAAAGAGCTTTTACTTTGACGGTAGGATGTGGGTCTGAATCTGTCAGCTGCAGCAGTTTTGGTAATATCCCAATGCTAAGCAAGTGGATCTGCAGCTGCGGCATGTTCTGGGCACATGAAGCAATCAGCTCTGCAGCACGCCACCTCAGTCCGCTTTGAGCATGGTTCAGATACCGAGAGACACAGAGTTCCAGTCCACCTAGAACCATCAGGTCTGGGAAATACAAGAAGAGGGTAACAACATTGAGTATACAATATAATAACTATCCATAAAGGGGCTTTAAGTCCAAGTGCATTTGAGCTACAAACTATTTTAAATGAATCAACCCAATTGTTTTTTTTTTTTATTATTATTACATACCTTTTGCATTGTCCAGATTCTCACACAATTCTGTCAGCACCTCAAAGGCAGATTCCTTCTCCTCCATTTCATCTTCATCTCCGTCCTCCTCTCCTTCTTTTTCTCCTTCACTTTTTTCCTCCCGTTGCAACACAGCCAAACACTGCTTCATTTGCTCCACTTCATCCAACTGACCCTTTGCAACATCTGCAAGAGCTTCCCTCAGCCACGTTTTCCTCTAGAAGAAAAAATAAACAAAAACAAAACAAGATTTTCTTTTCATTTCAATGTCCGTGTGTCCGAGTGCTGTTCATGTAATCTATTACAATGTGTTGACGTTACCTCCTCTGACATGGCTTCAGCAGGAGCAGGTTCCTCTGCAGCTGATCCAGCATCCACAGCCAGCCGGAGAAGCCCTTGGAGGTTCTGGGGATACCTTCGATCCTGTCTGTTTTCTTCTGCCATGATGTCTACATTTGAAAATAGACAATAATGAGACCTGGACAGCCACACTTTGGTGATGAGTGAAAGAAACTGAAGACGACCACAAAAAATGCACCTTCAGTGATAATTTCTTTAGGAATTAAATTTATAAGCATCTACTAGAATTGACGGAATACCTATCTACAATAACAAATAATACAATGAATCACAATTAGGCAAACTAACTTCCAGCAGAGAATAAAACCACTTTATCGACTCAGTATGAAAACAAACACACACTAACTACTTCAAAAGAAATGTAGATTCCCGTTCGCAAAATGTTTATCCCAAGTTACTTACTTAATTTTCCGAGAAACCTCCAAACGAACTTTGAACGGGAGGACAAGGTGACTATTTATAAAATCACTCCTTATATCTCAGAAACAGCACGACTGAGCTAGAACATTCCGGCTAACTGGCTTCACAAGTGGCATGGAAGCGGCCATGCTTTACCGTAAACCCTAAAGTAAACAGACAAACAAAACTATTTATTCTTTTTTGTCGTAATTGTTTCATTTTGCACTTTCTTATGCACCCGAATTTTAATAAAATACTTAAAAAATATATAATTGACATAGATAACGGGCATATGTCACTTATAAAAATGCAACATACAGAACAGATTCGCCCTATTCCCATATTTAAGGTAAATTGTTGAGAGAGCGCTAGTAAGATTAAGATATATATCGTCTGAAAAAAAAATCTATATTCGTGTATGATCGCATCGCCCCCTCTAACAGGGGGCCGGCATCAAATGTGTATAATCGATTATATTTTGATTATAGTTCTACATTTGTGTGATGAAAGATTGATAGAAATCCCTTCGGGATGAGATTTTGATGACACTTTACGATACTTACTGTTTATTTCATTAATTCTGACGTGTCTGATGTAGTTAAATTAATATCTGTAAGAAAAAAAAATATTTCATGATAACAAGTGCCATACATTCTCTCGTATATCTTGAAAATTGTTTATAATCCAAATAATTCCTCTTTCAGCCGCACCGTTTTCGAGGACCGGTTACTCTCTTAATTTTTCGGTCTTCTTTGGCTGGCCTAAACATCCAAGATGGCGGCGCTTGTGGGGCTGCGTGCATGTTTGTCTGGTAAAATTATTTGATTCACTAGGAACTTGCACGTCTTTTGTCGCTTTGTTTTATTCCACAAGACGCTGTCTTCTTCATGCTTAGATCTATTGCGGCCGTAAAGAGTTTGCTCGTCGTTTATGGGGGCGCGATGCTCCCTCTGTCTCTGTGAGCAAGGTCACGTTACCTCGAGGGTTAGCTTGCGCTTCGGGTAGCAAGGATGTCGGCTTTAAATACCAAGACTTTTACCGAGAAGTTTCAAATAAATCTGATCAAGAGCACAACCTTATTAAAATTACTACCAACGACGTGTTTTTAAATTAAAAAAACGCCTTTGTTTTGTTTAAATGTCAGCTGCTGAGATACCTGATATCACAATAACTGTGGTTGACTAAAAACCTTCAAAATATCTGGATTTATGTGATTAGACAATGTTCATCTTGACTGTTGTTAAAACGTTCTTAAACTTGGGGACTTGGGCTCTCAGGTTTTCATTGGATAATTTGTAAAGATGCCGTTTGCGGCCTTAAAAGTAATGTTACAGTAAAGTACTGTCACAGACCAAAATTAACTTACCTGAAATTTCTTTACCTCTCATGAGTTCATATAACTTTTCATAGCATACAATTGTTGATGTTATAATTTGCTTTCCTCTTTTTAGCCCTTCAGCTTTCCTCCCCAAGCCTTTTGCAGAGCTCCTTTAAGATTGTGAGTATTCAAAACACACACATGTAGATGTTCACTTCACAGTTTAAATCATTTATGACATCTTTTCATCTTTGACATCTTGTTAAGCTTTGCTTTTGGTATTCTAGTGTGCTGTGCCGTTGAGTCGCCGCACCTTTGCAGCAGAGGCAAAGAAGACCTACAGTAGGGACAAGCCCCACGTGAACATCGGAACAATTGGCCATGTTGACCATGGCAAGACAACCCTGACTGCAGCCATCACAAAAGGTAGAAGATAATTTTTTAAAAAAAAAAAGAGTACTGTTATCCTCAATCAAATGTTACAACTAAAGACATCGCTAATCCCCACCACATTTGATCTGTGTTTTTGGTGTTCAGTGCTTGCTGATACTGGTGGTGCAAATTATAAAAAGTACGAGGACATCGACAATGCCCCTGAGGAGAAGGCCAGAGGAATTACCATCAATGCTTCTCACGTGGAATACTCCACAGCCAATAGACATTATGCTCACACAGACTGTCCCGGCCATGCTGACTACGTCAAGGTAATTGCCATCATGGAGCACCTGCCAAAGAACTGGTTCAGAATGTCGTGATGTGTTTTATTTTAGCTGATCACGATCCTTTCTTGTCTGTTTAACTAATTTAGAACATGATTACGGGCACAGCCCAGATGGATGGATGCATCCTGGTGGTGGCAGGCACTGATGGCCAGATGCCTCAGACCAGAGAGCACCTCCTCCTGGCCAGGCAGATTGGAGTCGAACACGTGGTGGTATTCATTAACAAGGCTGATGCTGTTGAGGACAAGGAGATGCTGGAGTTGGTGGAGATTGAGATCCGGGAGCTGCTCACGGAGTTTGGATACGATGGAGAGAACACGCCTGTGGTGATCGGCTCGGCTCTCTGCGCCCTGGAGGTGAGAGAGAGGCCTGATTACAGTACCATCAGCTACAGTTTGCCTGTGTAAACCTGCTCTGGCTCATTTTTTATTTGTTGTTTCTCAGAATAAACAGCCTGACATTGGTATGAATGCAGTGCTGAAACTCTTGGAGATTGTGGATTCTTATGTTCCTCTACCCAAACGAGAGCTGGATAAACCATTCCTTCTCCCCATTGAAGGGGTTTATTCCATTGCAGGTCTGAAATTAATGTTGAACTTATTGAGAATTTCTTGTGTTGATTCCTCTTTTCTGTGTACAAGGCTTGATGATGTAAATATGACGCTATTTTTGTCTGTCAGGAAGAGGCACAGTGGTGTCAGGCACTTTGGAGCGAGGGATCATTAAAAAGGGTGAGGATGCTGAATTTGTGGGGCACAATCGCAGCTTCAAGTCTGTGATTACAGGTGAGTTAAAAGAGCACAGAGAAGGAAAAGACTGGTGATTTAATCTAAAATACTGTCCTAAACAAATCAGTTTAATGCCATATACATGATGCTGTTTTCAGGTATTGAGATGTTCCACAAGTCTCTGGACCGGGCAGAAGCAGGAGATAACCTGGGTGCTCTTGTTCGTGGAATGAAGAGAGAAGATGTGAAGAGAGGGATGGTGTTGTGCAAACCTGGGTCCATCAAGCCTCACCAGAAAGTCCAAGCACAGGTCAAAAAACAACATTAATTTGGAAGGTTTTGTGAACAACAAATGACAATTTTAAAGCAACAAATGGGTCAGCAGTGATTTACCTTGATTAGAGTTCTAATGACCAAAGATCACTTTTAAAGTCAACTTGAGAGATCAGCCAGATCATTCTGTAATGACCCAGAGTACATTCACTGGGGGTGTGTGTGTGTGTGTGTGTGTGTGTGTGTGTGTGTGTGTGTGTGTGTGTGTGTGTGTGTGTGTGTGCGTGTGCGTGCTCAGACACAAGTATTTACACATTTGTCTTGTTTTTCAGGTGTATGTTCTGAGTAAGGAGGAGGGAGGAAGACACAGACCATTTGTCACCAACTTCATGCCTGTCATGTTCTCTCTCACCTGGGACATGGCCTGCAGAGTTACTCTGCCAGCTGACAAGGTGTGTGTGTGTGTGTGTGTGTGTGTGTGTCCTTTTACTCATCCTTTGGTCATTCCTCAGAACTTCATAGTACTGCATTAGGACAGGGTTTTAAGTTTAAAAATAGAATTGGCTTCAGGTATGCTTTAGGGTTAGGCAGTGCTTGTGATGTCAAGAATGCAGAATACATGATGCATAGGGATGTCCTTGCAAAGATAGAACTTCAAGGATGTTTATGTGTTCGCTGTGTCTGTGACTTTTGAGTGAATTCAGCAAAATTCCAAAATCCTGGACATTAAACACTGTTCTGTCTGTCTTTCTCTCAGGAAATGGTAATGCCAGGGGACGACACCACCCTGACGCTGACGCTTCGCCAGCCGATGGTTCTGGAAAAAGGCCAGCGGTTCACTTTGAGAGACGGAAACAAAACCATCGGCACCGGCCTGGTCACAGACATCCTGACCGTTACGGATGAAGACCAGTACAACTGGGGCTGAAGAGGGACCTCTGTTGAAAGGAGTGGGCTGGATTGAGAGCTGGGGGGGGGGATATGGGGGATGTGTACCTGGTCGGAAATAAACGATTTGTAATGAGCGATACATAATGCAAACAATTAAAACAGGAGAGAACTCCAACAAATACATTGGTTGTGCCGTACCGCCAAAATAAAATATCAGTGCTGTCAGAAATCTGTCATTCATGTAATAAAATGTATTTAATATAAAAAAAGTCAAGCCTTTGGTGTATTGCATCCTGTTTGCTTTAATACAAATGTAATTCAACAGTCGGCCACAGGGGAGAAGCAAAGATCTTCAGAATGCAGTTTAATATTGTGTGAATGGCCATCAGCTACACTTAATGTAGTCAGATATGTGTTTACAGGTCATAAAATACTTTTTTTTGCTGTGTTCCTATATGTACATTTTTCTAAGAGGTGGTGATCCCACATCTTTGTGCATTGACAAAATCTGTGGGGAAAAAAATCACGTTGCTAAGAGTATCACAGCTTGGTGGCTTTTGATGACATTACTAGCATTGTAGATTTTCCAGGTCATGCCACCAAGTAAGCAAGGCCCCATTGTTATCATTGTGACATGTACAGATACCAGGGATGACTCAATCCACACTGTATTGGATCCTAATGATTCTTCCTCTGGGTGGTGGGCCTGCTGGAAAACAGACCCATGTCTATGCTACAGCCTGGGTCTAGCTGGGCCCCCGGGCAAAGGCCCAGCCACCCATCACTTGCTGATGGGTCACAACCCTTTACCTTAATCCAGGGTGGGGGGCTAGGAAACCTCCAGGCAGGGTACACTGATCCTCAGTTTTTTCCTTATTCATCAGACTTTGTCTGATCTTTCCCCTAGAATCAGTGTGTCATAGTTTGATAGAAGCCAAATGTAAAGGGCTGAGACAGACAGACAGACCAGACCAGAAAGACCAGACCAGACCAGACCAGACAGACCAGACCAGACAGACTCACTCACTCACTCACTCACTCACTCACTCACTCACTCACTCACTCACTCACTCACTCACTCACTCACTCACTCACTCACTCACTCACTCACTCCTATGGACAATTTAGAGTGTTCAATTAACCTAATCCCCAATCGTGCATGTCTTTGGACTGTGGGTACCCAGAGAGAACCCATGCAGCCACAGGGAGAACATGCAAACTCCACACAGAAAGACCTCAGCCTCTGTCCCAACTGGGATTCGAACCTGAGGCCTTCTTGCTGAGAGAACCTACCCCAGAACCTGGCCTCATGCTACCCCAGAACCTGGCCTGAAATCTCCAGGGCAAACCTGAGGCAAGGAAAAACTCCTGTTGAACTGGAAGAAACCCAGCTGCTTTTCAATGAATGATCTCATTGTTATGTGACTGCTCTCTGTGGAAACAGACACTCTTTCTGTTCATCTTGTTGGAAACAAAAAGAGTTCTAATCTATTGTGGTGAGGACTTTATTACCCTGTGATTAAAAAAAATCTGTATGCCCTGTCAATCACAACATGTGTTGCTAATATTAATAAATAGTTTGTAAATGCACCTCAAATGATCAGATGTTTCAACTTTCAGTGGACGGGTTTTGCTTGATTCTGTGTCACCTGTTACAGCACATTTCACATATTTACAACCTTGTACACATCAAGTTTGTCCACATTCAGCCTTAGAACCCTTAATGGTAATTTTATAATGAGTCCAGGTGTGGTCCCACCCTCGGCTCCTGTCAACAGCCAATCACAGGCCTCATCCCACTCCGATGCACCAATCAAAATGCTTGCTGTGCTACATACCTTTTTTCAGAGCTCAATAAAAGCAGAGCCACACAGGTTGAACCAAATCAACTTTCTGATCAACTTTCAGCGACTTTTGGTGACTCACCCAAGATGGCAGCTGGTAAAATGGGTTATGGAAACATCTTTTTTTTATATTTTACACACTGCTGTGTTATCCAAAACTGCATTTGTTTATAATATATCTCATCATTTATGGAGAGACCAGGGTGTAATTTTTAGTACTAATTCCTTGACCTTGCAGTTCTTAAGCTTTTTACGTTCTTTTGACACAGCTGATAGGGACAGTGCATTGGAGTGGTTTCAATGATATTTCACCTACAGATGTATTATGGTTAGTCAGGGTGACTTCCAGTTCTCTTCTGGTTCATTGGTCATGTGAAGTTCCACAAGGCTTCCTCCTTGGGCCAATCCTTCTTGTTAAAAGGCACCTGCAACCATGAATGCATCACCCTTACCTCCCTTCACCTGTTTCCTGTTTCATGGATGATTCGTTTTAAGATTTTATTGTGTGTGTGTGTGTGTGTGTGTGTGTGTGTGTGTGTGTGTGTGTGTATGTGTGTGTGTGTGTGTGTTTTGTTTGGTTATGCTGCAGAGGACAAGCCCCGTGTGAACATTGGAACAATTGGCCATATTGACCATGGCAAGACAACCCTGACGGCAGCCATCACGAGAGGTCGAATATTTGCTGTCAAATCATGAAACTTATTATTTGATCTGAAGACGGCTTCTGTTATCCTCAATCAAATGTTACAACTAAAGACATCACTAATCCCCACCACATTTGATCTGTGTTTTTGGTGTTCAGTGCTTGCTGATGCTGGTGGTGCAAATTATAAAAAGTACGAGGACATCGACAATGCCCCTGAGGAGAAGGCCAGAGGAATTACCATCAATGCTTCTCACGTGGAATACTCCACAGCCAATAGACATTATGCTCACACAGACTGTCCCGGCCATGCTGACTACGTCAAGGTAATCTCCATCATGGAGCACCTGCCAAAGAACTGGTTCAGAATGTGGTGATGTGTTTTATTTTAGCTGATCACGATCCTTTCTTGTCTGTTTAACTAATTTAGAACATGATTACGGGCACAGCCCAGATGGATGGATGCATCCTGGTGGTGGCAGGCACTGATGGCCAGATGCCTCAGACCAGAGAGCACCTCCTCCTGGCCAGGCAGATTGGAGTCGAGCACGTGGTGGTATTCATTAACAAGGCTGATGCTGTTGAGGACAAGGAGATGCTGGAGTTGGTGGAGATTGAGATCCGGGAGCTGCTCACGGAGTTTGGATACGATGGAGAGAACACCCCTGTGGTGATCGGCTCGGCTCTCTGCGCCCTGGAGGTGAGAGAGAGGCCTGATTACAGTACCATCAGCTACAGTTTGCCTGTGTAAACCTGCTCTGGCTCATTTTTTATTTGTTGTTTCTCAGAATAAACAGCCTGACATTGGTATGAATGCAGTGCTGAAACTCTTGGAGATTGTGGATTCTTATGTTCCTCTACCCAAACGAGAGCTGGATAAACCATTCCTTCTCCCCATTGAAGAATTTTTTTCCATCACAGGTCTGAAATTAATGTTGAACTGAGAATTTCTTCAGTTACATTTAAATGTGTTGATTCCTCTTTTCTGTGTACACGGCTTGATGATGTAAATTTGACGCTATTTTTGTCTGTCAGGAAGAGGCACAGTGGTGTCAGGCACTTTGGAGCGAGGGATCATTAAAAAGGGTCAGGATGCTGAATGTGTGGGGCACAATCGCAGCTTCAAGTCTGTGATTACAGGTGAGTTAAAAGAGCACAGAAAAGGAAAAGACTGGTGATTTAATCTAAAATACTGTCCTAAACAAATCAATTTAATGCCATATACATGATGCTGTTTTCAGGTATTGAGATGTTCCACAAGTCTCTGGACCGGGCAGAAGCAGGAGATAACCTGGGTGCTCTTGTTCGTGGAATGAAGAGAGAAGATGTGAAGAGAGGGATGGTGTTGTGCAAACCTGGGTCCATCAAGCCTCACCAGAAAGTCCAAGCACGGGTAAAAAAACCAACAATTTTGGAAGGTTTTGTGAACAACAAATGACAATTTTAAAGCAACAAATGGGTCAGCAGTGATTTACCTTGATTAGAGTTCTAATGACCAAAGATCACTTTTAAAGTCAACTTGAGAGATCAGCCAGATCATTCTGTAATGACCCAGAGTACATTCACTGGGATGTGTGTGTGTGTGTGTGTGCGCGTGCTCCGACACAAGTATTTACACATTTGTCTTGTTTTTCAGGTGTATGTTCTGAGTAAGGAGGAGGGAGGAAGACACATACCTTTTTTCACCAACTTCATGCCTGTCATGTTCTCTCTCACCTGGGAGGTGACCTGCAGAGTTACTCTGCCAGCTGACAAGGTGTGTTTGTGTGTGTGTGTGTGTGTGTGTGTGTGTGTGTGTGTGTGTGTGTGTGTGTGTGTGTGTCCTTTTACTCATCCTTTGGTCATTCCTCAGAACTTCATAGTACTGCATTAGGACAGGGTTTTAAGTTTAAAAATAGAATTGGCTTCAGGTATGCTTTAGGGTTAGGCAGTGCTTGTGATGTCAAGAATGCAGAATACATGATGCATAGGGATGTCCTTGCAAAGATAGAACTTCAAGGATGTTTATGTGTTCGCTGTGTCTGTGACTTTTGAGTGAATTCAGCAAAATTCCAAAATCCTGGACATTAAACACTGTTCTGTCTGTCTTTCTCTCAGGAAATGGTAATGCCAGGGGACGACACCACCCTGACACTGACGCTTTTCCAGCCAATGGTTCTGGAAAAAGGCCAGCGGTTCACTTTGAGAGACGGAAACAAAACCATCGGCACCGGCCTGGTCACAGACATCCTGACCGTTACGGATGAAGACCAGTAAAACTAGGGCTGAAGAGGGGCCTCTGTCAAAAGAGCTGGGGGAGGGGGGGTATGGGGGATGTGTACCTGGTCGGAAATAAACGATTTGTAATGAGCGATACATAATGCAAACAATTAAAACAGGAGAGAACTCAAACAAATGCAGGTTGTGCTGTACCGCCAAAATAAAATATCAGTGCTGTCAGAAATCTGTTATTCATGTAATAAAATGTATTTACTTATATTTAATAAAAAAGTCAAGCCTTTGTTTGGTATATTGCATCCTGTTTGCTTTAATACAAATGCAATTCAACAGTCGGCCACAGGGGAGAAGCAAAGATCTTCAGAATGCAGTTTAATATTAATTGCGTAAATGGCCATCAGCTACACTTAATGTAGTCAGATATGTGTTTACAGGTTATAACATTTATTTTTTTTTGCTGTGTTCCTATATGTACATTTTTATTTTTTATTATTTATTTTTAAGAGGTGGTGATCCCACATTTTTGTGCATTGACAAAATCTGTGGGGGAAAAAAAATGAAGTTGATAAGACAGTATCACAGCTTGGTGGCTTTTGATGACATGACTAGCATTGTAGATTTTCAAGGTCATGCCACCAAGTAAGCAAGGGCCCATTGTTATTGTGACATGCTACACAGATACTAGAAATGACTTTTCAAAATGGAAGATGTACCAAACAGCATCCCTGTTGATTACCTAGTATCTAGAGGATCCCACTCATATGCTAAAACTGTAAATGCCCGCAGAGTTTTAATAAGCACCCCTTTAGTTGAAAAAAATGAATATTTCAATGATCATAACACAACCATTTTCTATTTAAGAACATGGTATTTTATGTCATTGTTGTCTTAGTTTTCCTCTTCCAGTTGCTTACCTTGTTCATAAGGGTAGCAGCTCCAGCAAACTAGCCCAGACACTCCTCTCCCCATCCACTTCCACCAGCTCCAACCAGACAACAAGTATAGAGGCTGAAGAGGGAACTCTGCAGGAGCTTATGCCTGGGCAGGTCTCTGTACCTGCACAAATGATGCAATTATGTAAATTATGCATAATAAATGATACGAGAAATGTCTTAGTTCTGCCTGTACAAAATATCAGCGCAATCATTTATGTTTTGTTTTTTAAAGTTATATAATAATAAGAAATCAAGCCTTTGCTATGTGTTTTGGATCAAATCAAATTTATCTAGAGCCCAAAACCACATTGTTTTCCTCAAGAATGCTTTACATTCTGCAAACCTGCTTCCCTCCTCTGTCCTTAGACCCTTGAACCAGGTCAGAAAACATGTAAAAAAAACCCTTTTAGGGAAAAAGAAGAAACCTGAGGGAGAGCCACAGATGAGGTATCCCTCTCCCTGGGATGGACAGATGTGCCGTAGATGCCACATATACAGAGAACGTCAACATTCACATCAGCAGCATATCTGTGTTCGTTATAATTAAGGCTATAGCAGTTATTGTATCATCTCTCCATGTCCAGTAGCAGGTGTGTTTAGATGTCCTCATATGGAGCCCTCGGTCACTCGACCTTTAGAACTTGATGGACCATATCCAGGAACAGCTCTGGTAGTAATATGCACTTTACATAAATGTATATATCCATTTTTAAGGGTAGAAGAGGCAGTCTCAGCCCAAAACAGCGTAACTAAGGGCTTCTCTTTGTTTACCTTGATTAGAATTATGGTAAAGCACGGAACTAAGTCTAGTTTTAAACACCTGGGGCCTGATGCCCGAAGGCTCTGGCCACCACACTTCTTTTTGAAACCCTGGGAACTACAAGTAAGCCTGGATTCTGAGAGAGCCGTGCTCTGGTCAGATGATAGGGAGTTGAAATTCACTTAAATAAGAGGTTGCAAGACCGTAAACATCCTCATATGTTAGGAGGATTTTTAGGGTCTATTCTCCTTTTTGCTGTTAGACAGATGCAACATCCGACCGCAAGATGGAAACAAAGAGTTGCTTCAGCAGCCTGTTGCAGCTTGATTACGTCACACTTGAAGCTGCCTCAGATAATATAGTTGCATTAGATATGTGTTTGCAAGTCAAAACAAAATGCCCACTATTGTTTTTCCGAGAGGTGGGGAGGTCAAATTACATTTTTGTGGCTCGACAAAATAATTATTTTAAAAAATTACCTATAATCTGATAAAAAAGCAAGTTGGTGAGCCAGTATTAACACCACGCTCAATGGCTTTGGATGAGTCTTAATAGTGTCTGAATGTGCGTGACCTTTAGTAGATTATCTGAGAGCGATAATCCTGGGCGACCCTGTGGGTGTCTGTGTGCACTGAATGTCGGCGTCCTTTTCTCCGCTGGTCGCCCAGCAGGAAGTTGTCGAGGTATTTAAGTCAGTGCCTGCTGTAATCTAATCAGCCTGTTGCTGTAATCAAATCCAGCATGTCTGCAGAAGTCGAGGCTCTCGGGCCTGAGTGATGTGCTCAGCTGGAGGAGAGCAAGTGTTTTCCACAAGTCCGGATCACACGGTCGACACAGGGCCGCACTAGCGCTCGGTGACAAATGTCACGCAGGGCCTCACCTCTGGCTGCCGCGTCGCTCCTGTAGACAGGAACCCCTGAGGTCAAGTCAAAGCGATGAGTCCCAAATGTTCAAATATCGTACATTGGAAATGGCAGCTTCTGTAAAACTCCTTACAGACTGCTGCCAAAGACTGGAGCGCAAGTGATCTTTGTCCGATCAGCTGATCTGAGACACCTGTCAAAACAATGAGCTGGCTGTTGCCATGGAAACTCAGGCCTGTTTCAGTGGGCGAAACCCAACACCGAGACGAAGCATCGCCCCCCTCCTCTCCAACTTCATCATCGTCATCGTCAGGGGTCTCTGATGGTGCTCGTGGAGGCCTCCTTATAGTTTTACACCCAAATCCATCAACTGGGAAAATAAATGACATTTACAGCTGGCAGCAGACAACTTTACAATTTTATAAATATTGACGTGTTTAGTTCATTTTAAACAAACTGATTATAAAGAATTTCACCTCTCACCTGGAATAGCAAATCCCTACTTTCCAAACTTGGAACATTTGCTTATGATGAAGTGACAGCCAATATCGACTTTAAATTGGAAGTGAGTTTCCTTGGAGTGAGGCTAGATGTGGAGCAAACACAATAAACAGATAAACAAAATGAGCAGGAGTAGGAGGGAATAAGTAGCATCTTATTGGGTTTGCCCATCATCCCCTAATAATTACACTGATTATCAATAATTATGGTCATAAGGTGCAGAAACAAAGGAGAAAAGAAAAGAAGAAATACCCATCATGCTTCACGATTTAAAAAAAAAGTAAAAGTCACACGCTGAAAAGATGTATTTATTTCAGCCTCCCGGAAAAGATCCTTGTTTTTCTGTGCATGTAAATGTTAGCAGATTTTAGACAGAACCACGGAACGATCATCATTACTGCAGCTCTCTACTGTTATTATATGTTGTAATAAGGGGTCCAGGAGCCGTAGAGGACACTTTACTTGTATGTTTCCCCTGGACATCATATCGTCACATTTAATCCAATATGATTAAATATGAAAAAACACTTTCCCCAATATGAAAAAACACTTTCCTCTGAGCAGCCTTCCCAGTTAGGGCGGGTCTGTTTTCCCAGCCAGCTCTCCTCCATTGATGGGAACGCTCCTCTAACCTCTGAGCTGCCCACACCTCACAAGAGGACAAGATGGCAGATCTGATTTTATTTTGAATGAGGAGAGAAACTGTCATGTGATATCAGGACCGTGCCCAGACTGGTTTCCTCGACTCGTTCTGTCACCTTCCACCAGCCAAGGACAACATTGGAACCCGATTACCGGCCGGTCTGGGGTTTTTATCAGCAAAGTCTCGTAGCATGCCAGGAATTAATCCTTGTCAAAGTGGAAGATATAATGTCATATAATCAAAGCAAAAATGGATTCAGGCCTTTTAAAGAACTGGATACACGGTGAATAAGGGACCAAACCATTACTGACATAAAAATAACAATTTTGAGTCAAAGGTGTACTGAAAAATTTAGTCACAAACCTGAGAAATTAATTATTCTATATCTTATGTGAAATTATTTTTCCCATGTTAATGTTTTTAATCTCATCACATCAATTTAATCACCTGTTTATTTGAATAAGGTATACCCTCTTTAGTAAGTGTAGTATGTTGGGAAAAATGAAAATGTAGGAAAACATCCCTGCATCAATGGAAAATGGGGAGATCATCCTCAAAAAAAAAGAAAAAAACTTCAACATGCTGTATCGCTCTCCTGTTCAAATCTAAGAAAAAAAACAACAATCAGGTAGACTGAAGGGAGGATCTGTTGCATCACCCCCAGCATCCACCTCCATCAGGCAAGAAAAACCTGCTGCAATTAAAGTCAAAGCTGCCCTTCAACATCCCACTCTGCATGTTGCAAGACTGACCCTTCTCATCCTCCAACACTGCTGAGTGGGAGAAAAAAAAAAAAAAACACCTCCCGGTTTATTCTCAGAGCTCCTTCCCTCACAGAACGACTCTGTGAAGAACCAGCACAAGACACACGTTCAGCGGAGCCCCGGCCTGGCTTCGCTGGGAGGGGAGAGTGGAACCACCACGAGGAAGATGAAATCACGACACTAAAATAGGAAAATGAAAGTGTTTGCAGGTCGGAACCCTAAGCCGCGGCGTCTCGGCTATTGTGCGCTCCTGCTCGGTGACCTCTCTTTCCTGGGCTCAAGGTTGGGTGGCAGGACTGCCAAGTTGTTTGTGTTCACGCAAAGACGTGCCTGATGGGTTGCATAATGGTGAAAGAAGAAACCTCTGACCCCGAACACATACCGCCCCACCACATCACGGCTATAAATTACAATCTGTTCCTCCGCCCGTATCGAACAGCTCGGGCTCGTTTCGCTGCTGCGCAGAGCATGTTTGGTTGGGCTTTTGAATTAACAACTAGCAGATTTCACATTCATTTGATATCGGCTGTAATCTTGATTTTCTGATGCGTATTTAAACTTCATAATGATTCACAAGATCAGCACGTTTCTTCCTCTCCTTTTTTTTTTTTTTCCTGCGCTGTGTACTTTTAGCAAATGATCACCATTTGTTTTCCTGACGAACACTTTCGTGCCCTTTTCAGCCCAAGTCAGCGAAATGTAAATGCAAATGTGCAGAGTTGTGCTGAAACGGCAGCCGGGATCAGGAGTGAGCCCATGCGCAGCCTTATTAGAAATGTTATTCAAAGACTTACTGGTCTGGGTAAAGAGAACACGGAGGAAGGCTGTAGTGAGAGATGAGTTCATTCTTTAAATCATAGCCGTAAAATGTCTGACTTTGACCTTTACTGGCCGTGCATTGGAATGTAAGAAGTGTTGACAATTGTTCCCCCTGATGTCACCAAAGATGGACTCCAAATGTTATAACCTACTCACTTATCTTATCTTACTTACCAAATGTGATTTGGATAATCAAGGACCTCTAGGCTGATGGAACAAGCACAACTCTCTTGGTGTGGCTCCATTCCAACGAGCTCACATCGGCCTCATCAGTCCATCCCTTTATTTCTGCAGAAAAGTAGGTGGATTCTTATATTTAGCAATAAAAACTGATGGTGTGTGGGTGCAGCAGAGACAGCCCCTGAACTTTTTTTTTTTTTTTCTGCTTCCTCATTTTGAATGTAATGACATTAATTACTTGATGGACACATTTGAATTGTACACTTTTATTTGGATTTGGGAGAGCCGGGAGGGGTCGTTTTTGAACACCGAAGCCTCGGCTAAAGATGGTCAGCCCCATCATGGAGCTGACAGTATCGTCTAACAGCAGCTGACATGCACGTGTCTTACAACCACTTCTTGAAATAAAGAAATACATTTCAATAAATGCTGCATCCGGTTCATGTCAGTGCACCCTGCTATTAATACAGGTTGAGTTTTTTTGGAGTTTGTAAATCATTGAAGAGATAAATGGTAGCATTATTTTGACACAACCTGTTTCAAGATTCATCAAACAGATTATTTTCAGTGGATTTCTGCCATTTTTCCCCACACAAACCGCCAATTCTTTGCAAAAAAAAAAAAAAATCTAATAATTTGCAAACTGAGTTAATAAACGTTTTCTCAGGTCAAATGTGAAGACGAAACGAAATCTTCTCCATTCAGTCTCAGGGAAACCTCATGATAAACAATTCAACTGTACTTTCAATGGATATTTTCAAGAAGGTCTCTCTCATTGTTAAGTCTGTGTTATGTACATGTATCAGTTGTATGTAAATAGTGTGAAATCTGCACCGACACTACATAAAGTAGAATATTTAATTGTTATGGGTCAAACCACGGCTGAATAAACATTGAGACAAGTCTGGAGGACATCTTCCGAGTGTCCGTGCATCAGCCCGTGCATTTGTCTTGCGCGTTTTGAAAAAAAAAAAAAAAAAAAAATGTGCAAATGGAAACGATGTTGGCTGCAGGCAACGATTGTCACCCCCGGGAAGTTAATCCAACGGGTTACTGTTGAGGCTCAACCTGGTTGCAGGGGGAAAACCCTGCCGCCGTTGACGCGCACGCCGACGCGCCAGAGCGTCCGACTACATCACCGATTCCCTCAGCGAGGTGTTCTGGTCGGCGTGCTCCTTCAACAGCTCGGACAGGCACTTCCTGTCCCTCTCCGACTTGGCGTCCTCCTCCTCTTCGTCCCTGCTGATGAAGGCCAGCTCGTTCTCGTAGCAAAAGGAGTTTGCGCCCGACGTCAGGAACTTGCGCTCCTCCATGTCCTTGGCGCTGCACCTGGGGGTGGAGGGCACTTCGAATGTTTTGTGGAAGAAGGCGTAGTCTATCCTGTACTGGCTCTTCTCCTCGAAGATGACGGGCTCGAAGCGGTGCCCCCACAGGATCTCGGAGGGCAGGTAGGAGCTGCGCGCCTGCGTGGTCATGGCCGTGGCCTCCACCAGCCCCTCCAGTATGATCACGATCTCAAAGTCAGACGTGTCTAGGTCTTGCTTGCTGATGCCGAACAGCGGGCTTTCCTCGTCGATTTCGTGCACGACGGTGAGGGGGGCCACCAGGAAGAGGCGGTCGGTGCCTTTGTCGTAGCCCACGTTCATGTCGATCTGGTCCAGGGGGATGTACTCCCCTTCCTCCGTGTAACGGGGCTTGAGGAGCTGCGCTCTCACGTGAGCCTCGACGATGTGGCTCTTCCGCAGGTTGGCGACCCGGAACATGAAGCAGAGCTTCCCGTCGTGCAGCGCGATGACCGCGTTGTGGCTGAACAGCAGCGTCTCCGCGCGCTTCTTGGGCCGCGCCATCTTGGCCATGATGGCGCCGATCATGAAGGCGTCGATGATGCAGCCCACGATGGACTGAAAGACCACCATGAAGACCGCCACGGGGCACTCCTCCGTCACGCAGCGGGCGCCGTACCCGATGGTCGTCTGCGTCTCCACGGAAAACAGGAAGGCGGTCACGAAGGTGTTGACCTGCGTGACGCACGGGACGAAGCCGTCCTCCATCCTGGAAGGGTCCATGTCGCCGTGGAGGAGGCCGATGACCCAGAACGCCAGGCCGAACATCAGCCACGACACCACGAACACCAGGCTGAACACCAGGAACATGTATCGCCAGCGGATGTCCACGCAGGTGGTGAAAATGTCGGATATGTAGCGCCACGACTTCTCGTCCATGTTGGAGAAATGGATGTTGCACTGGCCGCTCTTGCTGACGAAGCGGCTGTGGTATTTGCGCCTGGTGTGAATCTTGCCATTGCCGAAGCTCCCCACCGCGGGCATGTTCCCGAGCCTCAGACCTTCTTCTTCAATGGACAGGAAGCTGTGGCGGTGGGTTCTTCCCACGCTCATCCCTTGGTGGGCCGGAGCCGCGTGGCTTCATGCAAGTCCGACGAGGCTCGCGGGGAGTGCAAAAGCAGCTTTCTGTAAAGACACACACACGCGCGCGCGCACACACACACACACACACACGCACGAGGCATTACGGATGAGTTCCCTCTCCCTGGAATCATCAGTCAGCACCTGGATGTTCAAGCAATTTTATGTAAGCTTTGCCATTCAAGACAAGATTGTGAGCAGTAAGGTGAGTCGCTTTAATCCAGTATCGGATTAACAGTTTGCTCTGACCTAAAGCGACACTTAATAATTTTAATATAATAAGTTTAGATTTGGAGGCCCTTCCCTTTATTTGGCTGTCAGTACCTCCGCTACTGTACCTCATATACAATACACATTTCTCTGATCGTTAAGCTACAGAAATAGACAGCTAATCTAATACCCTGCAATTTTATGTGACGTATCTTCTGTTTCCTCCAGCTGGCATGGCTATTAGAGTTACTAAAGTACTTTGATGAGGCTGCGTAATTCTCCTGTGAGGCTCCACTGGAAAAATAATACGCCTCCTGGAGAGGAGTGGGCTGAGAAGCGCTGTCATACGAAGTGGCCCCCTGTTACCAAAGACATAAATCCCGGACGGATGTACCTTTCTAAATAACAGGAATGTTTAAATTCCGAGAAACAGAGGAAAGGTGGGTTATTTATCCTTAAAAGTCGTGATTACAGGCTCACAGAGTCGCATGTGGATGTTCTGCAGCCAGGAACCATGGGGTCCGACAGACACGCAGGGCTTCACGAGATCACAGGGCATCGGCCCTAAAATCACCGTTTGATTGTTGATTAATTGATTTGGAATTTGTTATTTAAATGCCATGATGTTCTCTGAATGCTGAAAACCTGACAACAAGCCCTCAGGGGCAGATCTAATCTCTTATTCCCTTTGTTCAGAGTTGTGGTAATGAATCTGATCATCCTTTTGATTCTGATCAGTATTTATTATCCAATAAGGGAGTGTGTAGATCGCTGCATAGAGGAGGCTCGCTTGAGGTTGCTCAGACGTTGATCCCCATATCAATACTATTAAAGTGTGATTGGGTTGTTTTGCAAGTTTGTGCTCTGTGGTCCATTAAGAACTGGTCTGACACCAGTACTGGGCAGCTATCAGTGTCATCTGTATGACAACAGCTCATCATCGATAATCAAATGAATATCTCTGTGTGCAGATTTCTGTGTGATACAGTCTGTTTCAGCCATCAGCCTCAATTATACGTGGACGAAATGATGGGAAAAACAACAAATCAGGCTAATTTTCCCTGTAATTAATGGCTTTTTGGATGGATGTGTTTATGTCGGAGCCACCCGGTTGCTAGGAAGCATGTTGTAGAGGATTCAGAGGATATTAATACCGAGTATTTGGTGTTTTTTCAACTCTGAGAAGAGACACACTTTGCCTGCTGGGCTGCAATCTCAGTACTGGAGTAAAGGCTAGTTCAACTGGCATTTCTCAGCTTAAAAACACTTTTATAAATGAGATTACCCAGTTGAGAGGTTAGAGAACATAAACATATCAATACCATAACATATGAACATCCTTTCTGCTCAAACCGGGGCTAACTCACCTCGTGAGTGACTCCCAGTGAATGCTGATCCCCAGATCTGATCCTTCAGCCAAACTGCTGCATGTTCTCGTCCCGGCCTCTCTTCTGTTATGGACAGAACCACTCAGTCCCCCCCGAGGCAGAAGAGTCGATGGCCACGGGCGACCATCGCGTCTGCGTCTCCAGGTTTTAATGCATCTCCGCTTAATGGGGAGAGCAACGTTACCGCCTCTCCTCGCTCGAGCCCTCCGAAGACGACGCTCACTTTGGTATCCAGACAAAACGAAAGTTTCTTCTTTTCCTTTTTACTTCCAGATGGCGCACTAACTTTGTTATTGAGTAAGAGGGCTCACACCACCTGTTAGAGTCCAATCCGGTAATAGTAATAATAGAATTCTGCAGTTCTTCGCAGCTTCTGCACCAGTCGACACTCACACGTTTGAAATCTGCTATCTGATCTTCTGCTGCAGATCCCACTCTGTATCCCACATCCACTGAACTATTGCTCGTTGCTCAGCTCTCCTCCCCCCACCTCCCTTTCACTGTGTCACTGTAGATACTTGGCATTTGCAGACTGCGTGCTCGTCCTCGACCAACGGCGGCCAGAGAGAACGAAGCTTGAAGGAACCGTTAATAAAAAGAGCTCCTGTTGGGGAAAGAAGTTTTAAAGACACCAGTGTTAGTATTTTTTCTTATACATTTTTGGAAAAAAAGCCCGCAAATCATAACGCATCATTCGGCCCAAGCAGAAATCCACCCCTTGTGTGCAGATCTATTTTATGGTATAAATTTGAATCCCACACCTGCTAGTGGTGCCTTTATTTTCTAACCTAAATCAAACAGATTAGAGAGTGGGTGGTGTGGTCTCCATTTTGACTCATTCAGAAGGGAAAGCAGCACTTTTTAAAACACATTTTTAAAAAGGACACGTGGGCAGCTTGTTTCTGAGCATCCCTCTGAGTGTTTGGAACCTGCGCATGCCCCTCACACTGACCGCTTCATCGGATCTGACCCGTGCTGACATTTACGGCCGACCTCCGAGGGTGTCCCTCCTCACCGTTTCCACCGACGGCTGGATCCGTTGGGCTGACAGCGGTGGTGGTGGGGGGGGGCATGGTATTTCATAAGGTGAGGTGAGGAATGGATGAGCTGCGCTACATGTGCTCAGTTATGTGGGTGGTACAAAGTTTTTCCGTGGGCGTTATTGTTGTAGTTTTAAAGTTACATCTGATTGTTGGAATTCTATTCTATGTATTGGCTTTTTTTATGTATTGGTTTTTTATGTATTGTTTTTTTGTAAGGTACTTTGGGTACCTCGCAGTTGTTGAAAAGGGCATCACAAATAAATTTGATTCGATTTTTGTGAAACCAACAATAAGATAGTGAGCATAATTCTAACACGTCCGATAACAACCTGCTCATGGCTACTTACGTAAAAATAATAACTTTGAGAAATAGTATGTCAAAGTAAAAAAAAATTTTAGTAGACATAAATAGTCATTTCATTTTCTTTTTCTTAATAAACAATGTTATATTTAAACATTTATAATTTCACTATTTGCAAAACATATATTTAAAAGAATAAGGAGCATTTGCAGCACAAGAGGGGAAGTCTATAAATCTATTACAATTATCTGTGAGGATTTTGTGGTGGTGTATTTAAATGTAATACACATGAAAATTAATGAAATATCTGTAAATTAATGATAAAATGATTTAAAAAAAAAAATATATAGCACCAAACAATATGACACACCACACGAGCGCAATATAAATCATTTTAAATCTGCCTTTTTCTGCCCAACAAACTGAACGTAAGAAATGAACGTCATTTAAAAAAAAGGAAAATTTTGACTCTGAAACATTTTATTTTATCTGTGCTTGGCTGTTTCTCTTTGGTGAATCAGAAATTTAATTGTGAACAGGGCGCATTCGTTTCATGACCATTAAGTCCAAAAACGAGAAAAGAGAGAGAAAAAAACCCCTCTGAAACTGGCGTACAGTGATCTAAATCTGAGTGGGTGCATGAGAAGTGTTTACGTGGTGGCTCTGCTGCACTACTGTGCTGACCCAGATCAGATTCATTTGGCCTGTCAGAGGCCGGGATGATGGGCGGAGGACATGTGTGACAGTGGGAAACGACATTCCCCAGTTCAGGGAAGCACGATGGGGCGAGTATCAGTCAGGAAAACAAATCTGACCTTTAAGGGGGTGGTAACAGCCACAGAAACGAAGGAAGAGGTTTCACGATCACGCACAGGAAGGTCTCTCTCTCTCTCTGCTCACCACGAGCAACTCTGGATTCCACCTTCGTTGGTGTCGTGTTGCTGTCATTTCAGGGCTGTAAGTGGGTTATGGGACCAGATGGAGACGTGAAATGTGCTGTAAGGCACAGAGGGAGAGAGCCCAGAGATCCGGCGTTTCGTACCCAGGAAGTTATTTAAAGGGCTGCCTGGCTGCAGCGGGACAAAATGGGCCGGGCTCCACCACGCTCTGGACACACGCTGCGGAGTCTGATCACACTTTCATCGCCTTTCACATAATTAGCACACACTGTCCTGATTAACTGCGAGTGTTATGTCACGCTGTGGTTAATATCGCGGTGGGGCGTGGAGGAGGGGGGGGTCACCGAGTATGTGCCCGGGGCCCGTGAACTGTGACAGGAGCCGTGGCAGCTACTCCGCTGGCGCGTCCGCCTGTTTTCATCGCTTCCATTAGCGCCCCTGCTGTCCCTGCTCACCACTGCCGTTTCTGCTCTTCGTCCCGCTCTTCTGAAAGCTGCCGATGGGCTTGTGATAGCTAGAAAATCCTTCAGATAACACCCATGTATGCGAGGTGGCCTTTATTTGAGAGACAAAGAGAACAGAGAGCGGGTTGTGGACAAATGTGCTCAATTGTATGAGCACAAATTTTTTTTCTCTCTTTAGTGTTTTTGTGAATTTTGTTTTCTTGTATAACCTGATTCATGTAAAAAGGCTTCACGCTGCATGCGAAGTGAGACCAGTGCTTTTCATGTATTACATTGTTATAAAAATCTTACAATTGCATGACATCCTTTATCATCCACATTCTCGTTGTCAAATTAAAACAAGTGAGAAAATGCTGCGCAACATTGCTTGCATTCTGTTCAAGATGGCGGCTTGAGCACTGGTGTGAGACAACTGAACAAACTAGAAGACGGTTGCAGAGAGGAGAGGTGTTGTGCACCCACTCAGGAGACGCCGCTGCAAGAAAAACTGCTTTATTTGGTGAACGTCTCCCTTTAACGTCACTTAAACTCAAAAGTGACTCGTCCGTTGAGGCCGACGCGGTGAGGCAGCAGAGCTGTTGTGCTCTGCGGGAGTGACCTTCGACCTGCCGTCTCCCGACGGCGGCGGCGCGGGTGAGCGGGTGTGCGCATCCTGGCCGTTGCCATGGAAACGCGGACAGATTTCGCGTGGCGCAGAGCCGTCGCTGGTCCGGGACGCAGTCATCGATCTTTTGTGGGACCAAATGGGCCACTTATTTTTGCAGCCCGAGCAGATGTGGCTGTTCCTGCATCGGTCGCCCATCAGTCACGAGGAGCGTTTGTAGGCCAGCGCGGCTCTGCAGCTGCACGACGGCGAGAACAAGAGGAAAGAAGCAGGGATTAATGTGCGCTGCCCGTGCTCTTTGCTTTAATAATACGGTGCCGTGTCTTTCTACGCACTGCTGAACAAGTGTGCTGCACCAAATGGTGTGTTTATTCGGTCCAAATGTCACTTCCTCGCTACTGTAGCTCCGCTAAAACTCCCTCGCGAATGCCGCGTAACGCCACTCCGCCGGTGGCTTAGGATCACTTTGGCATTTAATTATTGGTGAGAAATCCCCGTGTCCACAGACCCTGATAGACCAACAACACGCCTCATCACAGAGCTCTGAAAAAAGAAAGGATCCTGCGGTGGTGGAGTGTTTGTTTGGGTCACACGCACACATGCGTGCAGAGTCGGTGATGTCAGCGTTACGAGCCCAGGATAGTTGCCACTTCATGTAGTCAATAGTTCGGGATCTTGCACTCCAGGTGAACTCCCACAGGCCAGATTCTGTGACATGGATCCGACCGGGCCCTGAGCCAGATCCCCTACATAACAGGCCGCTTTTATAACAGCAAATTCTCATATGTCGCAGTTGTGACTCCTTTTCTCTCTTGTAAATCGCAATAATGGTGCATTTTCAGGCTCACGGGTGCGGAGACGACACTGCGGTCAGCTCACATGGCTGTACTTTCACACCCCGGCTTCAGCAGGAAGGAAAAGGGCGGCGCAGAGTTTTAATGAGCTGCAAGCTCACAGATATGATTAGGTCTTCAGTGAGGGTGCTGAGAGATGTGATGACAATCTGAAATCAGAGCTCTGGAAATTTTGACATTCGCACTTAAGAATCTTTGTCTCCGTGTCAGAGTTTTACAGCCATAAAAGCTTTTTGTGTGACACCGTCGATATTAATAGGTTTGTGTGTTTGTGCGTTGGAGGTTAACTGAGGCGAGAGGTAACGTTTCGCCGAGCACCGAGTGGAATGTTCTTTTACGCAGCAGGTCAGCAAGCGGTGCAGGAGTCCACGGTGCTTATTACAGCCAGATATGATTGAAATGGCAGCATCATGCTGTTGTCAGCCATGTGGCAAACATTTTAGTGAAAATATATTCTACGTGAATGAAAAACTCTTAACTCTTCTAAACAAATGGCCTTGGCCTCCATCCAATCCTGCTCCAATAAGGCGCTGTTTACTGTTGCTAAAGGCAGCATCAGCACCACAAACTGTTGTCATGCAGGGTAAACATAGAAAAGTACAAGATGTTTGTGTATTTTATTACAAAGAGAGAAGATACATTTATTATTTGTCTTTGAATATGATTCACCTTCACAGTGCAATTTCTTTAGGTTTAAATTCTTTTCAGATTGCATCTTATCATACAAAAAAACATTTCTGGACATGAAACGTGTCTTGAAATTCACAACCATATCTCCTGAAACTACTGAGACAGTATTGTTGATATTATACTACATCTAGTGGTGCAATATATTAATAACGGTGTTGATGGAGAAAATCTGCTGTTTGCTCCCTCTAGCGGCCAACATGAAGCACTACTACAGCAACTTTTTAAACATAGAGCAACTAAAACATTTAAAGCACACAAGAATAAGGACATGCTTTACTATATGAATCACACGATTCTCCCTTCAAACCTCTGTTTTACTGAATGTCAGAATGAATCAAACAGCTTCATTCTCTCTTGGGCAGAAAGGCCATCTTTTAAACTCTAAGAAAACAAAAACACAACAAGAAAGCACAAACTTTGACATGCATGGAAGTAAACCCATGGAAATAAGTCTATCATAATGTTCTGAAATGTTCTGATGGTTAAAAAGGTTAAAAAATCATTTAATTATGTGACTCAGGAAAACCTTTTTTAAAGGACTTTACCTTCGATCTCACTCCTCTGAGCTGACGTAGCAGGGAGGATTTTTCAGACTTTTTCAGACCAGCAGCACTGCTCGTCTTCGCCCCGGTGTCCTCTGAGAACACACAGCAGAGGTAGCAATGGCTGTCTTTCTCTATTTGAACACAGAGGTGCGTTGAAGAGGAGACTCACCGGGGGTCTGTCCCGAAGCACCTCTGGTCGGAGACCAAGTGCTAAACTTGAAATTGTCACGGAGAGAGCCGGTGCCACGGCAGGGATCCTCCTGACTCTTCATGTACAGGGCCTTCAGCTTGTTCTGGGCATATATCTTGTCCTGTCACAAAAACACATAATTCAGATCTTTATTGCTGCTGGAATATTAAATGAGAAGACACTTTTTTGACACATTTGCACTGTAGCAGCAATCCACAGACTTCACCATTGATTTGCTTTTCAAGGACAGACGCGTGCAGTTTTTGTGAGGGGAACAAAAAAAAATAAAAATCAACAACTCAAATAAAAACCACCATTCGAGCAATCTTCAAATCCTCCTTCAGCAAATGAGCCTCCTGTCTGAGGAACTGCATTTCCGCCTCCCTGGCCCGCAGAATCACCTGTGACCAGGGGGATTCATCACACGTCACGCGGATGTGCAGCGTTCCGCGCATGCGCGCAGGCGTTTGAACTCACCTCCATCTCATAACGGTCAGTCGCGCGAGGAGACACGTGCGGCTGCTTCCCGTTGGGCAACTGTACTTCCGATATTTCGTCCCTCTTAAACAACAGGCATAACGTTCAGAAGCTGTATGACGGCATTTAAACGCTGTTTGCTGTGAGAAAGGAACAATACCTGCTTTGTTTTAAGCTCCTGGATCTGTTTTTGGCACTGCGTTAAGGCGTGTCCCTGGTCCTGGAGCTGCTGGTTCAGCTCGGAGTTTTCCAGACATTTCTGCCGGTGTTGAGCCGACAACACGTCGAGCTCCCTCTGCAACGCCTGGACCTCGCCGCTGAGGAGGGACAAAGCTCTGAACGCTCGCATGGCCTCGCAGCGGGGCGAGCGCAGAGCAGACCGGAAGCAAGGCCGCGATGGTGACACTCACTCGCGTCCATCGCGGGGCCGCGCAGCGTCGGCGGCGTCCTCCCGCGCGGGCAGGCCCGTCCCCAGCTCCAGCCCGCGGGCTCTCCTCATGGCCGCGATGGCTGAGGAAGCACGTCAGCGCGTGAGCGGACCCGCCGGTTCGGACGGGCCCGGTCCGCGAGGGCGGGGGGGTTACCTGTCAGCGTGGCCGCCATCTCCTCGTGCAGCCGCCACTCCGCCGCCTTCAGAAGCGCCGCCACCTCCCGCTCGTGCTGCTGCCGCAGGTCCTGCGTCAGCTGCGAGCGCCTCTCCTCCGGCCCCCCGCGGGACGCCCGGGGTTTCCCCGCGTGGTCGGCTGCGTCGCCCAATTCCTCGCCGCGCAGCTCTTTCATTTCCCCTTCGTGGATCTGCTGCAGCTCCGCGAGCCGCCCGTCAAACTCCTTTCGGAGTTGCCTCAGCCTTCTCTCGCCGAGGACGTGGATTTCCCGCATGGCTTTTGAAATGTCGCGGCACGCGCCGTCAGGAAACGGCGGCTCTCCTCCCGATCGGCCCCGGGAGCGATCCAAAGTCTCCTGCTCGTCCTCACTTGTGCCTCGACCTCGTTCCCCCTGCTCTAAGTCCAGCGCCAGCCTTTCGGACAAGTAGATCAGCCTCGCCTCCTCCACAAACCAGCTCAGATCGGCAGCGGGAGCCTCTCTCCAGCCATCGACCACGTTGCACCGCCCCCCGTCGTCGGACGTCTCCTGGACTAGTCGCCGCAAACCTCGCTCTCTCCTTTTCAGCCTGGATGAAAGCCTCTCCAGCCAATCGGGTCCATCCGCCTCCGGCGTGCCCCCGGCGGCCCCTTGCCCGCCGCCGTCCGCCTCTTGGCGAGGAGCGAGCCCGGGAGGGCTGATGTCCGCGGGACCCCTCCTCTGCTGGAGCTGCTGCAGTGCTTTGAAGGCGCCGTACGCGAGCTCGGCGTCGGCGCAAGCTCGACCGACGGCCGCCGCCGCCCCTACGTTGCTGTCGCGCTCTGCCCTCTTCTTTGCGTTGATCCTTTGACCGATTATGCTTTTGAGCTTCGCCGCCACGCCCTCCTCCTCCTCCTCCTCCTCCTCCTCCTCTTTTGGTCGGAAGGGTCGGAAGACTTGCCCGCTCTGTAGGACAGACACCATCTGCTCCACCAAGAATATTTCCTTCTTCAAATACCCCTCCGCGCTTTGCGGAGGGGTATTTGAAGCGGGCTCATCCCCGAGGATCTTCTCCTCTCCCTTGCCTACGCCGCGCGACTCCCGCTCGTGCCTCTCGGCGTCCCTCTCCCCCTGTTGGAGGCAGGCCGCCGCCGCGGCCAGCTGCTTCTCCAGGTCCGCAGGCTCCGTCGCCCGCGGCCGCTCCCTGCAGGCCTGGACGATGTTGAGCGCCGCTTGGAAGCGACCCGCCAGCAGCCTGCAGCAGGCCTCCGTCTCCTGAGCGAAGCGCTGGTTCCGGCCGGCCTGGCTGTGGAGCAGCAGGCCCAGGTGCTGGGCCGAGGCCCGGCTCTGGGTCAGCTGGGAGCAGAGCTGCGGGTCCGGACCGGCGCCGTCGCTCTGGCGCTCCTCCAGTCTCTGCGTGATGTCCCTCAGCTTCTCCTCTGTCGTGAGAAGCTTGCTCTCCAGGACCTGGATCACGGACACGAACCTCTCCTGGTCCTGGTACGTGGCGTCGCTGGAGCAGGAGGGGATTCTGGCACGGCCGGGGTCATCTCTCTCCCCCTCGCTCGGCCGCGCAGGTTCGGGCGGTTCGTCCTTCGGCTGTGGGCTCCTGAGCGCTTCGTTCAGCTTCACCTCCGTCTCCTCCAGACTGTTCCCTAGGACCTCCATCTTCAGCAAAACCTCACAGAGCTCCTGCTCCTTCCTGTCCAGAAGCCTTTTGTAACCTTCTCGCATGTCCTGCATCTCTGACTCCCTAAGCTGTGCTTTCCTCAAAGCCCCCTGCAGCTCCTCGCAAACCTTCTCGTACGAGCCCTCCAGACTGTAGAAGTGCTTCTCACTTGTCTTCAGGCAGCTCTCCAGCCGACTCACCTCCCGGTCTGCGGCGGAAAACTGGCTCTGAAGCTCTTGACAGAGACTCTGGAGCTCCTCTCTTTCTTCTTGAAGCTTTCTCACATCAGCGACTGCGCCCTCGAGCTCCTCCTGAAGCTCTTCTTTGGCTCTCTGGATCTCCAGGGTGGCCCAAGCCTCAGCCTTGCCCATGCTCAACACCTGCTCTTCAGCCACGTCCAGCCTCTGCTGAAGATCTTCCGAGCGCTGTTCCGCCTGCTTCAGGCTCGTGGCCAAGCTCCTCCGCTCTCTGTCCTGACTGGCCTGAAGGAGCGTGAGGTGCTTCTCCAGGCGAGCCTCCTTCTGGGCTTGAGCTTCCTCAGTGGCGCTGAGTTGGCCCGACACTTCTTCGAGCTGCTTGCGCAAGAGGTCGTTCTCCCGCTGGACGCCGTGGGAACGCTCCAGCTCCAGCTGGAGCTTGGTCAGGCTGGAGCGGGCCTCCCTCTCCTGCTCCTCGCTGGTGTCGAGCTGCGACTGCAGGGCGGCGACGCAGCGCTCCCACTCGGCCTGCAGCTCAAAGAACTTCTGACGGTCCTGCTCCAGCTGGACTTGGGCGAGCGCCGTGGCATCCCCGGTGACCAGCAACTGAGCTTGCTGGGCCAAGAGATCCACCCTTCGGCGTAGCTCTGCTTCTCTGGCTTCCTCCTGATCCCTCTTGAGAGCCTCCAGCTCTGAGCGGAGGTCCTGGTTCATCCTCTGGAACCGTAAAAACTGGGCTTGGTCTTGATTCGGGCCATCATTCTGCAAACAAAAAAAAACAACAGCAGATCTGACGCGCGTGGTTCTTCCGAAGGGACGAAGGTGTCGCCGGTGTACCTGAGGATGACTCTTCCTCTCCTGCTGCAAATCCGCCTGCAGGCTCTTGTTCAGCTGCTGAAGTCGAGACAATTCCCTCTGCGTTTGTTCCAGCTGTCGAAAAACAGGATGCAGGCTTCATTTGAGTGCTTCCTCAGGATCCGTGCGTCTGGTTTAGCGGAACGGCCGAGGGTCCGTCTCACCTCCTTCACGAGCTGCGCCGTTTGCTGCTCGCAGGGGTGCTTTTGTGCACACAACATCTTCACAGGTCATCATATTCAAGGGCGTGTGTTGCTCTTCACTCCGGTTGTCGGCGTTAACCTGCTCCTTCGTTTGCACGTCCGACGGTTCAGTTTCATCCTTCAACAATGCCTCCGCATCACCTGGCGGACAGGTAAAAAGTGCATTCAGTTAAAAATCATATATATATATATATACATATACATATACATATACATATACATATACATATATATGTGTGTTGCTCAGCGACTCACCAGTATGTGTGTCAGGCGTGCAGTCGTGACAGGATTCAGCTTCAGCTTCACCCTCGTTCAGAGGGCTGATCGCGGGTATTTCATCTGCAGAAGTCTGCTCCCCTTCTGCCTGTTGTTGCTGCTTTGGTTCCTCCGCACTCTCACCAGGTTCCTGCAGAGAAACACTGTGGGCCCCCTCGACTGACTGTGGGTCTGGCTGCTGTGTTTTCACTGGAATTGTCTCCTCTGCGGGAGAACTGTGCAAATACAAATGAGAATAACAGTCACTCACACAATACAACATGTCCTTACTGTAGTATAACACTGTACTTTGCTTACCTGAGTGTTTCATTTCCAGACATATACATTTAAATTACTATTAAATTAATAAATGAGATGAATTCAGCATATATTTTTCTTTTCATTGTTTTAGCATTCTGATATTGACATCTCATTCACACACACACACACACACACACACACACACACACACACACTCTCATATACCTTGACACACCAGGTGGGAGACCATGGTCTAGACTGGGTCTGACATTCTTCAACACTGTTTGGACCCAGTTCCGTCTCATCCCAGAGGTCATGGCACACAGGTTGTAAACGCCGTCTCTGCCCTGTGGGAGTCAAGGAAATGATTTATTACACACCACTGGTGATCAACTACATGTGCAGAGTTCTCATCACTGTTTGCAGCCCCCCGTTAAACAATCGCTGAAGCATGACAAAATCAAAGCCTACCTGTTTCTTTACTTTCTTGCAGGTTGGAGGGCATCCATCAGCGGAATGTAACGATGAGGAAGAGCTGCTGCTCTTCATTGTCTCCCTTTAAGGGCAAATAATCAGCATGAATCACCATGTCTTAATTATTATTAATCACAGATCATCAGAGATCTGAGTTTCCACAGTTTTTAAGTGAAGTTTTCATTTAATCGTTAAAAGAATACAGAAAAGTGAACCTGATGTCATCCCCTGATGAAGACAGCTGGCCAGAGCTACAAGCTTTCTTCTCCATCTTTTGTCCTTTTTTCGCTTGTGAGTTAGAGGCTCCATCTAAGACATTGCATTTATTGTTATTATTTTACAATGCGCTTTAAAAATGTCAGTCTCTCCACAAAGGAATTAATTTAATGAGATTTTCCCCCTGGTGCTTGAAAAACGCAGACGAACGGGGTCGGTCACCGTCTGTGGTGGAACTCTGGTCCAGTCTGCTGAGGGAGCGGCTGCTCCTCATGAAGGGGGCAGCGGACAGAGACGAGGTGTGCAGGGACGAGAAGCTCCGACTGCTGGCCAACCGGAAGCCCGGCGGAGTCGTCCTGGACGCCCGCCCGCTGACGGGGCCGTCGGCGTCGCTGCCGCCTCGGTTGAGGCTGCGGCTCCGTCCGTGATCGCCAGTCCTGCCGCCGCCCGCCTGCTTCCCAGCACGGAGCATCGGCGCTGCCGAGGAAGCGCGCTGCTGTGGGGGGAGGAGAGGAAAGGAAAGTGGTTTAAGTGGTTAGGGTGAAGCTGAGTGAGGGCCAGGAGCCCCGCGCCCTGTCTGACCCCCCCGGCCCCACATCCCAACTTGAACTCTTTGACTCAGTCCAATCTCCACTGGAGGGAGCCTTTTTAATCCTCGCAAGAGCAGAGAGCTCTTAATTTGCTTAAGTGCCAACTGACAGACGCTGCGATCGCGGACTTAACCACACTGAAGCGTCAGGAGGTTGGAGGTGGTTGGGGTCAATGTGGCAATGAGCACCTGAAGCGGAGAGAGGCCGGACGGCTGGGACCGGTGGGTTTACCCCGACCCCTCGGTGAGGGTGGAAAAATGAGGCGCTTACACGATGACAACCTCAAACTTGTGAAGTGCACCAGTGCTCTTGGATCGGGAGAATGACAAGAACAAAGGACAGCCTTTCTGATTTCTTTCTTCGCTTTGTTTTAATGAAGTCATCAAGGTGCAACACCAAAGAGCCAGTCCATCAGGGCCCGTCGCTGCCTTCTGAAGGAAACATACCTTAGCTCCAGACTTTTGGTTGGTTGGTTTGACCGTTTTAGAGTCCGACGGGGTCTCAGGCCACCTGTACAGAGAAGTGTGACTCATCTGTGTCCGCCTGCATTTGCTGCAGTCTTGCTTTGCAGAGGTTCATCCTATGCTGAACAAAAAACCTGCTGCTGTCTTAGATATCTTTTCATTTGGCACCACACTGTAGTTGGAAAAGTTTGTTTCTTTAACAAATATGCTGCCGAGTCAAATACACACGTCTAAAAACCTTCAAGATGTGCTGATAGTAAGAGGAAACAGGTTATTCTACATCCTACTAGAATCTCTGAACATATTACAAACTAGTGAATTCAACAGTTTAGTAAATTTAGTTTATAAGAACAGGATGTTGTAGACATGTACACTCTAAAAATGTGCAACTGATCTATTTAGAACTCAGTGTATGCCACGTAAGTAGATGGAAACAGCTTACCGTGGTGCTCTGGACATCATTTTTGCAGATTAACTGAAAAACTAAACTAAACAAAAGAACCTGGAGACAAACTGAAAAAAGAGCAATTATGTGAGAGGAGAGCTGTCCCCTCTCACTCTGACTGGAGTGAGAGAGCAAATCCTAAATGGCTTTAAGCAAGAGTGTACTAAACAGACAAACCCAAACACGCACATGCATGCATACACGCACACACACACACACAGACTCACACACACACTTGTAGTTCTATCTCTGTAAAGACTCACAGTTTTGATCCTGAAAGACTCAGTTTTGATCCTGAAAGACATTTTACATGCCAATTTTTTTTGGCATGTAAAATGCAGTAAATGCAAGCGATGCAGGAACACACGCACACACACACACACACACACACACACACACACACATGCATTTGCGGACAGAGTTGACAAAGTCAATTAGAGTTTCACAGGATTAGGCTAACAGCTTACTAGGATTACTCCTTCTGATTTTGGTGTACATCCCAACAATGTCTACAAATACTTCCAACACTAACTTGAGTTTAAATTAGAATCATAAAGACACATCAAGTATGTCTAAAGAAAATGATCTGTTTGCACTGGGAGTGCATTTGTGCACACAGTGACACAGCTGACATGTGCGGTCATGAGCAGCAACCTGACCTGAATTATAAAAATAGACTTTAACAACAATAATGAGAAAATAAAAGTTGATAGCAGGAGAAATAAGCGATTGTTAAAGTAGTTACTTTAGTTTTTTTTTAAAGTGTAAAATAAAATTGTATGCATTTGTAATATCTATTACGATTATATTTATTATTAGGAATTCCATTTCAGCTTTCATTGCACAGAATGAATGAGCGTCGATGTGTCACGCAACTGCTATTCAGTCGATGCACAACACTTTAACACAACGGCTGAGGAATGGGAATAATATAACACCACATTTAACATGCACCAGACACTTGCACCAAACACTGCGCGTCTCAAGAGGGCCAGCCGAGCGCGTTTCACTCCTGTCTTCACAGCCCGATGCCATGGCAACTGCCCTGTGACTTGTAAAAGACGAGACCCCAGAAGGTGAGGGTTTTATTTGTATTTTGCAGCATCTTCAGTGCCCGGTGCCCCCCCTCTCTTTAAAAACCCCTGGTTTTACTTCAGGTCCTCCCAACTTGAACCTGCGGGGCTCGGTCTGCGCCCTCCGCTGATTGGTCGGAGGCGGGGCCACGTGACCCCACAGCTGATTTCCTCGTCGGACTGTTTTGCCCCGCCGCTTCGTCCCCCTCGAACATTAATAAAAAAAAAAAACATCCCTGCCTGGCAATCTCGGCGCAGACGCGGCTGTCGCACCCCGGCCATGGCGCAGGCTCCGCAGCCGAACTTCGACGCCAGCAACCCTCAGATCCGCGTCGAGCACGACAAGAAGGGCCGACAGTTCTTCATCCGGCTCAACGGTGGGTTCGCTAGCCCGCTGCTAACGCTAGCCTCGGGTTTGGTGCAGCTGTCCTGATCTCCGTCCTTCTTTCTCTCCATCGGTCTCTTATTCGCAGCCCTAGCTGTTATTTCAGACACGGTGGGGGTCTTTTCTTTGGAATGTCACGTCTCTTGTTGTGTGTTTGTGCCCCCCCCCCCCGCCTCAACAGACCCTGCGCTGTTCTGACTCGACCTTTTGTTTTGGTTTTTTTACATTTTTTTAACTGCATGCAACATATTTGTCTGTTCCAAAATGGAACTCCTGGTTACACGACCTGACATGATTTCAAATCAACGCGCCTTCCTCTCTCTCGTGTCTAAGTTATCCATCAAACGCTTACATCGTATTTAACCCAGAGTGTTGAGAAGAATTCAAAATGTTCCTGTATAGCCAACAAGTCAAGGTGTGCTCTACTACAGCTAGTTGGGATCCAGTCGGCGTCCCATACTGGCGCAGACCATTACAGGTTTTTACGCATATTTGAGCAGCCACGGCAGGTTTTAACTTCACCCTGTCATCGGTAAACCAACAGTCTCTGTTCACTTCATCGGTAAACCAACAGTCTCTGTTCACTCACGAAGCAGCCAAGACTGATGATTAGTTTCTGTCCTCAGGGTCCAACGACCGTGCGGTTCTGCTCTACGAGTATGTTGGGAGGAAGACCGTGGACTTGCAGCACACCGAGGTTCCCGATGCCTACAGGGGAAGAGGAATAGCCAAGCACCTGGCGAAGGTAACACTTACGATCAGGCCATATTCAATCATCTACGGCTTAAGTCTGGGACACAGTCGGAGCACTTTGTAGTTCAACACATCACATGGCTGCACTACATGAGCAGGGTCTCTATTTAGATTGTGTATGAAAAGGGCCTTTCTGCTTTTTACAGTGTGCTTAAACGTGTCACATGAGCATAGAATGTGAAACGATCCCATACGAAAAGTCTGCGATGATGATTTTTTTTTTTTTTTTTTTTTTTTTTTTTTTTGCTTTTGCAATGTCAGGCAGCCATGGACTTTGTGATGGAGGAGGATCTGAAAGCCCACCTGACCTGCTGGTACATTCAGAAATATGTCAAAGAGAACCCTCATCCTCAGTGCTTCATACACAGCCCTCAGTGACCCTGCACGCTGCTGCGGCGGATGAGGAAATAGAAGAGTCTCCGGGGGGGGACAAACAGTGTGTTGCAACATGTTTTGTCATCACAGCTCAACATTCAACTCAGGACCTTCCAGAGATTGATAAACGCGCCAATAAGTCATTCCAGGGGGAGGAAAGATCTCGTAGCGTTGCCATTTGCGAGCAAGGCGTCGGACCAAAAGGGTCACATGGCGGGAGGCAGTAAGTGGGCAGGTAGACAACCGGATACGGGCCTCACCAGGAGCCGGAGCCCGTTACCTCAATCCTCAACCCTTCAGGAAGCATCTGGATCACTGTCTGGAAGCGTGACCATCAAACAGATGTGAGTCAAAAGCCATGTTGCAGCTTCGCTGTCCTCCTTGGGGCTTACTGGTCGCAGGCGGGGCTTCAGGACGACCGGCCCAGCTTGGTTTCTCCATGATAGTCTGGATGGGAGCCCCCGTGGTTTCAGTGATGCTCCAGCTATGATGGCTTTTTTTAATGTTATTCCTCTCTTTTCATTTTCACTTCTTCGTGAAGTGTTTTTTTTTTCCCCTTAGGTTAAAGTGTTAATTTAGTAGATTGCAAGTAAGAAAAAAAATGCTTAGACATAGGTTTGAGGGGTAAAGGGTGATTTTCAATCTACATTTTTATTTCCAAACACTCCGTTTGGCTCTTTTGTTACTTCTGCTGTTATAGGTTCACTCTTTTTTTTTTAATTTAAATACTTCAACAGACAGGGGCAGAACCAAAGATATGAACAAGCCCAACTTTATATGGTAAATATTAGGCAGGAGACAGAAACAAGTCACTGTGACGTGGAAGTGGTTCAATATTCTTATTCAAACCAGCGCCGTTCATTTCAGGGACTTTACCTCCTGTAGCATCCCCCCTCCTTTCTTCAGGAGAATGACACCGCTTGTGGCGAATTTTGCCATCCGGCGTGAAATCATTCTCCGGGTTTTTTTTGGATCTACAGGGACATTTGCTGTCGACAATCTTGGGTGTTAAAGAGAATCACCTCCAGTGACTCATTGGGCTCTGGTCTTGCTCGTTTTTCCTCACTTAGAAGTAGATAGAGGAGTCCACACTTTGAAATGTTTCTGTGTTCATCACAAGAATGTTTGGAGCGTTTGTCTCTCTGTACCAACCCTTGTTGTCATTTCTGTGTCCTTTTCATTTTCTTGAAAATAAATAAAGATACACATCACACTACTGATGTCATAGCAGTACTTGAACAAAAAAGTAAGATATTCCCATTTGATACATTATTTTAAGTTGCACGCACTCGATGGTACGTCATAACGTCCAGATATGTCCGCAACACGCAATCATAATAGGTCTCAAAAACAATAACTGATCATTTATCAGGTGGTTTGCTTTGAATTCGCTATTTGTGTTTATTTTCAACCTTTATTAAATCCGTCTTTACTTCATGTCAAACTTGTAACGCGCTATTACAAAATTAAGGACCACGCGCCCCGCAGCCGCGACGCGCCCCGGGAAATGTAGTCCCGACGTCTCGCCGCCGCGGGCCCCGTCGCCGCCTTATGCACCACGTCCCCCAGAATCCCTGGCGCTGCCGTGACGTCACCGGGCACTGCGATTGCAACTCGAACATGGCGTCGCTGGGAAGGAGGCGCGGTGTCCCAGTCAGCAGGGAGAGGTCAGTCCCTTCCCCCCCTCGGGTGCCCCCCCCGGCGGGGGCCGTTTAGCGCGTCCGCCGGCGTGTCAACGCGGGGCAGGTTCCGAGCGTTGGCGTCACTCGGGGTTTGGGGCGAAAGGCGGGTGGCGGTGGTCAGACGCCTGGCTAAGGTTAGCTGGGGAGGGGGGGGGTAGCGAGCAAACAAACCCGCTCATGTGATGTTCTGGTGGGTTATCTACGGCCGAACCGCCCCCCCCGGGGGAGCTCCGGGATTCAGCCCCCGCCGTGGGAAGGTGTGGGTCGTGGGGGGGGACAGGGTGTCCATCGACGTGATCCTGAAGTTAGCTGGACAACTCTGTTAACTTTCCAGAACCTCAGTGGGCCTGCCAGCGACCCCCCCCCCGGGCTTAGACCCACAGTCATCCCCGGGGCCGGAGCCTCCAGCCTCGGCCCGGGGCCTGTCCCTGTTTGCTGCCCGTGTGAATGATTCTGATGACCTGTGGAGGCTGTTTGTCAACACTGGAAGGCCTCACAGTGTTGACATTGACTCATGTGTGCCCCCCCCCCACACACACCGCCAAAAAAAGACAGATAATAAAGGGTGTTAGTCGATTTCTGTGTCACCCAATGTGATGTTTGAGAAAGAAAATTCCACTTTCCCCGCGCTTGTTAATCACAGCACGAAGCAGGTTTGTCCTCACTTTTGTCACTTTGTGGTGAAAGTGGACAAGTTGTTGGTGATATGGGGCTGCAAAGTATCAGCAAATCACTGTTTTGTTTTCTTTTGTTTTTTAACTAATAGTGTACTGTGTGTTTGTAGTGATATGGTGCCATGTGTCTCTCCACCAGTGTCTCATACTTGGAGCGTTAATGCGGTCTTTCTCGCGCCGTCCTCACCGCTGTCTGCGTTTCTCCACAGGGGAGCGATGACGGCGTCAGACTGCTACATTGTGCACGAGATCTACAACGGCGAGAATGCGCAGGACCAGTTTGAGTACGAGCTGGAGATGGCACTGGAGGCCCAGTATAAATACATTGTTATTGAGCCCACGCGCATTGGAGACGAGACGGCCCGATGGATTACCGTGGGCAACTGCCTGCACAAGACGGCCGTGTTGTCAGGTACCGCTTGCCTCTTGACGCCGCTCTCGCTGCCCTCTGAATTCACCCGGTATGTGGCGCTGCCCTCTGGCGCCCTCAGCGTGGCCTGCGCTGCCCTCTACGGGATTTCATGGCAGTTTGACCCCTGCTGCAAGTACCAAGTGGAATATGACAGCCAAAAACTGTCTCGGTTGCCCCTGCATACGCTCACCTCCTCAACACCCGTGGTATTGGTGCGCAGGGACGACGTGTACAGAAAGAGACTCCATAATACGATAGCACTGGCCGCCCTGGCGTATTGTGCTATGAAGATCTATGAACTATATGCTGTATGAGTGCACTCTGAAGAGAACCAACAGAGAAAAAGAAGAAAGAAAAAAAAAAAGGAACCCATCCTCTGCCCCCCCCCCCCCGATGTGAGAGAAGTGGAAGACGTGATCAGGCCCAGCATTTAGCACCAGGCGTGGCGGGGGCTTCGGTTTTGAACTTTGATCAGAGGGATATAGTTAAAACTAGCAGGAACAGTGTTTTTTCTCTTGTATTTCCTTTACTTCTTTGTGACAACAGCCGCACACTTCTGTCTGTAGTAGCCTCGCTCCCACCCCAGCTCTGTCTGCTCTCCTGACTCAAGCTAGTGCACAAGGGTCCGACAGCAGCTCCTCAGCACTGAAATGTACCAACGTTTAAAAGACACCTTTTGAGCTTGTTTCCTGTTCCCCTCATAGTTTTAATGTACCCCTTTCTTGCTGATCAGTACATCACCTTTTCATTAAACATTAGTATATTTTCAAATCACTCTTTTGTATTTTTTTTTTTAAGAGAACTGCAAATACAAATTTAGAAATGCTCCCCATTTTGGATTTTCTTGTCTGAAAACAAGTGAAGATTCTCACAGTGTTAACTGTGTATTAGTGATTTCTTTTTATTGCTCACTGATGGAGGACATGAGGCCAGTTCTGGGAAGCTCCTCCAACCCAGAATTAGCTTCTTTCTATTAGATTGTCTCTGTTTCAGCTGTAGTTGTCATCCAGGCTGCTCGGCCAGGGGTCACCACACGCAGAGGGGACCTGGCGTCTACCTCTGAATTTTCATGAATGAAAATTAAAAGCAGAACACAAAAAAGATGAGTAAAACACTAAATGTGACTTAAGGTATTTACTTAGTATAGGTACTTAAAATATTAAACAGGAATGACAGTCATTTAAAGTAAATCTGCTGTTGTAAATGCTGCAAAAGATTTAGGTTTAAAGAGGATAAAGACAGCAGGGCTCCCTTCATCTGGTATTTATGATGCTCAGATCAAGCATCTGCAGGTTTAATGGACATTAAATAGGATTTCAACGGCAGCAATTCAATATTTTGAGATCTGACGGGTTCTAGTAATTATGGCCACCACTGTGCAGTGTAGGATGTTCAGATATTAATTATACACAAATGTACCAGTTTAAGTATTCAATAGTTCTACAAAATATAAATAAAAGTTTCTTCCAAAAATATAACGGGAGGTCAGACAAAACCATAGTTTAAGACAATGACTAAAAGAGAACAATAGATAAATCTCAACTTTATTAAGGTTTATTCAGTGGTTATAAAACTGATCTAGATATTAATCTGTGAATCAAAAGGAATTATCTAGTGGACAAAAACAGTAAAAGCACAAATATAAGCAGAAAGATAACACTGATAATTGAAATGTTAGTTTTAAAATTTTAACATAATTGGGAGCCAGTACCGGTGATTGTGCGGGGCCCAAACACAGGCAGGGCCAGATCATAAAGCCGTAAACAACATTGACATTCACTGGAGCTTCAAGAAACACTGGTGGAGAGCCATCAGCGACAATGCAGATTTCAGTAGTACATTAAAGTGCAAACATCGTAGGTGTGTATAATATAAATGCATTGTTTTACTCACAGCAGTACAAATATGTGAACTTTTGAATCTGTCTCACTAAAATGTCTGATTATTTTGAATTATGGTGTGTTCAGTGAGATGGTGCAATAATAAATAACATTTGCTCAGTGCAAAACTACAAAGTAAAGGGAAAAAAACCTAGGTTGTGACAGTGACGGTGCTACAAACTGACACTTCAAGATCAATATTGGCTTCTCTGTAAAACCGTACCGTCTGGTTAAAACGTCAACGCGGGTTTTGGTTTTATCGGTAAAAACTGATCTGACATCTCGGCACGGCCGACCAAAACTCGATGCACAGTAACGGATTGTTGCATCTGTTTTCACGCCAGACAGTCGATGGAGTTCTCCTGTGGCCGTGAGGACCTTTTTTTGGCAACAAAACGAGACTTTGTTGACTCCTGATGGCGTCTGGTGTGCTGCATAGCTGTTGGTCGAGGGCTACAGTGTCCGATAAAAGATGTCGTCCAGTTTTATTGCCTTCCCAATTGATACGTGTTTATATATTTTCAATTAACTGACTTGAATTTACAGGAATCTGTTTTATCAAAGAATGTTATATTGACCATGATGTCATAATAAACTGATAAAGGCAAAAAAAGAGGAAAGCATCTTAATAGGCACTGTATGAAGCATCAGATGCTCAGGCTCAGGTGTGTGTGTGTGTGTGTGTATGTGTTATGTCTGGGCCAGCTGCAGTTCTTCCAGTCCGTGTTTCCCCAGATGATATCTGGCCAAGTCCTTCCTGGTCACCAGTCCAACCACCTTAAAAACCAAAGAGCAGCGAAGTCTGAGCGGTCACTATCACCATACATACGTGATCAGTCGTGAGGAATCACGCTGAAAATGAGTTTCACTCCAGGAATTAACGGCCCCACTGCACCTACCCTGTTTTCATCATCCACCACCACCAGATGCCTGAGCCCTAGCGCTCTGAACAGCTTGAAGACGCGAGGCAGAGACGTTTCCTGCAAAACAAATCACCTCTTTCTAAACTACATTTTTTAAGCTCTACTAATACGTAGTATCAAAACCAAGAAGCTTTGAGGCAGAACACTGCATTTTACTGAATTCTCTACCTGTGGGACAGTGTACGGCGTTGGGTTCATGAACTCGGTGAGGTCCATCATACACTCCCTCTCATCCTGGGACACGTGGATGCTCTGGATCGGGGGGAAGCGGGGATAGGCGTCCCTGAAATCCTTCAGCTGGAGCTTCCTCTGCGTTAGCCGGGACCGCGCCAACTCTACAAACACCTTCGGGGGCAGTGAGGAACAGTCAGGAAGGACGTTTCAGAAGCCAAAGAAAATGAAGGATGCAGCGTAACAGCTGCGGATATTACCTTGTGCTTGAGAAGAACAATGAGCTGAGAGCGGAGGATCACGCCGCAGAGCTTGGCTGGCTGAATGAGAGAAAACGAGCCTGTCACGCCCCCTCCACGCAGCTACTAAAATGCCATCATAAGGAAACCCAGGCCTTCACGCGGTACCTCGTCTCCACCCGAGACCTGCACGACCACGGGGAAGCCGTTGTGATTGGTGGACGTGTTGCTGAGCGTGTCCACGATGGTGCCCACCTTCTCTATTCTGTTCAAACATGTCACTGGGGAACTCATCACCTCTCTGAAGCGACATCACCAGATAAAGGTGGAAAAAAACGATTATATCCAAGTAAAGTTAATCAGTAGAAACCGCTCACGTCCTCTAAGTACTCTACTTTGTAGTTTTCTTCCCTGCTTCCTCCCACCAGGGGGAGACTGTGAGACTGATCTTGATATTCAGTTTATTCACATTACATGTGCACATTAGAAAAAGAAGACTCCTGCATTTACCTCAGACCAATTATCCAATCAGAACATCAGGGGGGATCTTACCTGGCCGTCAGCCAGTGGGAGGTTCCAGGAGCCTCCCAGTGTAGGAAGGGAACACTCTGGAGCTTGATGTGGATATCATAGAGGCCCTGAAGCAGCAAGCAAATGGCTCTAATCACATTAACTGACTGTCTTACAAGTCTGTAAACAGAAGTACACTCTTAAGTATTTCCTTACCTCTACAAAGTAGTCTCCCACTATTTTTGCAGTCATGAGGACGAGCATGATGGGAAGGCCGTATGTGACATTTCCCGTTGCCTCCACCAAGATGACAGTCAAACTCAGCGTCATCCTTACGATGCCACCTGTAAAGAGGTCGGCGTTATTACTGTTTGGGACTTATTTACTGGCAAAGACATAATTCTGATTTAATGTTACTCACCCAACTGTGCTGCAGCTCCTATCAAGGCATATTTACCAGGGTCAGCCCAGATCTAAAATAAACAAAATAAAAGCCAATTTGAACATCTGGAACTATAAATGTGACCCCTAATCCATTTAATAATTGCATTAGGTTGAAATGCACACACACACCGAGTCAGTGGAGGTGATGGAGGACAGCAGTATTCCACACAGCCTCCCCCAGGCTGCTCCTATGAGCAGGGACGGGATGAAGACTCCCGCAGACACCGCCAGGCCATAAGTCCAACACGCCAGGAAGAAATAAGTCAGAGTGAACAAACCCAGCGTCAGAGGGTTGTAAGTTCCTTCAATTAAAGAGGGAGAAATGAGTGAAGACACCATCGAGTGATTTTAAAAATGGCTCCATCAAATTTGCGCTGCGGCAAGTCAAAAGCTTTACTCGGCTGGTTGTGGAAGAGATTACGAACGCTCCTCTCAGGAGTGTTGAAGAAGGCCGTTGCCATGGAATTGTATTCCCCGTCCGCGCAGAACAACTGGGACAGAGAGAATATAAGAGTGAGGTGACAGGACAAAGACACATATCGCCGTCTGACTTGACCGGTTTTGGACAAAGCCAAGAAAGGTCAGCGCGAAGCTGCTGCGCTTGAGTTGACTGCTAAAGGAGGTGAAGTTTGTCGACACTGTTGTGTTTGGGGACCTGCAGTGGGTACTCCTCGGCGTGCTCTGGCCCCAAAGGCTGGCAGTCGTTGGAGAAGTAGATCATGGTGAAGGACACGGTGGCCGTCACCGCAGCCACCAGCATGGCCTCCATTACTTGCAGACATGGCCGATGAACATACCTGCGAAGCAGAGACACAAAGGGTTTGTTTGCCTCACCGTGAACATTCCCGTGATGAGGTCACTGCACATGGAATAAAAAGATGAGCGCTCAAGGTCATGTGGTGGTTTTGATGAATTCTGCAGGAATATTTATAGTAATAAAACCGCTCAGACGGGTACTGTTATGCTCTGTCATTGTCCTGAAACTGTCACTAACAATAACTGATTTTACAGAAGCCTAGAAGTCCAACAGGTAAGCCGTGAGTGATCATGGGTGCCTTTCAGACGTAAGCATGTTCCAGGAGGTGCGACTGGTTGCACAGCTTTAAAGCTCATTATGTTTTAAAGCTGAGGGTTTCTCTAATTAGTGAGTAAACATACTGTTAATGTGGAATTAAAATTAGGACTTTTAAAGGCGTTCTTTACGCTCATGAGACTAGTTATTATCCACTTCACACCTGTGTCAGAAGTGAGGCTAAGCAGAAAGAAACACATATCTACACAACAAAGGAGGAAGTGAATGTTTCCATTGATGACTCGACTGTCATTTTTAGTATGTAATATAATGTAATGTATTACTTCATGTTGCACCGCGCCCTGTTTTTGACAGGCAAACGCTGCTGCACGGCCCTGTTTCACTTGGCATGCTGCTCAGTCTTCTCATGTGACCCGAGGTGTGCCCAGAAGTGATCTTTGTGTGGTAAAGTCCCTCCTTCAAACTACCTGATCCTAAAAATGGTCAGCCAGTAGTTGAGAACGTTGAAAAGTGCTCCGAGCAATCCACCTGTGCAGATGACAATGAAATATGCAGCAACCAGCTTTACGTGCACCAGATTAACACTGTACCATACAAAGGTGGTTTTTGTTCCGTTTACACTTACCTATAGCTCCCATCGCAATGAATAAGGGAATCTCGTAGAGGTTGTAGGCCACACTCTAAAAAATAGACAAAAATGGCACCTTTTTCTTTTTTACGATGACAAATGAAAGAAGGGAGAATGCTGGTCGTGCATCTCACATCGCTCTCAAAGCGTCCAAAGTTGATGAGACCTGGGTTGGAAAGATCTCCCGGCTTGTTGTTGTAGATGCTGAGGAAGAAGTTCAGGGTGAAAGTGGAGATCATGGAGGCAAAAAACTGCAGATGAAGAAAACAACAAACACGGGGCATTAGAAGAAATGATGGATTAAGACGACCAACCAGCGTCGTCATTCTGACTGAAATTGGGTCAAAGGGCACAACCTAAACATCGTGACTTACTATCCTCCATGTCAGAATCTGGTTCCAGAAAGAGGCTCCTTCCTCTAGAGAGAACAGGACTCCACCTTTGTAAAACAAAAACAATGCGATGAATGAATGTCTTTATTTTTTTACAAAGTCCCTCTAAATCAGGGGTGTCCAAACTGTTCCACAAAGGGCCGGTGTGGCTGCAGGTTTTTGTTCCAACCAGCCAAGCACACACAGTTTGACCAGTCAGCTTTCTGAAGACTCAGATGAGTTGATGAACTGAGTCCAGTCTGGTCTGCTGCTGCTGGGTTGGAACAAAAACCTGCAGCCACACCGGCCCTTTGTGGAACCGTTTGAAGACCCCTGCACGAAATCATTAATACCCAATGCTATAAGTGAGTTATTAATTTCCTTGTTTGCATAAGTTGGTTGCTAACAAAATTTTCATTAAAATGACAGCTTCATGCAACCCTGCGGTGAAGATGATGATTTATACAGATGCTGTTTAAATCTGCATCTCAAATTTACAAGCTCAAATTTACAGTCAAACACAGAAAAATTCCTTATCTGGGTGAGCGGGTTCAAAGGCAAACTTGTTTAAAATTGAACATGGGCTGCAGGAGCCACACCCAAAGAAGCAAAGAAGAACACGTGAACGTCAAGGTGCAGTGATGGAGCAGTCACGTGACGCTTCCTCCATCAAAACACATTATAAATAATGTCGGCGGCACATTTTTACCAACTGGCGCTCCAAAAGCAGCTGAAACTCCTGCGGCTGCTCCGGCAGACACAAAGTCGCGCTTCTCTGTGTCTCTACGGAAGTATTCGAATATCTGCAAAAAGCAGAAATGAATGACATCTACTTAAATACATAAATAACACACAGCACTGTAGTATAAACAGACATTCAAATTATCTAAGATAATCAATCCACTGCTACAGAACAGCTACTGTCATTTTTAATATAGAAACAGATATTAGATATAGATAATATAGATTATTACTTATGTAGCTTTTTTGTTTATTATTTTATACTACCCATTCAAATGTTTAAAATATAAAAATAATCACAGTTATAAATAAATAATATGATGTTGTGTGCATTATTCTTATTTATTATATAGTAATCTCATTTTTATAACCACTTAAGTAATTAAGTCAGTTGAAGACGGAGACACAGACACAGACACAGACACACAGACACAGACACAGACACAGACACAGACACAGACACAGACACAGACACAGACACAGACACACCTTGAAGTCCCTCTTTAAAGATGTGCTCCTGCCTTGGGAGACTCCTGCAGCTACAACCGCACCAGAGTGAATCATGGGCCCTTCCTATAATCCCAAAATAAATAAACATATAAATAAAATGATGTCATAATCCTGAGTGCATCTACACCATTGGCATACAATCAGTAAATGGAATTTCTAGATGTTTTCAAATCTTTGTGGACGGGTTATGCCTACCTTTCCTACAGCAAGACCGCCAACCACAGAACAGATGACGCCGCACACCTTCACCAGCAGGGTCTGCAAGAGACAAACAATGTTAAAGGCGCAAAAGCAGCCTTTGGGATTCTTTCCGTTTGTTTTGCCGTACCTTGAGTCGTACCACCCTGGGAATCTTGACTCCATTCAGATAACACTTAATCTGAGGAATACCACTTCCTGCTGCTATTGGCTAAAGAAAAACAAGAGCATAAAAACATTAAAATACGCATTTCAAATGTCAAGAATGGTGCTTTTCGGAGACGTTTAGAATAAAAACAAGAACCATTGATTGATGGGGTTATCACATCAGCACTTTAAAACAGAGACATGTGAACAGAATGCACAAGTGAGTCAGCTCACTCGTCAGCCTGAGAACCAGAAAAATAAACTCCCAATAAACTTAAGTTAAACAAGCAAGAAAGGAGAAGTGGATTTTCACTGTTGTAATGTTGGACAATTAGATTTGCTATTCACTTCCACGTCTGTAGCAGACAGACCATGCACAGACCAAATCAGCATCAATCGAATACCCACTTCTCTGTCCTGCATGAGCTGGTTCATGTAACATGTCACAATTCAATTCAAGCTTCAAGGCTTCATTTCAAAATGCTGTTTTATTTAGGAAAAAAAAAGGTCAGTCTGTAGTTTTTTTTCTTACCTCAAAAAATGCAACTATGATGGATCCCAGCATGACAAAAACAGAGTTGAGTACCGCCCAGAGGATGAGCGAGATAGACAGACCCCCCACTTCTGTGAACTTATCGATATCTGGGAGAGGTCGGCGATCAAGGAAACTACCTGTGGGTCTTTACACCACTGGGCAGCAGTTGGTTTCAATGTGAATGATCAAAGATGTAGAATAAAAATGGTTACATATGGGGAGTGTCTACAAAATTAGTGGTTCTCACCTTTTTTGAGCAAACATTACGGACTACACTTGCAAACCTGATGGAACATCATGTGTAAATTGACATGTAAAAGAAGTTCTAGCAGTAATAAATCATTTAGTAACACAGCATTCCTGCAGTGAGCCTGGGTACTGTTGCAAAAATCAATGGAATGTTGCAGGTCTTGTGAAATAAGTCAGGATACTCTCTTTGACCACTTGGTATTTAATCCCAGCAAGTTCTTCCACCACGATGTCTATAAAACATGCAATCAGGCCGGTTAGAAAGCCAATCAGTCCGCACACCACCCAGCGACTGATCTCCAGACAGCGGAAACTCTGAAGCAGAGGAACAGGGACAGAGACAGAGATAGAGGAACAGGGAAGAAAGAAGACAGAGGACAGTTACAAAGGCTTGCACAAGGTACAAATGTGTGTTTTTTTTACTGGTTTATTCCCACACTATTTACCATGTAACTCATCCTCCTCTCCTCCTCCAGAAACAGCTGATTCTCGATGTTATCATAGTCCAGACTCTGGAAGAAAAGACAAATATAAACTTCAGTCTATATTTAGACTGGAACTTTACACTGAAAACCAAATATATATATATATATATATTTAAAAAATCTACATCAAGTAATCATAATGATAACTTTAGCATGTGTTGCCATTTTCCAACCTGCACAAGTCGATCACCAATGTTCAAACATCTCTGGTTGCACACACAGAGACCTCCTATAGTGTCACATTTAATACGTGACACTATATTTTATGAGGCAGCGTTATTGGGCACATAACAAAGTTCAAACTGAACTGCAAACTTGGCATTCAACCCCTTCACCTGGAGCCATTGTGCAACAAAACAAGGCTGTCAAATGTGAGCCAGCAGTTGCAGAAGAATCTAACACCTTTACCTCGTATTTAAGTGACAGCAGCTTTTCGTTGTGAGGGATCTCTTTCGGCCTCCCTCGGAGAGACTCCTGTAGGGGAAAGAAAAAAAAAAACAGCCATCACCACATCATTCATCCATGACCTCTGACCTGTTCAGTCATGTGAGGAAGCATCTGACATCAGGACAATGATACATTTTAAAAGGACACAAACGGCAGCAGCAATCAACGCAGGACTCATCGGAGCTCAAGTACGAAACAAAAGGAAAGCCTCGACAGACATCGTGACACTGTTTGATTCATCAGCGAAAGGTTTATTTTAAGTGTTTCCTCCAAATCCTTTTCTAATTATATCTTTGTCAGGCTGATTTATTAAAATGTTTGACAGCTGCATTTGGTAGGGCTGCATCATTGCTGAGTCGCCTGTCATTCCTTAGGATCAAAGGAAACACTTTTGCAAAGGTGCGTTTTTCAAAAACACTCAAGCTGCAGGCACTTCAAACATATTTACATGCAACATCAACAGCAGTCACAACGCAGAGAAGTTTTCTATAACACATACGGCAAATCACATGCACGGTATACACAGTCACACCTCACAGCAAATGGAGGAAATCAAGGGGGAGATGGTGTCCTGGCCTGTACTTGCTTATATTCATTCACAAAGGCCAATAAGATGACATCAAATTTACAAAAGATGGTGCTTTACTCGCCAGAGTTTCCAACCACGTGCCTTTTATGGACACTGTGTGAGTCAACTTGGCCTGGCAGCAGGACAGTTCTGTAGCAGCTCCAGAGCTGAACAACCGAGGTCAAGTAAATACACTAAACTGTCCAGCTCCTCCATTATCTACAGCTGCATCTTACAAATCAGACAACGAAACTCCACATTAATTTAAAAAAAAAAAAAAAAAAATCATGTGATGCCTCCATCACATGACATCTTAATAATTCATGAGATTTCAGGAGTGGCTGGTCAGATTATGGTTTCAGATATTATTATGGTTATTGAAAGGAAAGATCTGTTTTAAAAATAAAGCTTCTAAGGGTCTTGATGGAAAGATGATCAACACCAGGGACAAACACAGAAGAAGTACAACACTGCTTTGTCTCCGGACTTTACCTCTTCTGATGTCATCTCCTCCAAATCCACCGTGCTGAGTCTGCCTATCTGAAATATACTGCGTCCTTCAGAAAACTACAGACATCACAAAAAGCAACAGAAATTCTGTGCATGGCTGTGTAATATGTGTAAAACTCCTCGATGTGATTAAGAATCACACAGACGTGAGTGTCCAGTTTCAGAGGCACAAGGCAACAATACTAATTTGTTTTTGTTGTTGTTGTTTTTTTTACATCAATAGTCTTTTGGCTAGATATTGAAATGGAAATGTTAATGCCCTTTAAATTATATTATTTCCATTGCTGTGAAAGTTAATGACATACTAATTTATGATGTTTATGAGTCCTCATTGAAGAAATCAAGCTGTCTCCCAGTTCAAAAAAAGTTACAAGATAGCCACTGGGACGGGCAAATCACTCATAATTCCTTTACTAGTTTAATCAATCTAATTACTTAGATCATGCAGGCAATTACATTCGGTTTCTTTTCATGCATTTGCATTCCATTTCATAACCAAAGTTTTGCCGTAGCTTTAATGTGGCCGTGAACGCACGCATCCAAACGCTGAAGGAGCGCAGCGGTGCACGGAGAAGAGTGCACCGGTGACTAAGTGGATGTGGCGGGAGCTCCGTGCCGTGAGGCCGGCCGGAGGGCCAGGCCGGTGCTGGCGGTACCTGGGTGAGGAGCCTGGGCTGCTCGGAGCCGTTCAGCAGCGCCGTTCCCTCCCCCGCCGCTCCGGACTCGTCGGCCCGGCTGGACCACGACACTTTCTTCGTGATGTTGGCCATGCTGGCCCGAGTTTTCCGCCCGCCCCGGGACTCGCTGTTTTATAACATTAAACGCAGTTATTGTTGGCTAACTACTGTTTTCAAGCCGAATCATAATGTTCATGTAACTCGTGACGTTTTGTAAGGGTCGCACGCTGGGTCAAAAATATCTCGCGTTTTCCAAATAAGCGCGTTGAATGATGGGACGTGTAGTCCCCCCCCCTTGGGACGGTCGTACGTTTCAAATAGATTTGTTCAGATTACTTGACATTTATAATGCATTATCAAATAAAATTAATTGATTTATTGGTTGAATTAGATTTGTGATGCATTATCATTAAATGATGCAACAGTCTCTTTAGAAAAAAAATTGCCATGATCTGTGCAAAAGCAATAATTCCATCTGATTAGGTTTTTAAAACTTACAGGACTCCGTCAAACTAGAGTTGACTATATTTAGAGGGAGATATTAAAATAATAACTACAAAAAAAGACATGGAAATAACAGAAGTAATTATGAAGACAGCCAGGAAATTTTGTTCCACCCAATGGAACCCTGTCAGTATCAAGCCTCCACTATTGTGTTCCTGGCAAAGCTTGACCCCCCTCCAGCATGTTTTTTTTTTTTAACCCTTACTGTGATTCTCTGATCAATCCGGTCATTTTCCCAGAAGCACTGAATTTTAGGAAACAATTTGAAAATATATTTATCCATCTAGACAAATTATGGAAAAATTGCATTTTGCAATAATGTAAAGTTTCTATTCTGTATTCTTTAGTTTGAGTCACAACTGGAGCATTGAGAAGGGTTTTCCAGAGCAGAAGAGCAACTGTGGTGATATATGAGGGATGTGCTGTTATCTCAGATATTGCAGATGTTTTGCTTTTGTTTTCTTTCTTTAGCATGTCCACACCCATATAACTGTCAAACTCAGCAGAATTTTTAAGATGCAGCTTTGTTGGAAAATGGTTTTGTAGGGATCTAAACGATCAGCTCTGCTGGATCATGTTGTAGCAGGTGCAGCATAAAATTTATTTTTGTCCACATTAAAAACAGTCACCCATGCTGGAGCATTGTCTTTATTACCTCCACCAAGGAGGTTGTGTTTTTGCCGGTGTTTGTCTGTTTGTTTGTCTGTTAGTAACATAACTCAAAAAGTTATGGACCGATTTTGAGGAAATTTTCAGGATTTGTTGGAAATGTGAAAAGGAAGAACTGATTTCATTTTGGGGGTGATCCGGAAGAAATCCTGGATTTTGAATCACTTTGAAATTTCCGTTAACATTGCAGTAAATGGGGCCAAAAGGAATTGTTGCGCTTGGCGGAGGTCTGCGCTCTCCGAGTGCTTTCTAGTTCTCATATAATTCACAAAGAATATTGCATTATATGAATTTTTTTTCTTCATTTTCTTCTCTTGATTGGTAAACTAGGAAATGTGATGTTTAAGGACAGAGAGCTGTAGGAATTCTTGTTTCACCCCTTAAAGTTGACAGGAAGTATGTGCAATTTGGTAATTTCGGACATATTCAGTTTCATTATGACCATTTGACATCTAACTCACTGCATTGTTCCTGTTCTTTTTGTCAGCACTAAAATCAAGGAGAGGTAAGCATGGATTCAATGGTCTTTTTACAGTTTTGATGTACATTTTTTTTTAGATTTTACTGTCTTGATACAGTGAACTTTTTTTCCTAACAAATACAGAGATTTTCCAGCAGATTGGATAGGCTGGGGATGGTGTCACTGCTGTGTGGGCAGTTTTCCAGCACCTGATAGTTTTGCCTAAGATAAAAGCACAATTTTATTTTGAAGTATTTTATACACCTGATGCCTGCTGCAAACATGAATGAGGAGACTGCCCTGCTGAACAGGAGGAATGCACCACCTGAATCAAAGGTTGTAAACATGGCATTTACTTTTTGACCCACTAGCTGAAATCAGTAAATATTAATTGCCTTTTATGTTTAATTTTAGATTTTATTTAGCATTTGTGTTGCGTCAGAGTTTGTGGTTATACATTTGGTCATGCTAAAAAATCTCTGAGGCGTCTCAGTTAAAATTATTAAAGTATGCTTGTATAAGTGTTGTGGTGTAAGTCACCTTCAGTCAGCTCCTTCTTTCTCCTCCATCAAACACTGCAAGTTTAGTGAGCAGAACTGTGCATCGATTTATTCAATTGCAGTCATGTTTTTAGGCTGAAAGCCTTTTGTTTGGTGTGCAGATAGTGCACAAGCCTACTCATGTGTATTAACCAGGGCGTCAGCATTCCACCATTAAAATCTGTCAGCACATTGTCACAGAACTCAAATGACTTTTTTTCACTTACTCATTCCCTCTAAAAAAAAAAAAAAAATTTGTTGCAGGCTAACAACTCCAGACTGTTCCTGGCTGTCTTCACGGCCGTGCTGGGGAACTTCAACTTCGGCTACTCTCTGGTCTTCTCGTCCCCGGTCATACCGCAGCTCAAGAGCCCTGAGGCAGACCAGCGGCTCAGGCTGAGCACCACGCAGGCTGCGTGGTTCGGCTCCATCTACATGCTGGGGGCAGCGGGGGGGAGGCCTGGGAGCCATGCTGCTCAACGACAAGATCGGACGCAAGCTGAGCATCATGGTGTCGGCCGTGCCGTCCACCATTGGGTGGGTCCTGAAGCGACAGGAACCGGATGGCCGTTTTAAGGAAGTGCATTTACATTAGTATCCATTCTGACCATAACAAAGGAAAACAAAGGGAATCAGTCAGAGCTGGAGGGGAGAGTGGTGTGTCAATCACATTCAAGTACTGTAGTCTGGACAGTTGTAGGTACTAAAAATACCATTCTGAGTGGAGTGTTGTCTCCTGATTCCCTCCCACGGTCTAAAAGCACTTATATTGAGTTGACTGGACGTGTTAAATTGCTCCTAGGCTTGAGTGGGTGAGTGAATGGTGTGTGTGTCCTGTGATGGACCTGTGTCCTACCTGGGGTGAATCCAGCAGACCCCAGTTAGGAATGAAAAAAAATGGAAAATGGATAGTCATGACACATGTCATATGTCTTAGATACTTGCTGCTCGGGGGGGCTGTGAACCTCTGGATGCTCCTGATGGGCCGTTTCCTCACCGGTGTCGCCGGGGGCATGACAGCAGCATCCATTCCGGTACGTTACAACCGTTACAGGATAGATAAATACATACTAAGAAGCATAATGTTGGAGTCTTTCTGTCTCGTGTTTTTTTTTTACGTGTCAGATTTACATCTCAGAGATTTCCCATAAGTCAGTGAGAGGGGCGCTGGGCTCCTGCCCTCAGATCACCGCTGTGTTTGGGTCACTGGCTCTCTACGCGCTGGGTAGGAACCTAGAAATGACTCCTGAAGTATACTTGCTTGGTTATCAGTTTGGAGTTCCTGAAACCGTTGGGCGGTTCAGGAGACACGGAAGTAAAATCAAGCACTTTGCTTCACATTCTGCCCTGGTGCGAACATTTAAGCGGGCTGTACGATGACCAGGTCTGGTGCTGCCGTGGCGGTGGCTGGCTGTGGTCGGGGAGGGGCCGGCCCTGGTGATGACCGTGCTGATGGTGTTCATGCCCCGCTCCCCCAGAAGGCTCCTCTCTCTGGGCCAGGAGGAGCAGGCCAAGAAGGCCCTCCGCTGGCTGAGGGGGAAGGACTACGACACGCCCGCAGAACTCCTCACCATACAGGTGAGGTACGCCGACATTTGTTCGCGGCCACACGCAGCACCGCACCTCGCCGTGGACAATAACAACCCACGCACAGCAATTCAGGTGCACGTTTTAGTCACTTTAGATTGATGGTGTGTTTCCCTGTACAGCACAGCATTGACACACAGGACAGAGTCACATTGTCCCAGCTGGCCACGCCCAGTTTTTACCGCCCAATCCTGATCTCAGTGGGGATGCGTTTCCTGCAGCAGATGACGGGCATCACACCAATTCTCGTCTATCTGGAACCCATCTTTTCTCATAGCAAAATTGCCGTGGGGCCTAGGTTGGGCATCTATTCATTCTGTACCTGCTCAGTCCTTTTCCTGGAATGTTTGTCATCACATACATTTGTAATTCCATGCATTAGCGCCATTAATTCTGCCCTGCCGTGCCTCTCTTTGCCATGTGGCAGGTCGGGCGCTGCCCTCGTGGGTGTGGTCCGTCTACTCTCTGTTGTCACGGCAGCCTCTTTGATGGACAAGGCGGGACGGAAAGCGCTGCTCTACACCTCAAGCATGCTGATGTTCCTGTCCTCCCTGACTCTGACGATCGTCTCCCACACCACATCCTGTCCTCTGGGCCCGACACCGCCTAATGCCACTCTCGGTTTGGAGGGTTCCTATGGCAACCCTGAAGCAAGTCTGATTCCTCTCATCAGCACTATGGTGTTTATATTTGGTGAGTATTTAGAGCGCATCGCCCAAGCTTGGATGCTGTGTCTTTGCCCTTTTCTTCAATAAAGCTGGTTCAAAGTGGATTGTGAAGCCTGTCACATCCTGAAATAACTGAAGTTTCATTGTTGGATGTGACACTCTCGTCTCAGGATACGCCATGGGATGGGGCCCAATCACGTGGCTGTTGATGTCAGAGGTACTGCCGCTGGTCGCCAGGGGCGTGGCCTCGGGTCTGTGCGTCGCTGTCAGCTGGTTGACTGCCTTCGTGCTGACATACGTCTTCACGCTCCTGGTGGACGGGTACGGCCTGTACGTGCCCTACCTGTGGTTCATGGTTGTGTGTGTGCTCTGTTTGCTCTTCAATGCTGTGTGCATCCCAGAGACTCGCGGTCGCTCCCTGGAGGAAATCGAGAACTATTTTAGGACGGGGCGCACCTTCACCATCAGGCGACGTTCCACTGTGCAGTCACGTTGTAGCCCAAACCAACAAACAGTGCAATAAAGTGGGTCGTTATATGTGCAGTAGGAGAAGAATTTGTGAGTGTGTGTGTGTGAACATACTAAGTCTGTGAACTTAGTATGTTCATACTACATACTAAGTACCAAAATATTAATTCTACTATCAAAGTGAGGTTGTCTGGTCCTCTCAACTTTAAACGACTGTTGGAGGGTAACAGACCTGTACAGGCACAAGGATGTGTGTGAGCGCGCATGCGTGCATGTGTGCGTGCGTGCGTGCATGCGTGCGTGTGTGTGTGGTGTAAATACAAAGAGGCATTCCAAACATTTGCACTGACTGCTGCTGCCATCGATCTCTCTGCCTGTAAAGAGTGTGACGTTGGCCTGAGGGAAACCCCAGGGCTTTTTCCGTGCAAGTTTTCACTTCACTTAGATTATCTTGTAAATCTGCTGGCATAATTAAATTTCATAAATTACTTTTAATACCTCTGTTTTTGTATTTTTTCATACTTTTTGTGTTGTCTTCTATCTGCACTTGCACTATCGATATACCAAGTTTTTTTTGTCAATTTTTTACAGTATAAAATAAATGAATGAAATCATAAAATATGTTCAGATGTTTAACAACAGAAAAAGAAAAACCTGCAGTTGTGAGCATGCTTGACAAATTTAAATAAGTATACAATAAAGAATTCTTTAATATTATTAATGGTGATGGTCACAGTCCTCTGAGCTGACGGAAGTGAATGAAGTCTCGCACACGGTGGCTGAGCAGGCCCGGTCACATGCCACAGTCTGTGTCATGAATGTGACTCACAGCGGTCCACGTTACAGTGTCATTATCAGCCCTGCTCTCTGGTGACACCACAGAACTGCTCCTTAGGTCCCTCATCACTGTAATCAGTCTGCAAATTCTGCAAATGGACAGAGAAACCAAGACATGAAATACATATGAAAAATAATGATATTATAGTGTGTGTGTGTGTGTGTGTGTGTGTGTGTGTGTGTGTGTGTGTGTGTGTGTGAGAGAGAGAGAGAGAGAGAGAAAGAGAGAGAGAGAGACCACACCTTCCTAACTGCATGGTTATTAATTAGAGACAAAGAATAGCTTTGAGGGAGCCTTAGTACAGTATCTTTGTACAGAAGGACAGCTTATTTGTGAAACATAATATGCTGTAGAAACATGCAGTGCACACAGAAACAGTGCGGTTAATTAAATAATCTCATTATTCTCATGGGAACTTTGGTCAAAAATAACAAATGCTCATAATGTTGCCCATCTATTATATAGAGAAGATAAATAATAAATCTTTACAGGTTTTTATCTGGACAAATTGATGGAAACATAAATAGTTATATCTACATTTTCTATGTTTGTCTTTAATGTGCTCTTGTGTCCACAGTTGCTTTGGGAAGTGTTAGCTTATAAAATGCAGTTTCATAGGTACTTTGAATGCCCTAACTCAAACTTTTCAGCCTTTATTTTTCACCTAAAGTCACTAAATACATATACTGACTATCCTTTTGTACACATTTAACACTTCCAGACCTTCAATACTACTAAAGCCCAATTTAAATCTCACTATAACATATTTGCAAAAACTTTGTTAAAATTAGCATTAATTGGAGAGACAACGTCATGACACATGACTAAATATAAGAATAGTTAAACATTAATCTATATTATTATTAAAATATATAAGATGGTTGATAGCCCATCAAGCGTGATACCAATTGTATATACACACCTGCTGTTTTGTATAGAAAAAAACATTCTTATTTATCAGACAAGTGCTTACCTATTCAACCACATTAGGAAAAACTTTTCATCTTGGCCTCCATGCAGCTTTGGGATACCTCAGGGCGCAATACTGGGATCAGCCTTATTGATGCATCCTCAGTTGCATCTTTGCCCTCAGCATGAACTGAGAGCAAAGATGCAATTGTTGCTGGACATTCTTAAAGCAGATCGTAAAATAAATTTTACAAGTTTTGAGTGTTTTGGGTGTGGTGGTACTGTGGTTTTTCCTCTTCTTGAAGAAGATTTACTGTTCTTTCAAGAAGATTTTTTTAAATAAGTTTTCTTTACCTTATCTCAATCTTTATATGCATAATTAATTATTAAAAAACATTTTAGGGTTTGAGAAAAACTTATCCTTATTGGAAAAAACACCAACCATTGAGGTGTGACCTATGAAACATGTTTCAGTTCATTAAAAAATAGGACAAATAACTCACTCTTCAGTCTGTTGTGGAATGCGAAGGGATTGGTCTATTTTCTGGAATGCCGCTGATCAACCTCATTGAACCACAGATACAGACAGACACACAGACACACACACACACTAACACACCTACACACACATGTCATCCAGTTATCATCATGAAACCAGACAACACCCTGCCTCACCCCTCCACCTTTGGGATAAAATAAATCTAAGTATATAAAACATAATAATGTTGTTTCTAAAAATACAATGTCTTAACTCGTCTTGAACACTATAATGGTTTGAGTTAATCCCAATCTCAAGGTCACCAATTCACATTTCTGCAATTGATAAAGATCACGTGTCCATCATCACACATGTGAACTGTGCTAACAGGCTCAGGAGCCGTCTGTGATTCAGTGCCCAGCTGTAGAAAAATGTGACTGAACTGGCCTAATCCCAGTTGACAGAAATAGATCCCCCAGTCATCTCTTGGGCCAAGTAATAAAATCTGGTACATCTAGAAATCTCACTTGAACAGCTACACTAAGTGCAGAGTGTTAAAAGGAAAACTCACTCTGTAGAAGATGTCCCACTTCTCACCCCGACCGACAGCTTTAACCTCTTTAAACCCAGCTACTGGTCTGCACACATACATTAACTGGTATTCAGCTGCCTTCTGACACATATGGGTCATTTATTTTCACCAGGAAGGATAGAGATTATGTTTAATCCTGTTTGGGTTTTTTTATTTGATGGTCAGGAAGTAGGCTTTTGGCTGTGATCTGGACTTACATCAGTTTAATACCGCCATGACTGAGATGTCACCTATTTCACCTGGAAACAGGGTAAAAGCCATTTCCTTATTTATAGAGTCAGATTTGGAGGCTGGGTGGAGTTTTGGGGGAACAGGATGAACCTCTGCTTAATTGTGTAATCTGCTGGGTTGGGTTAGAGGTGGCAAATGTTACCAGCCCGCTTTTGTCTAATAGATTGGAATGCAACCCCAGATGAGAGGGAAACTGGTTAGAGTTTCTCTCTCACACACGCGACAATCAAAACACTCCCACATTAATTCCTCCAAACAAACAAACAAACAAAAAAAAAAAAAAGGAATAAATCGAGGACCAGTTGCTGGGTGTCAAATGTACGCGCCCTGATTCATGCTCGCTGTATATTCGTGTTTTTTTTGGACTGGGGTTGGGCTTTGGGCGTGCCTGGTGAGCAACCTGTACAGGTACAGGTGCAGGTGAGACCAGCAGACCAGTGGACATACACACACACACACACACACACACACCCGTCAGCCTTCTGACAGCAACACCTGGCGAAGGTAAGTCTGCCACAAACTACTGCTGATCTTTATATTAGATGTAACCTGTTATTACAGTTGATAGACGTTGAAACAGACTTTACACGCTTTCTTGGAGAGGCCGTGTCGGATCATATATTTTGGAATCAGAGATTTGGCTCAGCCTAATTTTGGACCCGTTTCTTTCTTTAATTGTGGGCATTGTGTAAGAGTCATGTTGAGTTTTTCGATTAGAGCTCCCGGTCTGACTTTCAGACTTTGTTTCAATTGAGCTGATTCTGCCGGACGAGCTGATGTCAAAGATGTTAAAGTGTCACAGCTATTGTGGTATCATTTCTGTTGAGAAGGACTGGCACCAGCACCCCTTTTACGCTCTATTTCCTGCTGTAGTGAAATCATTCTGCATTTGTGATCGTGTGTCCAGTAAAATGTGTGGATCATTGTTGACACATCTGAACTCAAAGCTGTTCTGGATCCACCAGTTAATGGCCACTGAATTCGGTCCACACCGACGCGACATCACCACTGAGCAGGACAGGGAGTCTGAAAGGTCCAGATGTTTAAGAACAGTGATTGAAACAAACTAAATACTGAGCATTTTGGTAGAAATGAGTTGGCATATAGTCACTACAGCGCAGAAAAAATAAAGCGCATGCTGCTGGAAAGCAGACTTTTGGGTTTTCTCTTGTGTCCAAGGTCTCCATGAGGTGATTGATAGGTGAGGGGGGGGTGGCACACGTCTCACACATGCTGCTTTTGAACAGCACAGATCCCACATTGTCCCACGCAGTCACACCCGTGGATGGTTCAGGGATGCTAGTCTCGCTCTGGGGACCCATCCAAGCAAATACCACATTCAACCTCAGAGAGATAACAGTTGGATCATTCACTCTGAAGTCTGTGAAGTCAGTCACCACCGCCACCAGTTTGTCCACATCTGTCGCATTTCTCCGAACAAAAGCTGGTTATACCAGAGGTCCTTGCCAAAGCACATTCACACTGGCTCCGATAATAATTTTGTTTTTTTTAGTTTTTTGTTTAGTTTTTTTTTTGTCAAAAAAAAGGAATGGACTTTAGATTTATTGTTTAGTTGCTGATTATTCTGCTGGAACACTCCCATTACCTGTCACGTGGAAAAAAGGATGTCGCTCGGTCACATTCCTGCTACGACGCGACAAGGGTGTGTGCGTGTGTGTGTGTGTGTGTGTGTGTGTGTGAGAGAGAGAGAGAGCACAAGAAGGGATGCATCCAGAAAAACTTGTGTTGTTTCTGTAGACAAAAATTAGGACAAAGCGAGGGGAATGACTGTAATTTTCGATGGTATTACAAGGAGAGGGCATCACGTTGAGCCGCAGCATAGTAAAACCTAGTCTGACCTTTGACCTCTGACAGAACCTCTTTTCATACCACTCAAACTGTTACCTTTTTTTTTACATTTTTGTGGTGGACAGCTTCAAAATCTTCAAAATCACATTTCATCTTTGTCACATATGTGTTTCTTACCTAAAACAGTATGAGGTATCAGGTAGGAAACACATGGGTGTGTTCGAGTCAACATGAAACATCTGCACGTCTTAACGTTTGCTGCAGCTGTTTCACCAGTTCAGGATGTGTAAATCCACCTTGGTCGACATCTACTGGCCATAGAAATACTCATTTTCTGCGGGCGTGGCAGTATATGACAAATACCTTTAAATCGTTACATATATTTTCTCTGCAGTGTCACTGAAATCCTACTGAATCCTGTTGCATTTCGCAGCACAATGAGTTCAATTGATAAACCAGATCTCCCTCCATACGTCATTCCAGGTAATCATATCTTATTGATCACTTAATCATACTTTTATTTACTAAGATAAGATAATGAAGGAAAACCAGGATGAATCAACTCTTTTATTTATGGAAACCTACGTAGAAAATTTATTTCTTACAACTCAATTTAGGTTATCTTTCAGAAAACACTTTCATACAAAAGTTTCATACAAAAGTGTACAGAATAACTGAATTTGGTGTAAATGGTTTAAAAATGTTGAATGTGATTTTAAACATTAAAAGGAAGTGATGTCGTCTTATTTTTTACAAAAGCTGGTGTTGAGGTACTTGGTGGTGCTTAAATGACCCTCTTCTCTTTGCTCCAGTTGATAGTCAGGGGGGGATGATGTGAAGGTTTACCACCTCCACACTCCCTTCAACCCTCTGGAATCCGGCCAAGAACAGCAAGGTGAGCCCCCCCCACCCCAACCCCCACCCCACCCCCCCAACAGAAAACAAAATCCACATTTTGGCTGCATTGTTGAAACCTTCCATCCTCACTTGACCTCTGACCCCAGTGCAGACATCAGGGAATGTAAATCTGAACATGGAGCCCACGGATGGGAAGCGGAAGTACGTGAGCTACGACACGGCGCTGGGGAGGAACGCCGGCATGACGACATGCACCGCCTGCCAGCAGCAGGTCATGACCAACGTCACCTACAAAGCCGGGACGTACGCGTGGCTCATGTGCTTGCTCTTCATCTGCTGCGGGTGGGTGCGCGTCTCGGCGGACACCGGCGAGTGTGCTGAAACCGGTGTGCTGAAATTGTGAGGTGCTCTGCTGCAGGCTGGTGCTGTGCTGCTGCCTGATCCCCTTCTTCATGAACAACTTCAAGGACGCCTACCACACCTGCCCCCGCTGCAACAGGGTGCTCCACGTTGAGAAGAAGCAATGCTGCAAATGATGGGAGCGCGACGGGAGCGGGCAGACCGGAGCCACGGAAACATGAGACGACCTCGGCGGAACCAAGCGCATTTCTGTGGATCACAAATCAAACGTCACATTAGCGAACAGACTGGGAGCGACCGTGCAGCCGCAGCTTTAGGTATCGATCTCTCACCACGCTGCGGCGAGTTAAGTCAAGCACACTCGGTGCACTTTTTCTTTTTTTGTCATTATCTGTCATCACAGCAAATTTAAAACTACCACACATATTCAGTTTTTTTTGTTGTTTTTTTTTTTTTTTTTTGAATGAAGGCATGTATATAAACTTTACCATCATGAATCATTGTCTAAAGAGGTCACCGCATTGTAGGGAACAAACTTCATTTACCAGTTCTTTTGAGAGTCTGCATGTAGAATTCTGAGTTTTTCTGCCATTGCCTTGCAACGTTTCTTAGAAATTAAAAATCTGATGCATGCTCGTGTTGAAGAGTCATGATGGCGAAGCTTCAGGTTGTTATTTAGCGTGGACAGTTGAACAACTTAGGCCCGCGCTCACCCTATATTTTAATATTTCCTGCCAAAAGCCCAAAAAAAGCTCTTGGAAACTTTTTTTAAACTCCACATTTGCTTGACATTCTCACACTAGGAGCCGTGCAGTTCTTCCATGAAGGGAGGAAGACGTGTAATCATATGAAATTATCTTTCTGTTGTCCCTCACGTACTTGTCATGTTAATTCATTCCAGTTTGAGGCCGAGGCCGCGCTGCGCAACCGCGGGACACGTCACATCTGCGCTGTTGAAGCTGCTGACATTTGTTGCTGGCGTTTGTTGCTCCGTTAAGAAATGCTCATGTTTGCATTCATCTCTGTCATGTTTGAACATACAGGATTAAGCTATACAACCATTTCTTCCCCTACCCCCACCGTGAGCAGGTTAAATCAACTAGATTGCTATTTTAAGAAACCTTAACACATAAACAAAAAGATTCACCTAACAATATTTTTTCCCTCTTCCCTAAATAATGACTATGCTTGCACAGTTATTTTCTGTTATTTTATTACATTATTTGCATACATAATAATAAACTATATGAATATTATAGCACCCTGCTCCATGACTTTATTATCTGCACTTGTTGACATGATCACATGGCTGATCAGCGTGGCCAAACATTATTTTTTACAGACTCAAGGGTGGGCTTTTGGCTGTCTTTTACTGAGGGGAAGCTGTGGTCGGTGGACCGTTCTTCCGCCTCAGGACCACCACACAGGTTCTTGGTCTTCAAACGTCTGTGTCATGATAGAGGGGGCTGGTGTAAACCTTCACATCCTTCCCCAGTTTTGTGTCATCCAGACTTGTCTCACAGTTCTGCCAGGTATGGAAGCATCTGAGATGAGGAGAAAGGGAGGCCCATTCCCAATAAAATGCGGACGTTTAGAGTAAACGTTAAATATGATGAACTTTAACTTTCATAGTAGCCCACAGATGATCCCAATTCATGATGGGAGGGTAGTGAGCTACGTGTGATTAAGTACATGAAGGTATAAATCAGGAAACCATGATTGGTCATACTTTGGATGAAATCTAATATAAAATGGATGTATGTTATTTAATAATGTATGATGTTATGTATGTAATGTAAAGTGTAATGAATAAAAGACCACCTCCTCCCACCCTGGGTCATAGTGATGGAGGAATTACAGGATCAACGGCCTGGCTCAGGAGACAACCAGAAATAAAATAAACCTTCTTTATATCCTAAAATGTAACAATGATGAATTAAAGCAAATTAATTCAACGCAAAATTCTAAAAGCATAAAAGTTGAAAGCCAGCATGAAAGCTCAACAAAGTACAGGTCCATTTATTCTTTGCTTATATTTATAACAGCAGTATTCATAAAGTCTCCGGATGAGTTCATGTAAATTTACAGATTCATAATGGACAAAGCCCAAGGAGAAAACACAAAGTTGCCGACATCATCCTCATCATCATGCTTATCGTCAAATGAGTCAGCGAAGGGTGCGGGAGCGTCATTGTGTTCTGATTCAAATCAGAGTGGAAGGTCAGACAGAAAAGACGCTAAGTCCAGGCGACCCACGAAATCTGGTGTCTTTAACAAAAAGAAAGGTAAACACTTTCACTTCTCCATGTGGTTCACTGGTGTCATCTCTGCAGCACTTTAAACTCAAATCTTCTCTACCTTGCAGGCCGTGTTGGGTTTGGGGCTGTGCCTCGGGTCCCACATAAACCAAAGGGCTGGAAGCCTCGTCCTGCTGTCAGAGGAGCCAAGGCTAACAAAGCGCGTAGTAGCGAAAATCAAATATTGAAGAGGCAGCTTGCAAATCAGGAACTGGAGATCAAACAATTAAATAATCTGGTTGTTGAGCTTCAAAATGAGAACGCCAGTATCAAAATGGAGACTCAAACACTGAAGCAGGTGAGCTCATCCTTTATCACTTTGGTGTTTGAAATTGATATTTCTTCCTCCACACCAAATGTGGAGGAAAGACCAATTACATATGTGTGTACACTGGTTTATTATTATTGTTTCTTCATGATGTCCTAAAATCACCACACAGGTTCAAGCGCGCCTGCAACACAAAACAAAAGAGGAAAAAACTGCGGATGAGCTGACGGCACGGTACATGCAAGACATTCATGCTTTACAAGAGCAGCTCCGGGAACACAAGAAGCTGCTGCGAGCAGCTGAGGAGACGGTGAAGGACAAGGACGAGAACTATGCGAAGCATCAGAGCCAAATGAAAAAGTACCAGAAGAGCATCACACAAATGAAAGAGCTGCTGACCCCGAAAGGCCTGGAGAGCAGAGATGAGCTGCTCCGGGAGATAGACAGACTGAAAAGACTGGTCCAGGACGCCGAGGAGAGGGCCACCGTACGTAGATTTGAGACCCTCCTGATGAATGAATTTACTGAGGAATTCACAGGCGGTCTGAAAACAGGGCATTTTATGTGTTTTGTAGGCAGTGGAACATGATGACATAATCCGCACTCAGCATCAGAAAATACTGCACACTGAGAAGAAAAAGACGACAGAGGCCACGAAGAATGTCATCTATCTGCTGGATACGGTGCAGCAGCTCAACCACAGGCTCATGGTCAGTACACACACAATACGTTTCCTCGGGGGGGGTGTAGAATAGGTTGACACTTTCTTCGACTTTCATCAACTTGTTGGTTTTTCCTTCAGGTCGAGGAAATGGTAATACAAACACGGGCATTCATGTTAAACAAAAAGGCAGAGGCTCACCCAACAGAGACAGGTAATGATCATTTACCCGCTTGTACATTTCTCTTCTCTTAAATATTGAACTAATGACTGTTCTCCTGCATAATTTGGTTCACATAACAATGTGCAGGCACGTCTGTGAATCTCAATCATCAACGGTTGTGTTCTTTGTCTACAGGAACAAACCAATAGTCAAAGACAAAATGAAATCCACCCACAAGTGGTGAAGGCCAAACACCCCATCTGTGTGTAGACATAGCTGCTGCCCTCCACAAAAGAGAAGAGGTCATCCTGTCTTCCTGAAGCAGCTCCTTTCACATACATACATATTTTAGTATTTTGATGCAATTATTAAAAAGTATGAAAGTAATAAATATTGAACCTTTAAAATCTTTGTTATGGATGGTGGTCACGTATTGACACATAAATATGGCATTTGCATGTACGGCCCATTTGGTGGGGCTCTTCACAAACGCATGAACAGATTCCTGACTGCACGTTGAAGAAGAAGTCCTTGCACAACTGGGACACCTTATCTGCTACAGTGTCTTGACCAGCGTGACTGCCCCCATGAATGTTTGGCAGCACAAATGAACCACCGTCACCACCATCATCATCACCACCATCATCATCACCACCATCATCATCATCATCATCATCATCATATAGCAAAGTGATGCTCTGTCCCCACTGCATAGGGCTGATCCCCCTGAGCCGGGTCATCAGCAAGACTGACTATGGATACCGACTACAAAATAGGGGAAATTGTCAGCCACCCCCCTCTACATGCAGGACAGCAATACCTTGGGTATAGGCAAAGGCAAACCTTGAGGAGATAGCCAGGAAGTCAACCACAGCCAAATGCCTCCACACAGTAAGGCAAGTCCTGAGGAGTCAGCTGATCAGAAGGAACAACACCTATGCTCTTCCAGTCATCAGACACCCCACTGGTGTAATAAAGTGGCCAAAGGAGGACATTAAGACAAGAATGTCTCCTCACAATGTATGGCGGGTTTCACCCCAAGTGCAACACCCGAGGCTGTGCATGAAGCAGGAAGAGGCCCCAGGACAAGGTGCTAAGTGAACACTTCAGGCAGCAGAAACCAGGTGAACAACAGCTGGAACCATCATGGGAGGACAGGTCCCTGCATGGCATGTACCACTGCCAAACTGAGGAAGTGAGATCCAAAGTGCAGGCGGTGCAAGGAAGCTCCTGAGAGGATCCAGCACGTAAGAGCAGGGTGTGAGATAATCATAGGTAAAACCAGTGACGTGCAGTCAGAGGAGGCAGGGGAGGCCTGAAAAGTAAAAGATTAAGTTAAATGGTTGTATTTTCCCAGTGATTTTATAAACTAATTATCAATTTAACTTTGCCGTTTTTATATTATCTTTTCATTTTCACGTTGACTGACTGAGGACGACTTTCCTCTCTGGCACTGATCTCCATCAGACAGAGAGACTTTAAAACTCAAGGCACAAAAGAAAGACTTCTGGTCAGAAGGTCATCGATGCGTTCCTTCAGAAGGCGCATGGACTTCATTTATAATTTATTACCTCCCCAAGGAGGTTATGTTTTTGCCGGCGTCTGTCTGTCTGTCTGTCTGTCTGTCTGTCTGTCTGTCTGTCTGTCTGTAACATAACTCAAAAAGTTATGGACCGATTTTGATAAAATTTTCAGTATTTGTTGGAAATGAAAAGGAAGAATTGATTTCATTTTGGCGGTGATCGGGAAGAAATCCTGGATTCTGGAACACTTTGAAATTTTCATTAACAGTGTGGTAAATGGGGTCAAAAGGAATTGTTGCGCTTGGCAGAGGTCTGCGCTCTCCGAGTGCTTTCTAGTTAGTAAAGGTAAGACCGTAATGACATTTTTTAAAATGTGCTTTTTGTGTGCTACTTGTGAACACGCTGCTCTGGAGGGCTCATATGATGTTTGTAAATCTGACTAATGACGTCAGTGCCTCCCCAGCCATCAACCTCACCGCACGTCACTGGGTAAAACACACATGGAATGTCACAGTAGCTGTTGTAGTGTAGAGGAACATCTGTACCAAGTTCAGACTGGGGAACAAGTGGTAATACATTTTTTATTTTTCCTACCCTCTTTCTGGAGGTTTGGATTTGTTTTTATGGTTGGTTCTTGTTTTGTGTTTTGAATTTTTTTTTTAATCTTTTTGGATCTAAATGATGTAATGTGTGAAAAAAAACATGGCAATGCTGTAGAACAGACTAATTTCTCACAGTTCTTGTAATTAATCAATGATTAATTGTTAATTTCCTTACATCTTCTTATATTTGTCTCAAAACTGGCATATGGTAAATATGAGAAAGGAATTTAGAGATCAAAGGCTCAAGCCTTGAGCTTCCATTGCCTATCTACCCCAATAACAGTTGTTGATATGCCCTTTTGATTCTTTTAAGATGAAACGAAATGAAACATGAAAGCAACAATATAAGGTAAAAAGTTACATAGTATCACTCTGTGACTCTGTGGAAAACTTGGACTGTGGCTTTACCTTGGGTTAAATCTTGCTTGAACAGATCACTTCACTCCATAAAGTCACTGAAAATGTCTCATTTAGAACATATCAACTACAAGTTCATTCATAAACCAGGCATTCGTACTGTTTTTCTTAATAACGTGCATATGTCTGTCCGTGATATAAAGAAGAGGGTTGTAGAACAAGAGAATCTCAACAACACCAACCTGATTACCTTAGAAGGTTTCATACAGTTGTTATGCAAGATCATCTTTTTTCATGTTTAAGATCATCTACCCCTTCTCTAAAGTTTCTCCTTATGTTTTGCAGACTACAACGAGGAAAACTGTTTAATCCCAGACAAGTCTTTGTTGATGATCCATCCAATTCCAGTGGACGAAAGCCTAGACGACACAGACGTATCGGACGAGGAAGCTACTGCCTCATCCCAGTTAGTATCCATTTGTCTGGTTCTAAGTCCTGCTCAAAGTCATGTGATCTCTTCACTCTTCAAATCACTGTATCCAACAACATATACCACATATGATTGATCAATGTTACTGGTTTTAACAGCGACTCTGAGAGGGTGTTGGGATCCCCCCCCTGCTGAGGACGTGGAAGAAGAGTCCTGTGACTACACGTGGTACCGGTCCATGGTAATTATCATGTCCTTACATCTAATCTCACCTTTCATGATATCTTCCTGTGCGAGAGTGACAGTATTTGCTTCTCACACAACTCTGCAGCTGAATGTGAGAGTGAGCCAGAGGGAACACCGATCAACCAGGGCACCGTGGAGGTTGAGGCGGATGCGTGGATGGAGGAGCATGAGCCTCCAGTCATTAAAGAGGAGAAGCCAAGGCCCAACACCAGCCTGCTCTGGTGCCAAACCTGCAGAGGGCCGACGGAGGGGCCTGTCCCTGTACCCTGCTGTTCAAACGACTCCTGCCTCGATTGTGAGTTGATCCCCAGCGACAGCGCAGGCTGATCTGTGTGATGGCCGTGAAACTTTCTGTTCTTTTCACTCATTTTAATTTTGTCTTTTCAGACATCAGTGAGGCGTTATTGGTGGAGTACTCCTGTGACGGCTGCCATCAGAACGAAGTCTCCTCCCAGAACCTGATGGAATACCAGGATTCTGAATCGGTAACCATCTCTGTTCTTTCAATCGTTGGGTTTATTTTACTCCAAATGAAAAAGGAAATGTCTTCTCACCTTCTCTCAATGCAGGTAAGATCCTGTATCACAATCAGTTCTGGATTCTGCAGCTCAGCAGAGGAGAATCAAGAGGACTTTGACCTTCCTGTGTCAGCAGTGTGAGTTTAGCCTCTTAACAAATGCATCAGCAGGCATCTAAATAAAAAGTAACAGCTAAAATGGAAAGCCTTTTAATCCACTTTGTGTCTGATTCTGTTGTAGTGGACTCCCACCACTGAGCACAGACGAAGAATCAAAGGTGAGTCCACAGCTTTGACACTGTGAGAGACCAGATCGCTTGTTAGGAATGGACCTTTTGTGTCTTCACAGTTTCATCACGGTTTCATTCTCTCTTTTTTTCTTTCTCTGACAGCAGAAATTCAGTCCGGTACTCCCCCCCTTAAGCCTCACCCCTCCACGCCCCACACCTGAGCGAGTCTCAGAGCCAAGGCCCCACCATCGGCAAGACAGACCTTATCGCCCATCGTTGTCGACTTCGCCCCGCAAGGCCTCCAAACGATCCCGCTCCCGCTCCCATTCAGAGGAGAGAGCTTGGGCGAGGTCTGGGTCAGGATCTTGCCCAGCCAAAAGGTCGAGGAGACGGGGCGGGGTCAGAGGAGATGAAATGCACGACGATGACTCGGACAGCGGGGAGACAATTACAATTAGAATCCCAAAACGAGCTCGTCGTCGCAGAGCAGGGGAGGTCACACCTGTGACGTTACATTTTTATCCGTAGGAGAAGAAATAAAATAGGATCGAAAGAGAGAGAGAGAGAGAAAGAGACCCTTCAATCTCAAAGTGTTTGATATGTTTATTAAATGAAATAAAACCATAGCTGACAGCTGTTTGTATCTCTTTTATTTAGATTTTTAAGGTTGTGTTTCAGAAAAGAAAGAACATTGCATGGGAAACTAGAAAGCACTCGGAGAGCGCAGACCTCCACCAAGTTTATATAAATTGCAATAAAATCCGTCTTCTGGATCAGATCCGGATCAGCCTTTGGAATATGATAGAGGATCCCATTGTCCATCCCTGAGTCAAATTTCATGGGGTTTGGTCAATAATTAACCGAGATATTGAGAAACGAAATGTTTGGCCCCATTTACCACATAAGGAAAATTTCAAAGTGATCCAGAATCCAGTATTTCCTCCGGATCACCCCCAAAATGAAATCAGTTCTTCCTTTTCACATTTCCAACAAATCCTGAACATCTCATCAAAATCGGTCCGTAACCTTTTGAGTTATGTTGCTAACAGTCAAACAGACAAACACCGGCAAAAACACAACCTCCTTGGCGGAGGTACATATGTTGAGTTTGGTTTCCAAGGAGACGATAGAAACGGTGTCTTTAATCGATCCGTTCGCTTGTGTTGTGGGTTCCGGGTTGGTGAATTTCCAAAGACGATCGACCTCAGGGCTCAAGTGTGAGTGTCCGCAGACCCTCAGTTGTGTGAAAAATGAATTCCATATGATGGGAGCGCGAACCATCAGAACCATCGCGGAACTGCAGGGACTCGACGGCCTCTGGTGGTCCTTGGAAATAGCGCATCCTGCAGCTCCAGCAAGCACCTCAGATGGTCAACACACTGATGTTGGAGAAGGAAGTACAGTAACCCGCGGGGGTTACGCGATAGACGAAATCCGCGAAGTAAGCAGCTTTATTTTTTACAATTATTTTCCAGGTTTTAAGGCCGTAAAACCCCCTAACCAGGGAAAGTTCAAAGTTCAAACTTCTTCCTCCTCCTTCTGGGTGCGACCGCAGGTGCCTTTTCCCCTGCAGTTCGTCAATCTGGATTCAGAGCACAATGCACTGGGGGAAAAACCTGCGAAGCAGCGAAAAGCCAGCCGCGTTATAGCGAGGGTTCACTGTAACCCACTGGTCATGCTGGTGGCTCTGGCCAATGCTGCCTGGGGGCCCTCCCTGCGAGAGGTCATCCGCTGACCTCATCCGACTTGTCTGGCATCTGGAAACGCGTGTGTGTGTGTCCATGGAAGTTCCCCCCTAATCAGGATGTGCAAACATCCAAAGGTGGTTAATAAAAATGGAAAGAATCCAGATTCAAGGTCCAAGTGTCATAGCAAAGCATCTTGCATCATTTTTGTACATCATCATCATGAGATGTTCTCTTTTTTTTTTAATATCAAGGTTGTTGTTTTTTTACCACCATCCTACCTGACTGCATAAAGAACCGATTTGTGTGGTTACCAACATTGTCATATTGTCAGCATACAAGTTATCTATAAGTAATGGAACTAATTATGCTGTCAAATTATAATTGATTCAATAATAATCGGTATGTTAATTAGTGATACATTTAAGTCATTATTTCATATACTGGTATCTACTTAATTTTGGCACTTTTAGTCCTTAGAAAAAATAAGTAATGAGTAAAATGAATTGTAAAATCAGATGAATAAAGATTATTTTACTTAATATTCCTAATATTCCACTATTTTAACTGCATGGAAAAGAGCTTTGATTTCTAGGATGTTTTGAAAAGTTGCCGTAATTTGACACGGTGGAGCAAGACCTTATCTTGGTGGTAAACCTGCACGGATGGGCTGCAGTGTTCTTTTTATAGAAAATTTTATTCAACATACATTTTCCAGCAAAAAGGCAATATACAGGAATAGTTGTCATACACTGCTGCTACACTGAGGATTTTAAAGTGGAAAAGATCAAATTAAGGTGTGATTCTGCAGGTCGTCACTGTTCTGCACTTTTTTTTTTTGGAAACAAGACAAAACCAAAATGCAGTTAGTTCTGAAAACAAAAAAAAAATAAATCCCCAAACGGAACATGAGAGAACTTTGAGCGGTACATCAGGAACGCAAAGAAAGAGAAAATCCTACACACAAGAAATATGGACACCTGGCTCCTTCTGTACCCAACAACAAAGGCATGAGTTTCTCTGAAATTTTACACCACCATAACTTTAAATATACAATTAAATGTCTTTACAGAGCCAGCTATGCATTATAGGGGTGCATTCCATCTGTGCTTTAAAAAAAGGGCAGGGGGGCAAAATAAAGTCATAGTGTTGTCGTACATTGCTGGTTATTTGTCTTTACACGATCCTCAAACCTGCAGCGTCTGCAGCTCCCCACAGAGCACAGAAACTACTGCTCCCATTCAGCTGGGGTGTGTGTGGGTGTGTGTGTGTGTGTGGTGGAGGGGTTTAAACAGAGGCAGCGAAGCTCGTGTGCATTTGCGTTCAGAGGAGGAATGACCGAGAGTGACGTGGAAAACCTCTGGAGGGGAGGGGGGGAAAGAAGACAAAGCCAGCAGGGTTTTTTTTTTATGTCTGTGCATGTTTCTTTTTTAACGTCATCAAAATCAAAAGCACAACTGAAACTGTACATCCGCCAGTCCTGAGCAAACTCTGACATTAAGTGCCAACGTGCAAGATGAAATACAGACGAGATTCCTCCTCATTTTCCCCCATTTATTTTTAAACAGATGCTGTGGGTTTTTATTTTATTATACAAGTTCTGCAGAAAGACACGAAAAAAAAGGAAAAAAAAAACTTTCCTCCAACCAAACTAAGTGAGAAAACTGTAAACCTGGAAATACTTGCTCTGTTGCGATAAAGGATGGGAGCAGAAAATATAAAGAACCACGTCTTAGCAACTAGACAGCTTGTTACCGAGGCCAGTTCGCAGATGAAAAGTATTAACTGTCACCCCCCCCCTCCCCCAGCAAAAAACATCCTTCCATCAAAACCTCCTCAAAGCAGCATGGTAACCTGTTTAAACAACTATTTAAAAACAACCCCCAAAAGAATCAGATGGGAAAAGCTGGTGAGTTGGGTGGGGGGAAAAAAAAACTAAGTACATATACATATATAATATACACACACACACACACACACATATATATATGTATATATGTTTGTGTGTATATTATATATATCCACTTCCCCTCCTCTCTCTGCCTATTTCATGTCTATTTTTAAAATCCATTTTAATTTCTCCCATTTGCAGACAGACAACAAAATCAGGCAGTCAACAGGTAGGAAGCCAGGAAAAAAAAAATCTAAATAAATTGCCTCAAATACAGAGACAATTAAACAAAAGTGGTTTGTGCAGTTTCTATTGTGGTCAAATGATAATCCATCAGCTGCAGCAAAATCCTTATGGTTGAAGACGTAGTGCCGGTGTGGAGCTGTAGGTGTCCAGGCAGGTCGTTAAGAGTGATGAACACACACATACAAAGCAAGCACGCACGCACGCCCACGCCCTGCTCACACACGGTTGGTTACAGTCTTTTCGTTATGTGTGTTAAAGTAGGTAAGGGAGGAAGGCGGAGCGGGAGGAGGATGAGGAGAAGAGGGGAAGGGCAGGTTGCTTTAGTTGTGAATCTTGATTGCTTTCTCCAGGTAGGTGTAGCGACCTCTCTTTGGAGCTTTGTTGAAATGATCCAACCCTAACCACGGGCGAGGGTGGGGCATGTTACCTGGAGGGACACGGGTACAAACGGTCACTGGGAGGCGTGGCAAAAGCATCGTTTAGTGTCTGATGCTTTTCATCAGTAAAGAGAGAACCCTGCGCTATGAAATATCAGGCCCCTCAAAACTCTATCCTTGAAGAGCAAGTCTGCGGGATTATTAGAACAGTTAATACCTGGCTGTGGTTCAAAGTCCTTCAGATTGACCTCATACTCGTCCTCAGTGATGTATTGATGCCGTCCCATCATCACAATGGCAAACTTGAACTAAGAAAACAACAGAGGTTAACAGAGTGTGCTGAAAACTACATATTCAGATTAAACGGGGCTCTGCAACACTCCACCACATTAGACAGTAGTACACAGTTGTGTAATCCAGTACCTTCTCAAATTCCTTCTCCTGAATTTCCAGCATGTTTTGGATCCTCCTCATCACCTCTCGGAATGACTCGCCCTGCAGGGTGAGAATGAACCAAAGGAGAGCATGAACTTTCCTGCAGGGGCCTCCTGATCTTACTGCTGGCCTACCAGGGCTCACAACTGCTTCACATCTGATACAAAACCAGAATTCTTCTCAAGCATACATGTTAAGGTTGAGTACGACCTACAACAAGTTTCTGCAATCTTCCAGCATTCAGCAGATGGTCTTTACTGGAGTGTTGTTCAACTCACATATAAATAGCTCTTCTATGTATAGATGCAAAACCCTGAGCTGTAACTTTGTAATGCTGTCTGAAATCACACCATGAATTGATCATTATGACAGGCAACATGGTCTGACACAATACCCTTGAAAGACGCTCAAATTAATCTTCTGTTGAAGGAATGGGGGGGGGGGGTCACACATGCACACACAGTCACCTGTCTAATCTTGAGCAAAAAGGGGGTCCCAAAGGTGCCGAAGACTTCCTTGTGGAAATGAGCGACGGGGATTAACATTTCACTGTCCTTGTCCAAGTCCACCTGGTCCAAAGGAATCTCCTGAGGATGCAGAGGGAGAAAAGATTTAATGAAGTGAGAACATGCTATTATTCAGATCTATTTAAGAACAAAGATGAAACTGGGGTGCGTAAATATTGATAGTAATAAACCTCCCAAAGCTTAGGAAGCTGAGTCATAATTTGAGCAAAAGTGACTGAAAACCAGAGAACACCATGGGATGTCTCCAGTGGACGCTCACCTCTATTCTGAAGGTGCGGCTGGCAGCTGGAGATAAACATTCTAGCAGTTCATCCTCCTGGTGAACCCCTATGATTTTATAGCTTACTATCTCTAACAGCCTGCAGGGGGCGACAGAGGAAAAACACACCAAAAAGTAAGAATTAATGCAGATGTTTAAGGTTATACATTAATATTACCTGGAGGAAAAAAAATACAACTAAAATGAATCAGATTTTAAATTTAGCTCAATAATATGTTGACTATTGTGCTGTGATTTAAAACACAGAACCAAAATTCTTTGTGTTAGCAACATCTCACCATCTATTAAATAATGCTACAATAGAACCATGCCAACAGTGACATGACTGGTCCTGTTTCAACAGTGTTTAACTCCACCATTGATCATTATATATACTGGTGAACCCATTTCCATTGGGTTCACCAGTTGTACATACAGGAAGCCAACATAAACACACACAGAGACACGCACACTCCTGTGCAGGGTGTGTACCTGAGCTTCTCAGAGCCTTTTTCGGAGAGCTCCACTGCCTTTTTACATTCTTCCAAAAGGTCCCGGACACAGCCATGTTTGTCAGGATAGAGGGTGATCTCCTGGAACACGCAGACAAAGTTTATGTTGTTGACCAACTCCAGGTGCTACACGCATCTTTTTATGTCGTGTGTGTTCATTACCTCTTCTCTGAACTGGCTGTTGAGCCATATGGATTTAAAACTCCTCCTGTTCTCAAAGTCTGTTATCTTCATCTTTAACTGTTTGCATAAGAAATTAGTATATTTTAGTTTAGTTCATACACAAAACAGGATCTGTTTTCATCAAAGAGATTTTCAAACATTGCATCATTCCTCCTGAAGAAGCCATTTAATCTTTCCTACCTGTTGGTAGTACAGTTTCTTGGGCTGCCGCGGTTTGAAGAACTGCAGCAGGTCCCGCAGAGTTCCCTCATAATTGTGTCTGAGAGGATTCCCTGGACCGTCCCTGTACCTGGCCACCAACCACCAGGCAGGGGGGGAGGACAATGAAGGTTCGGAGTTGAAAAGGACAAAGGAGAGACCAAATAGAGGGAGCAAAGAAGGGAAGGGACAGAAGAGGGGAGGAAGTGGGAGAATGAGTGTAGGGGAGGTCCAGAGGCAGGAATTAAAGGAAAACAAGAAAGGTGGGGGGGGACAGGTTATGCAACATTTCTATAAACAACTGCAAAAAGTTTTGAAAAAAATGCTTTACAATTGGAAATGTGGCATATAATAGATTTGAATAAAACGTTATCAAATTATTCTGCAGGTACACAAACAATGCACTGCATGGCTCAATTTTTCATTTTTATCCTTTATTAACTGTGTGCCTGTGTTAATTTAACTGAAAAACAGGCTTAGGTCTTCTGATTATATAAATGTAATACGACAAGTTTGTTTTCTGTGTGTGCGTATGTGTGTGCGTATGTGTGTATGAGACAAGCCTCCTACCCCTGTGACTTGAAAAACTGCAGTAGCATTGGGTCTGTGTTCAACCTCTGCGCTACCGTCTTGGCCACCTGACAGACACAGAGAAACAATAGAAAGTGTGTAATTTATGACACATCAAGTTCAGAAGTGGGTGGGTACGGATCATTTATTTGCGTTACAGCTCTGTGCAGTGATAAGTATTCTTTCTAGGGCCTGGAAGGTTCATACCTGAAAGTAGTTCATGCGGTTGGACAGCGTGACCACGAACCCGGGGTCATTGTGGATGGTCTTGTCACAGAATATGACATCCACGCGGTGGTAGAGATCCCGGAAATAGTCCTTGGCTGTCGGCAGCTCACTGCTGTCATTCTCTGGGTCATCCCTGAACACAAGAAGGGAAGATGGGTGAAGGATGAGTTGAGGTAGACTTCTGCCTCTGTAGTCTTCTCTGACAGCTCCACTGGATGGTTGTTGAAGAAATGTTGAGGGGAATCAATGCAACATGACATGAAAGTACCCGAGAGGATATTAATGTTGTTCTGTTCATTGAACCTGCATTATCCATTATAACATTCAAACTATAACCATAAAACCATGAAGCCTTTAAAACGAGCAGCCCAAATCCACACAAGCTGGACAGAGGGAAAAAGTCTTACTTCTGGAAGACAATGATGTCCCCGTCCATGAGCTCATCCAGGGCCTTGTCCAGAGAGACATCATAGTCCTGTATTCGCTCGGTTAGATTAGGTTTTACTTCCTGTAAGATGTTTCGCAGTTAATGAAGTCAGAATCTCACAGAGACACGATGTAGCAGCAACAATGTCAACAGTCTAAATTCAAGCCAAGTGTGAAGACAAAGGGATGCTAAATATTACAGTATGAAATGTGGTACAGGAGGTGAGAGAGGCAAAGCCTGTGTAAGAGACTGAGAAATGTGCAAAAGAGCGAGTGGAGAACAAGAGCGAGTGAGAAAAATAGAAATGTGCCGAGAAGTGAGAGCTACATAAATAGATCACCTCATAGAGGATAAGGCTAGTTTCCTGCTGAAACCCTGCTCTCTCACACATGACTGGCAGAAGGTCTCCTAGTTAGGAGAAAATACAGCAACAAATGTGATTTTAAGCCTTCATTGGACCATTTCCTCACTCTCTTTCTTCCACCAATGCCATCACTTACTTATTTTGCAGGATATAGGTGTGTAGATATGTCCACAATAATTTAAGCTTCTTGTTTTGGGATCATACATTTTCAAGAACAACATGACATCATCTGAAATGAAAGATACCACATCACAAAAATAGAAACCCAAGTTCTTTCAATAAATGTATAATAGTTAAATATGTTGTTTATAATTCAAATTACTGTACTGATATGAATAGGAAGTACAAAACTGTGTGACAATGGATGAAAACACATACGGTCTTTATCAAACTTGGGTAATGTAGCCCCACTGGCGGCCAGCTCTGGATCCACAGTCTCCAAAAATATTGTCCAGGGATTTTCGTTGTCGCTCAAGTCGATCATCTGACACACACAACGTTAAAGAAAAAATCCCTTAAAAACAAGGGCGCAACACATTTTTGCAACCCATCACTAAACGGCCATGACCTTTATTTTATGGCTCTATAAATCTGATTAAACGTGTTTCGAGTGCTTTTTCACCTGCTCTTTTATTTGAGGACTATCTGATTTTAAAACAAAATATAGAATGTACGAACACAGCAAATGAAGGAAAGGGAAAAGTCTAAAGACTTACCGACTTGTTGCAGTCGGCTTCGTAGTCGAGCATGGCAGGCCGCTTGGTTCCGTTGCTTCGGGCTTGCATGGGCCACAGCCTCATCTGATCCTGTGGAAAGCCCTGCAGTAAATCATGGAGATCGTGTTAACTGTGATTTATTTTAAAAGCCCAAATAAGCAGTAGCCTCAGTGTTGGGACCAACTGTTGCTTGTTCACCAGCCCAACGCAAGAACAAGCAAAACTGAAGCAGCGAACACACAACACTTTTGAGAGTAGAAAAGAATGAGAAGGAAGCCTGACAACTGTTGTGAAAACCTCTGGAATAATTCCACAACAGAGCCAAGTTTAGAAAGAAAGGAGCAAGAAAGAAGGAAGCACAATGACGACTTTGAAGAGCTTTTAGACTTGGCCAAGTGTTTAAAAAAAGACCATCGATCCATTAAGACTGAGCTGAGTGTGGTGCAGGCAGACTTTTGTTGCCCCCCATTAGCTTCCTCCATACTGGCTTGTTAGTGTTTGACTGTCTTTTTGTGAAGCTGGTCATTAGCTTAGAAGTGCTCTTGCATCATTCATGATTCAACTGAAATGTAATTTCAGGAAAAGGCACCATCTCAAAACTAATGTAATTAATGCAATTAACACGAGCCCTATTATTCAAAGTGATATCAATAACAATTACGCTTTTGCCATGGAAAGGCCATGCATTAGATATTTTATTTTAGATTGCCTGGTGACATCAAGCAAATGGTTATTAAATCACTTTTCCCCCATTTCCAAAATATATTTCTGCCTTTTACTTTATCAGCATACAAATGAAGGAACTGAACTGTCTGATCGACAGTAATGGGCCCAAAGATCATCTTATTGAGACACAGAAGATGTGAGCAACAGATGATGAGGTGACTCAGGCATTCCTAGAGGCTGCTTCCATAATTCTTAGCATTCTATACTGACAGGATTAAATAGCTCTCTCACCATAGTCTGGGAAAGATTCTGGACAAACTCTTGCAGCGTTGAGCTTTTTAGGACCTTGAAGACCGTGTATTTCACCTTCTCCTCGTCATACATGTCATTGCCCTGATGACCACAGAACTGATCCTCTGTCACCATCTGTCCAGGAGAAAGAGATAGGAGATAGGAGAAGGGTTATTTTTGTCATGTATGACATGCAGACAGTTTGAGAATGTACTGCGGCCCTGTGGGTTATACTTGTTTGATCTTTTTATAGCTGTGTTTTGAAATAACAGGTTTTTCTGCATGCAAATACAAAGCAAACTTAATTAAATGTACATAACATGTATGTACTTTTCCTTATTACCTGAACCTGCATGTAGAGGTGAGCTTCTTGGCGCTCTTTCCTCTTCTGTGCCTCCACCCTTTTCTCCTCCTGCAGACGCTCCACCAGCTGCTGGGGGATGTCCACATCAGTCATCGGCTGGAGCACCTCACCTGGGGTACAAGAAAAGCGTCTACTTACCTGGTAATCAACAGAGCAATCCAGATAATCTGATGCCAAGATGATGCATTACTCACTCAGCTTGGACTCCCGGATGTAGACCAACATGTATGCGTTGGTGCAATGGCGCACTGACAGGTCATCGTCATGTCCGCCGTAGTTGTGCTCTATGGCTTCTTCCTTAGTGCACCGTGACACGACATCGTCGTCAAATTTACACCACTTATGAGACAAAAAGAATGAGAGAAAAGGAGACAGAACACCTGGTTTTAGAACATTTAAAAGGCAAGGATTTTCAGGGTTTCAACAGTTACACTGTACGTCAAGACAACTATTTCAACAATGAATAACATTTTTATTGCATGCCCACAGAATTTTTGAGTGAAAGTTTAAAATAAAAAGGTTTTCTCACTATTGTTTCCTTGACACTCACTTTGCCGTCTCCTTTTGGATTAAGATAGACGACGTAGTGACCGCCGTGGTTGTCTCCGCTGTGCACCAGCACTGCGTGCAAAATGTAGTTGGCTGGGTCCTTCGAGTCTGGCTTCTGAAGGAACTCATCCAAGGGCAGCTGATCTGGAAACTCAAATCTGGATAGTAGAGCAGGTGGGGGAGGAAGGGACATGGATTCACAAGTGAGAGAAGAAAAAAAAAAGACAGAAGATAGCAGACAAGTGGAAATGGGGAAGAATGGGACAAGAAGAAAAAGGTCAGGTTAAGCCAAATATTTGTAGAGAGATTAATACACATGGTTTAACGCATGTGAATGCAGTTAGACACAATGGGTTAGGGACTGTTGCAGGAGGAAATTAACTATTCCAAATGGTTACATCTCCATGAAAGTGTCACATTATACTGGCTGATTGTTGAAAACACCATTATCTCGCACACAGTTTTACACGGAATGATCCGGCCTTGCAAAGTCACTTGCAGTGACTCACTCCGTCTCAGTGCAGGAGGTCAGAGCACCATCTTCACGGAACGCTTTAAGAGCCGTTTCTGGAAATAGCAGCTCACTTAACCAGCTGCCACCGACTGAATCATCTCTACAACGTCTGTCCAGCAGCCCCCAGTGAGGATAAATAGAACTTCAAACAGTGTAGGGCTGTGTCTACCTGTCATTAATCTTGATGTTTTGGTCAGTCTGTGGGTCGTACATGAACCTCATGAGCTGCAGGTGGAGGATTGGAGGGAAGGTGAGGAACTTCACACCCTTTTCTGCTTCCTGCAACAAAACCATTGAACTGACATTATATAACCAACTCTTTATACCAAAAGTCTCAAATGTCATTGAGACAGCACATTTTACACCAGTAAAGCGATGCGACAAGGCATTTTACTGATTAAAGGATCACGTGGAACCTCACCTGTAGGCCATGTTCTCCTGCATCGTATTTGTTGTCTCCATCTAACTGCTCTGTTGCGACGTAATCTTTGAACGACTCAAAGACTGGAGAGAGACGATAGGTGCAATCAGACACGCTGGCGCTGCTGGACTGCTTGATGAAAGCAATGACACCGAGCTGATGACGTTGCTACTCACTGTTCTTTTTTCCTTTTATGCTAAGTTGGATGTCGTAATAATCCTCTATCCGCTCTGACCGGTAGTCCACATGCTTACATTGGATATAGGACTACAAAAGAAACACAAGAGTTAGACTGCAAGATGTGACAGGCATATTTTTATGTTCTTTCTTGAGGTGACATTGCTAGTGGCATCTCAGCAACCAAATTTCACTTTCAGTCTCTCAACTGTTTCCTTTCTACAACTGCAAACAACACTGACTTCCTCTCTCAACAACAAAAATGGGGCTCAAATTCTAATTTGGCAGTCGACTAACACAACATTACAACACAAAACATGACCGCTGTGAACAGGAAGGCAACATACCACCATCTTCCCTCTGAAGAGCTTGGGGATGGTTCCTTCGACGCAAGTGCCTTTCATTTTGTTCTCTACATTGTCCAGAAGCTGCGACACACAAACAAGCATCATCGGATAAGAAATATTTTGCATACATACACCACCCACATTCTTTAGAGCCAGAGTAGCAAAACTCACCACTCTGCACAGCTCTTGAACATCATGTTGCATGAAGCTATCTAGCGTTTCCCATCTGAAACATACAACAAGAGACTTAGACACAATTCTCACATTTATATATAAAATTAAGATGTTATTCATTTAATTTTACATGTCTCATACTTGGGGCGCGAAGAGCAGTGACTATAAATCATGCATCAATCAGCATTGATGTGTTTTTATAGACGATGCTATTCCACATGTTTAGCCATTAGACACTGTGGTTTTCAGTAACAGTGGTTTTAGCTCTAAACTTTGCCTTCACGTGAAACACATTCACCCAGAGGATAGCTCAACAGTCAACAACGGCAAGAAAATCTACCCGAAGGACTTGGTGAGCTTCTTGGTACCAACAGGTTTGTCACTGTGCTGCAGTTCGTAGAAAACCCTCTGCAGCGCCAGGGGAACACTCTTGCTGGAGTCATCTCCCTCTGTAGGCATCATGTAGACCGCCTGGGAAGAGAGAATGATCAACACCAAGGCTTCAGGCCTGAGACGCCCCATCATTACCAGTAAGACAGCCATCAACTCTAGGACATGTGTATTTACGGTTAAAATCACCAATGCAGACATACCCGCCGTAGCTGGTTGGTGAAGAAGAGCGTCTGTAGCAGGCTGTTCATGTAGCATGTAGCTCCCTGGTTCTTCAGACCAACGTAACCCGTGTGTTTCTTAGAGTCCCAGCTGATTAGAGAAAGAAGGCTGTTAGATTCATAAAGCCAAAAACCAGAAGTCAATTTTACAGCAGGGGAAAGTTAAAAGCTGCTTACGCCACTCCGTGTGGAGCATCCGCCTGGACGTAGACCTCAAAGGTCACTTTGTCGTCGTCGACGAAGCCCCTCTCTGGGTCCGTCACATCCTGCAACGAAACAGCAGCCGACAGACAGCTATTAAACACTCTATTGTGCATCTGACGTTGGGACAAGAAGGTCCATATCAACGAAAAAAAATGACTCCACATATCAGAATCGAACCTTCCATGAAAAAAACAGATTTTACTTTAACTCGCTCATTTTCCTTTTCAAAAGGAGAGGTTAAAAAAGCCTCTTCATTGATTTTGGACTATTTTCGTTCCTAAGCATACGAGAGTAGAAACGATTTCTAAGTGTAAACATGTTGACTCCACAACAATGCCTTGTTATAAAGTGCTTTTCCTCATCGGTGCAGACTGGTTCTGTGAGCTTTTCTCCACATTTCTATCGCAGAAGAAAACAAAATAAGGGTGAACCGGGGCGGAGCAAGCTGTGCTGCAGTTTAGAGAATCCTGACAGTGAGAAATGAACAGCAGCTTATGTTTTCTTTCATTTGTTCCCAGTTCACCATTATCACAGACCGAGTGTGGCACAGGTTAGTTAGTGGCTACCTGATAACCCATGACATGCAGGTCTCAGACCTGTGCCCACAACACTGCAGGTTACCAGCTTCTTTCTGCTGAGTCATGCTGGGTCAGAGCCACAATTGCCTTCACTTCACTGATGATGCCGTTAAATACACTGAGATCAGCTGTATCAGAACCAAACATCACCACTACAGTTAAAGATGCCTGCTCGTGGCTTGTTTTTGACAGCTTCTTCATCTGGATTTGTACTTACGCTCCATGACATGAAGTTGGAGAAGCCCCAGTCGTTCTCTTTGTGGAAGAAAAGATGGCTGATCCTACGACTGAAGGATTTCTCATCGTCTTTGTAATTAATGATCTTCAACATCGCCTGTGCATGACATGACCATGACCTGAACAGAAAACACTGTTTAGTTAAGTATTCCACCCTGAGAAGAGCTTTTCTTAAAAAAAAAAAAAAAAAAAAAAAAACTGAGTGGAGGTCCGTACGTGGAGTCTGATTCAGCATTGCACTGGAGGAAGAAGCCCACACTCTTCTGGTGCGGTCGGTCAGGGTAGAACCGCGGCATCACCATGATCTTCCAGGGCAGGTTTCTGACAAAGCACGACGGGCTGAGCACCGACTCACTCAGGCGACTGAATCGTTCCACCACAAAGCGGAAGGTCGCCTCAGACCGCCAGCTGGTGTCTGAGAGGCAAAAATGTGAAGTTTAGGTTCTGAAGAAAAACCTTATTTGTGGAAATACTTCTGACTGTGTTTGTGAAAGCGAACGGAGGCCTCACCATCCTCCATGTCCTCCTCTGTGTTGTGGTGTCCGTCACCCATAGCCAGATTACCATTGATCACTGGGTTCGCGGGAATTCTAGGAGGCTCGTCTGTGTCGCCAGCTGGACGAAGAAGAGAATGAAGAAGGTTTTAGGGACAACAGACATATCTGCTGTGCTGCCAGTGGGAAAGGTGGCTCATTGTTGCAGACTACAGCATCTGACTTCAGAACTAAATGATCTTTCCTTCACAGAAATGGAGGAAAAACAGACACACAAGTCATGCTCACAAGGTGCTAAAATGTCCCTGCAGTTTGCACCATTTACTGGGAATGCTGTGCTGAGACAGCACAAAAACGCTGCCTTCTTTTGTCTTGCTGTGAGTAAATAAAGACAATGTGTGTGCATGTAAAAAAAAAAAAAACAGTACTTTAAAGCAGGCTGCATAATTATAGCCACAATACACTATTTAGCTGTAAGTCACCGTTCAAATAATAAGAATGTCGAGGGAGATTATCCAAATAAACAACACACATTAATTACAAGAGTGCAGACAGTTGAGTAAAATGCATCCACATCATGTCTCACACGCGATGTCTTCTACTAAAACTGATACATTTCCCTCCTCCTCTGATCAAACAGGTGCAGTGGTGTTGGGAACGTCACTGACCCGAGTCCTGGAGCAAGCTGACCTAATTTTCCAACATGGATTACACCTTGCTAATGGAGCCAGTCGACTCAGTGAACACTTCTTGTTCTATCCGCTATGTGACATGATCCTTCCATACAGAATGCTGCGTTTACCTTGGGATTGTGCGTTAGACTGCATTGTACATTTCTGTCATTGTGGTTTAATCTGAGCAACTGATGGATGAAATCTACTTTCACAGACAGGTTAATAGAACGAATTAAGAGAGCAACCTTTGCCCCAGTGGTGTTGCTGTGGCATAATTGATAAAATCTGATGTGCAGTATGCAGAACACATGCTGGCTTAAATCCAATGCAAACATGTCTAAAGAATCAGAGAAAGAGAATAACTCTTAAAAACCACGAAACAATGTGAAAACAAACAGCGTGATGGACATATAATGCATTAAGGGGACCAGCGGGTAAAGGTTTTATTGTGAACAGATAAGCGGTCAGAATAAAATACGGGGTTAATGGGATCTCTGTGCACTAAACGCAAGCAAAGCGATGGTGCCGACTCTGGCTAACAAAAACACAGATCATTAAAAATGGCGAGCTCCATGCCGTTTGGTCTGTCATACAATGAAGCAGCAAATCCCCGCGCTGCCCCGCTGCAGGCCTGGATTACCGCAGCGGCGACTACCGGCACTTGCCAGTACAGCCACAAGCCCTCCACTACTGTCAAGAGTCAGTTGGGGGGGGCACGAACAAAAACAAGCGAGCCGCGGACAAGAGCGTCGTATTCGGTCAAATATCGTCCGCCGGGGATGAAACGCAGCCGATTTCTCCTGACGCGTCAACGCAGCCGAGCTAGTCAGCGAACACGAGCCGCAGATTCGTCAAGAGGCCGTCACGAGCGGGCTGTTCAGAACCGGGGGGGGGACGGGGGGGGGCGACCAACGGCCGCCACGGCCCCGGGGACGGAGCACCGAGGCCCGGCGGGGTCCCGCGGCCCGGCCCCCAGGCGAGATAAAAAAAAAAAACGAGGGAAAAAAACGAACCCTGTGAAATAAATGTCGAGCCACCATTTTGGAACGCCACACACCCCCTTCGTGAAAATTAGCTGGTGCGTTAGCCAGCATGCTAACCAGTGAATGAACCCGGGGGGGCCTCCAGCGCAGCTCCCTTAGCATATCAGCCACGGCAAGCCATTAAAACACTTGGAAAAAGATAGCAGCGCTGCCTGTTATCGACCGAGCACACCTTCCCTCCTCCCGTTGTTTTTTTAAGGGGGGGGGTCAAAATGGCTTATTGCGCTCACGGTACCCAGAACCACCGAGATGCTAGCGCCCTACCTTCCAGCCGGGTTAGTTATCGGAGGTCTATTAAAAGCTCCGGGGGGAGGAAGCGTGGGGGGAGAAGCGTGGCGCCGGTTTGGACAGTTTGGACCGGCGGCGGGGTTGGCTGTCAGAGAGCGCGGAACCGAGTGGACCCCCCCCCAGCGGCGGCGGCGTCAACGACCCCCCCGCGGCGGCCCCGCGCTCACGGTCGATAACGACGAGTGTTTGTAAACAGTCGCGCCGTTTGGCCTTTTAAACCCCCGGGACAACGAGACCCGCTGATGCACCCCCCCACACCCACCTTAGGATGGATGGTGGAAGGAGGGGGGGGGGGTAAACTTGTCGCAGCCGGCGAAGCCTCGACTCAGAAGCCGGAATGAATGATCCGGGGGGAGAGCGGCGGCTTTATTTTGGGGTCATCTAGGATCGATGGCGGCTGTGCTGCTGCTGGTGGTGGTGGTGGTGGGGGGGGGGTTAATAACACCCCCCCTCTCTGATAACCAGGTCAGCAGCAGACAAGTATACCGCAGCGGACGCACGATCAGCAAAAAAAAAAAAAAAAAAAAAAAAAAAATCGGCCGGCTATCCCAGTTAGCTTGTGGCCTTCCTGCAGACCCGGAGGTGCCCCGCTCCGAGCCGACCCCCCCCTCCTCCTCCTCCCCGAGCGGCCCCGTGGCGGTGATGAGTGTCGGTGAAACAGCCCCCGGGGTCGTCCCTTACCTTCCATCTCCATGTCCTCCGGTTCGCTGAGCTGCTGCTCGCCGGCTTTCTGCTGCTGCTGCTGCGTGTGGTGGTGGTGGTGGTGGTTCATGTCGGCGGCTGCGGTCGTGGTGGTCGTGGTGGTGGTGGTGGTGGCTGCTGCTGCGGGGCTCCCTGCTCTCTCTGCCGCCCTCGACCTTGTCCGGGGTCGCCTCGACGGGGAACCGGGCTCTGGGCTGCCGGTGAGGCGTGGTGAGACACGGAGATGGGGTGGGCAGGTCGAGCCTGGGCGGCCGGGCCTGCTCTGCTCCGACCTCGGCCTTGTCCGCTGCGAGCGCCGGGGAGTGAGGAGGGGAGGTCGGCGGGGGAGCGGGCAGAGAAACGCGGACGTATTTGCTCGCTATTCGCCCAATCTCGGCGCCTTTGGTGGGTTCCGAGTCGCTGTGTGACGGCGGGAGGGGAGCGGGGACGGGGGGGGAGAGACTGGGCTGGATGGACGCGGGCCCGGAGGAGGGAGGCCCCGCCGGAGCGAGCTAACTCGATCTGGGCTTACCCCCCGAGAAGTGGGGCGAGGCGACGGCGCGGGTAGGCCGCGGATGGCGGGGCCGCGGGGCAGCTACCTGACGCTCGGCAGCCAAACGACGACGTCGGCGAAGCGACGACGAGCACAAAGGAGCATTTGATAGCGACGCGCGTTCAACAACTTCCCCCGCGACGTCCCCAGTCCGTGCGCTCCTCCGGTCGTCCCTCGTCTGGGGGGCAGCGGAGGGAAAAGCTATCCATTCAAAAAGCAGCTTCCAAACACGGGGAACGGCACTAACGTCGCTTTTCTGGGGGGGGCGGTGGTGGTGGTGGTGGGGGGGTTCAGGGTGATGCCTCGCCGCGAACCGACACAAAACGAAGGCGCCGCTCAACGCGAAAAACACCCGGGGGCAGCGCCGCGGTGCATCTCAGGTGGTGGCGGGGGAGGCGGCGGCGGCTGCTGCTGCGGCGGGGCGGCGGGGGGGGTCGTCGGGCCTGGCGGGGGACGTGCCCGGTCATACGGCGTTAGCCCGCGTTAGCCTGCGTTAGCTCCGGAGCCGCTCCTGATCCAGGCTGAGGGGAGGCTCAAAATGGCGGCCGCGCTCCTCTCTGAAATGTCACATCCGCGTGCTGATCCAAACACTGGCGCACCGGCCGCGCGTGCGCGTGCGTGCGCGCGCGCCACCGCGGGTTGGCCGACACGGGGATTAAATTAGAGGCGCAATTAAAAGGAGCTGAAGCGCGAGGCCGCGGACGCGTCACTGACGGGAGGAGAAGGTGCGAGACGCAGGTTGTTGCTTCAGCTTTGAGATTTAAGTCACAAACCCCCTAAAAACAACAACAACAACAACAACAACGTTTAACGCACTGTTTTGGTCAATTAGCTGAGGTAGTATGAAGTGTGCCTCTGTAATTTGCTAATCGTATGCGCTATTTAAATTAGCCGCATGCATATGCATTTGTGCGCTCCTGGATAATTTTCTGGTCTTCTTAAATTTCCCCCTCAATTTGTAATGATAGTTATATTCTTACGAAAATTAACAAATGCTATAATAAATAATAATCTTTAGTAGGTTATCGAAAAAGACGCGTGGATGTCGACAAAATCGACAATAAGTCGTGCTTCACCGGTGAATTATGAACAGGTATTGCAAAAATTAAACAATCACAACAAAAAAAACCCCCCCGTGTGAATAGGATTGAATGTTTACACATTTTTTTTCAAGTCCAAACAATATTCAGATAGAAAAGTGTCCAAAACACACGAGGAAAGCAGAAACTTGAGACGCACATCTAAATCGATTCGACCTGAGCCGGATGTGAAAGCGGTTATTTCCGAGCCAACAGCGTCACCTGCTGGAGACACGCGGGACCTCCGCAGAACCCGGTTCACGTCGCGGCGGAGTCGCGAGCCTCAATTCGATAGCTATCACGTCTAATGGACAGTTTTGATGAGTGGTTCATGAAGGGTGGAAGGACAAGCGGGGGGGGGCTGTATTACATTCCATGTCAAATACGACAGGATAAGTGAAAAACTAAAGGAGGGTTTAGGTCATTTTATTTTGGCTTTAGATCGGTCGGCGCTTAAAGGCAGAAAATGTAGTCATGGCGCGACATTGTGTTCCCTGGACTGCAAGGCCAATCTGGAAATGGAGAGACTCTGGCGTTAGCGTTTCCCCGTGTCATTTACTGTGTGTTTTTTGAAGAGAAATGAGTGCTTTTAACGGACTGTAAGGGCACCGTGATGTGCCTTTAAACGTGCAATATTTGTATTTGTTTGAATGTAAAAATAACTGTCCTGTAATGTCCCTCACTCGTAAACCTGACACCAGAAAAGTTATGGCCCGGGCTGTTTTTGTCCGGAAGACTGTACCAATTGATGAGGAGTACGCAGAAAACAAAATAAATCACCGAGGGAATGAATCTCTCGGACAGGGGCAGCAGCAGAGATTAAATTATTCCCACTCCCCGGCCTCTGTTTATGACCCGGCCTGCCCTCTCTGACAAACTTCAGCAAAGGGATTTCTTTTCACCGAGGTCCTTTTGTACCGACGCCGGACGGACGCGCGGGGACGACGAATCCGATTCCGAGAAAGCCGCCCGCGACCCGCCCCCGGACCCGCCGGCGCCCAACGGGCGACGCGGCCCGGCGCGGTGGGCGGGCCCAAGCGCCCAGCACGTTGCTCTCGGCCGTATATAAGCCGACGTCGCCAACTGTGAAAGTAGTTAGCCAGGCTGAAAGTGAGGGAGAGGTGCGAGGAGCCGCCGCCGACGGGCTTGAAACTGCGAAACAGGCAGGGCATTAATGCGCTTGTCCGCGTGTTTCTCCACTTAGAGGCTGGACACCGGCGATCGAGCAGCTACAGGCCGACGGCTCGGCGCGCTCGGGGCTTTAAATGGAGGAGAAGAAGGAAGAGGGCGACTCGGAGATACAGGAACACGGACCCGAGCACTGGTTCTCAAAATGGGAGCGGCAGTGTCTGGCCGACGCCGAGCAGCGGGAGCTGAGCGAGGAGGAGGCGGACAACGACCAGGATAAGCTGTGGCACCTCTTCCAGAACTCGGCCACCGCCGTGGCTCAGCTCTACAAAGGTGCGCCCCGGCGCCGGCCCCCGGCCCGCGGCCGCGCTCCGGCCGCCGCCGCCGCCGCCGCCGTCGAGCTCAAGTCCCAGTGACGCCGTTTCGTTTCCCTTTCCCGTGCAACAAAAGGGGCAGGAGCCCGGGCCGCCCGCGGCCGGTGTTGCGGCGCTCGGGCTGGCTAGCTTAGCGGCTAGCAGCATTCGCCTCAAGGTTGAAGTGCGAGGCGGTCGGCGGCTCCAACGCTTGTTTTTAAGGCCACCGCGCGGATTCTACGACCCGTCGAGCGCTCGTCGCGGCCGGGTTTGTTTTCCTAGGAAGTTTTTTTTTCCCTCCCCCTCCACCCCCTCCTCCCAGGACCACACACACTTGCTAACGTAGCCTTAGCCGGGGCTAGTTACAAAATGGCGACGGCAACAACAATCGTAACTACGCGACATTCCCAGATGACAGCCTGTTGGCTGCTGTCAGGGGCCGCCGGGGGCTCCTCCCGGACCCCCGCCGCCCTTCCCCGGGCTCCGCCGGCCCGGCCGGGGGGAGCCCGGCGGGGCCGGCCGCGGCGACGCCGCCGCTTGTTGCTGAGTGAGCGGATTGTTTAGCGGCGCAGTCAGCGTAATAATCGCAAAATGGCGAGGAGAGTCCCGGTTTCAGGGTGAAAACAGAGGTTTGTCAACAGGCTGCCCCGATGCCCCCCCGCCACCGCCACCCCCAGTCTTGAGTGACAGGGGCTCGGATTGTTCCGTGTTTCCATGTTTGGCGTGTGTGTGTGTATTACATGTCTTTGCAACTTTACTGCTGAGAGGGCAGTTAAGTTGCTGTGTGTGTGTGTGTGTGTTCCAGTGCCAGCTGACATGTTATTTTTATGCCAAACGCGTCCGTGCATTCACTGGTTAAAGTGACCACACTTGATTTGTGGTATTGTTGTTGCCTTTGGATGCCTCAGGACCATAGCAACGTGTGTGATTTAAAAACACGCTGCTGAGATAATGACCTAAATATTTACAGTCGTGAGATGATGTCCAGTCAGGACTGAAACTATTGGGGGGGGGGGGGGTCTTTCTTTTACCATAACCCATCATTGGAAAGTCACAATCTAACTGAAGATTTTTTTTCTTCATTTGTGTTTAAAAGGAATCGTGATCACAGCTTCTGTTGGAAGAGAGTGTCTCTGGATAGTCGTCATAATATCAGAATGTCGGACTATATTAGAGCATCAGAATCATCAAGTCGTGTAAAGTCCCTCAACTTACCCAACTGGAATTTACCCGATGAGGTCAAATGGATGTCATAGGGGAGACCCAAAATGAATTATCATAGGATTAGATTGGGAAGGAAAAAGAACAAAAAGCCATTCACCATATCTAGACAAGCGAATGAGACTCCAGAGGAAGTCTGGGTATCAAGTTCTGCACTCGAGATGTCTTCAGGAACGGAAATACCGGTTATAGCAAATTCCAAACCACTTGTAATCCTGTAGAGAAGGAAGATTGAATGTGACTGTCTGAAAACAAACGTTAATGTTGTCTGTGATAAATAACGCTCATATCGCTTGTCCTGCTGTCCTGTTCATACCTGACCAAATGCTGACAGCACATCAGTATTTGTATGAACAAGGACCTAAAACACAAAAGCAGAAGCGGCCTGAAGAGTTTGTCTCTGTAGCATCATGCAGTCACTCTTGGTCTAGTTATTTATTTTAATATCTCATCAAATTTGACACTCTTTCTCCCCACAGATCGGGTATGCCATCAGCAGGGTCTGTCACTGTGGGTGCCATTTCAGAACTCTGCTACTGCACTTACCAACCTGTACAAAGGTATCAAATGCACTTGTCTTCCCTTTTTTATTTTTTGGCATTGTGCTGTGTTGTCCTGGGGGCTTTTCTGTCTGGAGTCTGCGTTTGTGGGATAGGTCAATTGGTCACTTTAAATTCAGAATAGGTGTGAATGCGAGTGCAAGTGATTTCTATACATTGTATTAAAGTGGTGACTTGTCCAGGTTGCACCATTCAGCAGCTAGGACAGGCACCCCTGTTGCCCCCCCCATTAAGACAAAAGCTGTAGAATATGGACAGGTTTTCTCAGCGGTTGTTCAGAAGACAGACTGCTGCATGGCTTTAAATTTCACCAGCTGACATTGTTTTAAAAAAAGCAAACCAAAACGGGATCTGTTATGTTTCTGATGTTATCAGAGAGCGTGGAGGCACATCAGAGAAGCTTTGACCGCGGCATACAGATAGGCCATCAGCGCCGTAACAAGGTATGGATAACTCTTACATTTAAAAATAAAATGATATGTGTGGGTGAGTTTCAGACGCTGTGACGCTGTTCTTCTTCTTTACCCAGGACATGCTTGCCTGGGTAAAGAAGCGCCGAAGAACAATCCGTCGGGAGGATCTCATCAGCTTTTTATGTGGCAAAGCACCACCGCACAGAAGTAGCAGGGCCAACCCCCGCCTGACCATGGTGGCCCCCAGTCGGGCGAACTCGCCAGCTGAGACCGGCTCATCCGTGGAAGCCGATCTGCAGCCCTTCAGGGAGGCCATAGCACTGCACGGTGAGAGCGCCATGCTTAAACACAAAGTCAAAGCCTGCGAGGCCAAATATGTTTTGTTTTTGTTTTTTTTTTCTGCATGCGATATTTGGTAAACAGCCCAACACAACCCACCAACACAATGGCCTTAGTGGTTATTGCTTGCAACTAAAGCACAAGGTGTGGTGGGGGGAGCATTCACTACTGCATTGTGCAGATACACAAATAAGAATGACTTTCACACATTCAGTACTGTTCCTGCTCACTCAACAACAACCATTGTTTCCTTTTTTAACACCTGATGAGGTGCATAACGTGCTGTGGTTGTGGAAGTCTTGGACATGTTTCAGCTGAAATGCAAAATCGATGGTGAAATGATTTTCAGCTTCCTCTGATTTCAAGGTGTGTGGCAAACAAGGAAGGGAACCTGTCTGCAGAGAGAGAGAGGGGGTTGTTTTTTTTTTAAGTGAAATGTTGCCACATGTAGCTCAGAGATAAGGATATCGTATCCTCAGGTTGGTTAAACATTAGCCAGTGAGATGAAGGGCCTTCGTTTGTGGCCCCTTGCGTCTGACTGACAGGCTGTAAACTTCCTCATTAACATTGACGTGCTGGTTCCTTTTGTGTTGTTGGCCTGTTGCTGCTTCAGGGCTGGTGTGAACATTGTTTTCCCTGATAATATTTACATGCTGAAGGGAGTAACCTGTGATCAGAACACATTGTGAACCCCCCCATGTTCCCCCCAGCACACCGCTGGCTGTCTTCAGGGTTCACGGATGCTGTAAATCCACGTTGAAACCCCTTGAGATTCCACCCCTGTCTGGCTTTTTATTTATTTATTTTGTGGCGTTGCGGAACAGGTGGGATTCTTGGCAAACATGCATGAAAACTGCCACATGACTGATGCACTGAGGCATGTGACCCCGGTGAGCAGATCTAGTTCCTGTTGAAGTCGACAGCCCCGTTATTACTGGAGGAGTGACTACAGTTCCTTAAAGCGTTCGAGAAATAACCCACTCTGGGCGCGCTCACACGGAATCGAGCTATTTGTGGGAACACCTTGGCACCTGCTTCCTGGGGCCAGGTTGGTGTGGAAGCGCCCATCGTGCAGGGTTTGGCATGCGTCGGCTGTCTGGTGGAGACGTACTAATGAGGGAGGGTGATGGGGGAATTGGCTACTGTATCTTAATTAGGTCCATGAAGAATACTGAAAGGCTTTGATCACTGTTGTAGTAAACTGTTACACTGTTCCTGCTTACACCCCAGAGGGGAGATTAAACAAGACGGATCCAAACAAAGGACCGATTCCTGCTCCTCATCTGCATCTCCGTCCTTCCTCAGGTCTGAGTGGGGCCATGGCGAGCATCAGCGTGCGCTCCGGCGCCCCGGGGTCACCCACGCACGTGAGTGGAAGCAGCAGCAACGGAGGCGGCGCCGGCGGAGGCGGATCCTCCAGCGCCGTGCCGGCCTGCCGCAGCAGGCGCAACGGCCTCCAGGACGTCGACCTGAACACTTTCATCTCAGAGGAAATGGCGCTGCACCTGGACTCCACAGGCTCCGCCTCTGCCGGGGGAGGAGGGGCCAGAAAACGAAACTCCACCCAGTGCAGTGACGTCATCACGGACTCACCGACGCACAAACGTAACAGGATGATCTGACCCACCTGTGTGTCTGTGGGGGGGGCGGTGTCCCATGGGGAGTGACGGGGGGAGTGCTGGGCTTGTGTGAGACGGGTTCTCAGCTGTAACAAAAGAAACTAGAACATACTGAACGCTGGTTCAGTATGTATGGGTGTCGTCTCCTTTACCTTTTACTAGACATTGGTGGTCTGCTAGACAAGAGCGCACAGGTGTGTGTGTGTGTGTGTGTGCGTGCGTGCGTGTGTGTGTGTGTGTGCGTGCGTGCAGGGGACGAGCCAGGCACTCCGCTGACATCGGTGCTCAGAAAGGGAGACAGTGAGCGGCTCCTCGGCCCCTAAAGAAGAGAAGACACTGTGCTGCTTAACGAGCAAAAGCCACTTGATCTCCACACTTCTGTGCCCCCCCCCCTTCACCCGCCCCCTTAATAAGGAAGCGGGCCGCAATGGCGTCCCCTCGCTCATTTCCGTTGCTTGTCACACATCAGACCTCGCTGCGTCAGAGTGGCGGCCTCCTCTGTCACTTCATCGCTGTGGCCGTCAAAGCCCCCCCCCCCCAGGAGAGGCCCCTGCCATTTATCTGCTTGTAGCCTGTTACATTTCTCTGGCTGCAGGTTCGACAGCCTGCGGCCTGCAGCGGGCCATCGGCGCGTTGATGTTCTCTGCCCACCGCTCCGCTTCGACTGTGGCTTAATCGAGTTCAGCCGGTCCCAGTTTTTAGTTCTTCAGACACCAGTGTTAAAATCTAGGTTTGCTGCTTCTGATTGCGGGAGCAGTGACCGATTTTATGTTGTTTTTTTTTGTTTTCGAAGACATCGAAAGGAAAACTGCTTTTACGTATGCGTCTCGTAAAAGGCGGCAGATTCTCCACTGAACCCTCAGTTTTATTCTAAAAGCAGCTGTGACATTGTCGATTATTCTGAGTTGCAATATGGACTTTTTTTTTCTTTTTTTTTTTTTTTTTTTTGCACTTTTGCTTTCACCGCTGACTCTTTGCAAACAAACGGGCTCTTCCGTCGTATTCCCAGCCGCGGCCCGGCCCCTGCCGGGTACGGGCCCCCTGAGATTGGCACGAATGATGGAACCAGAGCTCTCGCATGCACTTGTACTTCTGTCAAGTCCAGAACGGGCTCGTCTGAGAGGCTCTCCCCAAACGATCCATCTGTGAGGACAGAAGTCACCAAAGCGTCGGTGAAAGAAGCCGAGCGGTCCCTGCTGGAGGGTGCGCGGGCGATGTTGGCATTCGGATGTTGTTGGGTTCGCTTAAGTCTTCATTACTACTTCAACTATCCTCCTGCGAGGCAGATGGAGACACTGATGTCACATTAGTCACAGATTTGGGTATATTAAAGATGGAGCTGATTTGTGTCTAACAATAAGAGTCTTAATTATTGGAGACCAACCTGTTTGTGGGTATAACACACAACTTGTGTAATATGCTTCCTAGCCTAGGGTGCTAACCCAGAGTAAATTCTTTTTAAAAAGGTAGTTTAGCCCCAGTGACGCCTTGCTGTAGTTGATACAGGATTTCACTGGACTCGACCCGTTACCCACTGCAGCTGACTCTTGGGATGTCAATGTTTCCTTCTCTCGTTTCACTTGTTTTCATCGTTTTCACTCTGTTTTCACTTCCAAGTGGGTCTTCTTTTGTCATATCAAACGTGCCATTTTTTTTTTTTTTTTTTGTCCTGTTACATTTTGATCACATATTTAATATTGGCTTTTTTTCATATTTATACATGAAATCCTGCCTTGGCGATGAAAGGACGGAAACCCCGCTGGTGTTTCTGTCCTCATGAATGAAGTCTGTTTTTGTCTTCAGGTGAGACCACTGCATTAGAAAGGGACATCTGACTGTTGGCAACAGAGTAGTTGAGGCCAAACTGGTGTAAAATTATTCTGCCGAATAATGTAACATAGGGAAAAATCTGCTTTTTTTTAATAGGAAATTTGCTTTAGATGTTACAGGACAAACGTTGCAGTTTTGACTCTGCATCATGAAGGGTGACTTGGCAGCACGTTTAGCTCAATCAGAAGACATTAAGAACTTTTTTTTTTTTTTTCCACCCCTCCCCCCTTCTGCCTCCACACACCGAACAGTTGCCAACAGACGCTCCACACTGCCGCCGGACCAATAAATCCATTTCATAAGCAGTCGTCACCAGTAGCCGTCTCTACGGGGTGTGGTCGGAGGACGTTTTGTGTTTGGCGAAAGGAGAAAAAAAGTTTTCAAACCACTCGTGGATATTTTGACCCTCCCCCTTCCTCCTCGAACACTCGCACAGAGTCGGGTCTGAGCGGGACTGTCGTCTCTTCGGCCCCTCGGTTGAAGCTGCAGCGCTGGTTCTAACAGGGGGCGTGTCTCTGGTCCTCCTCTGAACCAGCCATCCACACTCATCCATGTTTTTTGTGAAGGCTGACTCACGCCGCATCTTTGGAGCCAACACTATTATCGGCTGTTTCTTGATACCTATTTGTTAAAGAAGTAATAAATGGCTAATCTATATACTTAACATTTAATTGTTGATATGTGGTTCACATTGTAAAAGAAATAAAACCATTCAGTTGCGATATTCTGGTCTGTGTTCATTTTTATAGTCGCACGCTTTTTGCTGTTGGAGGCTCTGGAACGAATGGGAGTGCCAGTCAGATTAAGTTTTATTTTGAGTCATCACGTTCTATAGTCATGTGTCAGCTCAGGACCAGAGGGGTAACCTAACATAATAGACTGTTTATCCTTTTCAGGTTGTTTGTTTTTTTTTTTTTTTTGTTTTTTTCCACCTAAAGATTGATGTTAGCGTTTCTGTGTGTAGTTCTGCTCACGGCCGCTAGGTGGAGCCAAAGGACTTGCACTTCCCCAAAGAAGGCTCCTGACGCAATTAAACCCAGAGAGCGGCTCTTCCCGCTGACAATAATGAGGCAAATCTGACTTAGGTTCGTTTAATTGGGCATCCCCGTGCGGGACAACGATGCAAGCACTTTACAGTTCGCGTTGGAGTTGAATTGATCAAAGATTTACACATTAAATAAGTGGTGGAAAACCTTCATGTGAGTGTAAAAGTAAAAGAAAAACACTTCAACATCAGCGAGAAAACAAAACTTCAGAAATTCCCCACGCAAACGTCAACATGTCCAACCAAGATCCTCGAGCATGACTAGTGTTGAAGTTTTGGTCCACTGGTGATATCCTAGATGTCGTCCTCTGAGCTCCTATATCTGCATGTAGCCCCTGCATATCTGAGTTGATAAAGGTGTTCTTTATGTAATTCAGGTATCTAAAAGATTTTCACTGTAATTTGAAGTTGCAAATGCCTCACTGGATTTAATTTTTATAACAGTTTTTGCTGGGCAGAGAAGAAAAGAAGGGGCAGCATGTGAGAGCTGAGACTGATGGGCGAGTTGCGGCTACAGGTGCAGGTTTCAGCGCAGGATTCAGATCTGACTGAGAGGCAGGAACTTCTGATAGTAGCTCTTGGTCACATCGATCATCAGGTCCTGTGTGCACTCTGGAAGCTCTCCAGAAAACAGACCTGAGAGAGAGAAGAGGGAAAAACGTGTGAGGGGGAGACCAGGCGAGGCCCGCGGTCCATCCGGGCTGCGGCTGACCTGGACACCCGGAAAAGACGGTGAAAGGCGGGACCACGGTCTCGGGGGGCAGCACGGTGTTGTCCAGGATCTTGCAGCAGTCCTTCAGCACACAACGACGGCCCTGCACACAACAAACACAAGAAAGGGCTGGTCGGTGTGTGTGTGTGTGTGTGGGGGGGGACACAGACGCTTGTGTTCTCCCTCTCTCTGATCCTGGCTGCCAGCAGTCATCTGATCGTGACTCCCATGTGACTTTAGCACAGAAAAGGGGTCTGAAGATCCGCCCTCGTCATCTGGTTCCAGTGGCAAAAAGGGCCACTGATTTGCCGTAACGAGGCGCCTCGGAGATGGGATGAGGGCGTGCGCGTTGGCGCGTGTGCTGGGGCTTACTATGACACAGTTCTTGCCGATGTGGACGTAGGAGCCGATCTGAGCCGCGTTGACCACACAGTCCTCCTCGATGAAGACGTGATCTCCGATGTGCAGAGGGAAGAAGGCCACTCTAGGGGGGTACAAACAAGTCACAATGCGGCCTTATTCACATCTATATTATATAAATATATATATATTTTTTTTTTTTCTTACTCCCACTCCCAAAAACACGTGATAAAAGAAGAAGAAGAATCTCACCCTTTGCTGAACTTCTTGAAAGGTGGTCGAATGACGCTCCGACTCTTGACGACACAGTGTCTGCCCACCCTGACGTTAGCCAGGTCCCCTCGGATGATGCAGTCATTCATGATAATAGTCTGACAAGCCCAGAAAGAATCGGTGTTTAACAAGCTCTAAAGCAACACGGAGGTCTCTTCCACGTCCGCTTATTTCCTTACTTTGCCATTCAGGACGATGTTTTGACTCCCGCAGAGAACCGACTGTCTGCTCACTTTATTGCCGGACGCCTAAAGTCAAAGACAGAAGCAGTAATTTGTGACAGATTCGGTTTAAAACTAAAAATGTAATGTCCCACCGCCCGACGCCCCATTGACATCTCGTTAGCCACGCAGCTAGCTGGCTGGCTATTAACGTTTTAAAATATACATTACCGTTTCAATATACTCCGCTTTGTTGTACAGTATTTCTGATAATTCCATGGTTTTGAGGGGGGGAGGAAGATGAAGACTATTCGGCAACAATCTAAATCATCTATTATTGTGCTCTCGGCTCCGCTAGCCTCGACTGACTGTTCAGACCAAACAAGTCAAACGTCAAATCATCGATCACAGTTTTGAGACACACAAATGGAACATTATTCTTCAATAGGCCAAATACATTTTTGACATATATACTCTATTTATATCGAGAATTAGTTAAGTAGTGAGTTTAATATATTCCGTTTAAAGAGCTATTATTTACAAACTAACTCGTAAACATTCTGTAATCGATTGCTCTTTCCAGAGTCGAAATCTTGCTCATCGGGCGATATTTATTATAATTTAATTTCGCATGGCAATATATATAGATATATTGCATATATATAATGAAAACCTAATTTCGCTCTAATTCTTAAGCAAATGTAATTAATATTTGTTTTTAGGCACAAATCCATTTCATAAGCTCGCAGGAGCGGCGCAGTCCTGCGCATGCGCGGTAGAGAGCCCTTGACCCCCGCGTCTCCTTCGCGGTGCATGCCGGGTAAGCTGAGCCGCTCTCCTCCGTCATGGCGTCTCTCCTGCTGCAGCGCTGCGTCCGCTCGCTCGGACGGCCCTCGCTCCGGCTCCTCTCCCTCCACCCGGCGGCCGGCGCTGCCGTGACCGCCCCCCGGCACCTGTCAGCCGCCGCGGACCGCCGGAGGACGCGGTGCCTCGGCCGGGTGAGTGCCGCGGCCTAGCGGTGACCTAGACGCCTTTCAGGACGGTCGGGCCGGCGGGGGGCGCCGCTCCTGGGGCCCGGCCCGGCGGGGGGAGCGCCCCTCCGAGCGAAGGTTCCGTTCACGGACGTGACAGTGTAGGTCTTTTGTCCGTGGTCCGGCCGGACGGTGGTGTGTCGGTGAAGGAGGGTTCATTGAGTCAGGGACACACGTGGGGGACAACGATGGTTTCACCGATGCGTCCAATAAGATAACAGAACGAGTCCGTGTGGTGTGAGTGTGTGAGTGAGTAAGTGTGTGTGAGTGAGTGACTTTTTAATTGGGCTGTATTTTGGTGACATTGCTGCCGCCTTACACCTGAACTCACCACCGGTGATGTGGGCAGAGTATGTGGTGCGTTTAGGTACCGCCGCAAATGTCACGCGATCCTCATTAAAGTGTGTAATTAAACAAGTAAAGTGCTGCATTGATGCCCTCAGTGTTTTGCCATGACTATGCTGACCTGACCTTCTCTGCTTGTCTTCAGATCCCCTCGGTGGGCTTGTTGTACCGACAGTATGGCGACCTGCCCCCCCTCACCCTAGAGAACATCAAAGACCGCGTCATGTACGTCCTCAAGCTCTACGACAAGATCAGCCCCGAGAAGGTCAGCTCAGGACCCGACACCGAATAGCACACAGGAGACGCGTTACGTGTCGCTTATGTCCAGAACAGAAGCAGCCATACAGTTCTCTACCTGCTCTATGGAACACGGGAGATGCTTCTGTCTGGGATCTAATGCCGATGTTAACTGTGCCCCCCCCCCCCGTAGCTGGAGACGTCCTCCCACTTCATGAAAGACCTGGGGCTGGACAGCTTAGACCAGGTGGAGATCATCATGGCTATGGAAGATGAGTTTGGTGAGTATTTCATCCGCACCACACCACGCTCCGAGTCCTGTCAGGAGGTCGGCCAACATGACGACATAAAATGAGGTTTATGTAATTAAAAAGACGAATGATCAACTGTTGCAGGCTTAGACCCAGAGGAGGAGAGTGCTCTGTACCAGATGAGTCTCTTAACCGGCCCCCTTTCTTCTGCAGGTTTTGAGATCCCTGATGCAGAAGCAGAGAAGCTGATGACTCCCGCGGAGATCGCACAATATATCGCAGACAAGAAAGATGTTTATGAATAGTCTGTTCTTTGGTTCGTTGCGAAGGCAAGTTAATGCAGGTTTTCATTTGTCCTTTTTTTTTTTTTTATAAATCTCCAGTGTAATTTTACTGTCTTTCACAGAAGAGGACCCGAACAGGAAGTACATGCATAGCAGAAAGTGTTTGACTTCTATTCACCACAGCCTCGCTGGCTTCACTCTCTCCTGTTTGACTGTATTTAAATAAATGTGCTTTGGGAGCTCAAAGGTAACCTAATTGTTTTTTTCAGCTCCAACCTGTGGTTGTGATAACTTGAGTTCAATAAACACGTGAAAAACCACATTTCTGACATCAGGGTGCATTTGTCAACTCTGTTTCAAATGGAAACGACTTGGTGAGAAGTGGAGATGCTCGACTGCACCAGACGAGCGGGCAGATACCACAAACAAATACAAAGGGAGGCAAGAACTGAGTCACTGTTAGTCTTTTATTGAGGGTTGTACCCAAGTTTTACAGCTTTGTATGATGGCTGCAGGAGCCAGAGGGTTACACACAGTAATCAGTATACAAGTACAGCCAACAGAAGACCTACTACCTACTACTCTACACCTTTAGTACAGATTCTTTTAAGAGCACTAAAATCCAGAAGAGAGGAGAAAAAAAAAAAACGGAACAAACCAAGCAACAAAGTAATAAAAGATCAAATGAAACCAAACAAAGACAGCATCAGAGGAGACATTCATCATTAGAGCACACTGGAGTTGGTTTCTATACCATGTAAGATAGGCGACTTCGTTTGTCAATTTATACCCATACAAATAAAGATTGTCCTTCAAAAAGTGCAGTTCCCCCCCCCCCCCCAAAAAAGTTTAAGATAAAATCCTTTGATGACCCAAGGAAGACATTTGAAAATAAAAAGGTACTTCCTGTTTTGTTTGAAAGAGGAAGACTTCCTCTCCATGATTATAGACACTGTACGTTTATATTCTTATATATTATATATAGTTTCAACAGTCTCCCAAAGCAATGTGCATAATAGGTTTACAGGTGATCCAACTACACACTGGATTGATAGAATCTCTATAAAAAATATTGTAGTTGTGTAAAATTTGCAGTTTCACCGGCCTCGCTTGAGACAAGCTGTTGAAGTCGAGAAAATGGACTTTGCAAATCTTAACCTGTCCTCTCCTGCTACAACTGGCCTGACGGTCGGTACGTAAAGTTCGTCAGTTTTAAATATTGGTACGATTCAAACGATGGCACGACATGATTGAGGAATATTATTGGGAATCTCAGCTGTTCGTACAAATTTTTTGGATTTTTTTTTTTTTTCTCAAAGAGCAAAACAAAAAGAAGAAAAGAAAACCCCGAGGTGGACATGGAAGCCTGGGTTCAACACTCCACTGCATAGTCTCTCTGAGCGACCCACCCGTGACCCCCCCTCCCACCCACCCACATCTTTGTGCTGGTTAGACTAAAGCTTTTCAGGGTTTGTTTGTGTGTATTTATACTAAATGTAAAATGACAAGACAGCAAATTCTCACAGTTTTTTTTGTTTTCTTTTTTTTTTTTTTTGCCATTTTGTCCAAAACAGCCTTATAGCACTTTTGATCAACATAAGGAGCCGTCGGGTCTGTTACAATATAACATTTGCTCACAGGATTAAGTCAACAGAGAAACTGAGTCACATTTTTCGTTCCAAACATTTTAAAAAGTAGCAGAATCGTCAGCTTTCCTGACATGTATCCATCCATCCACCCATCCATCCATTTTTCCTCCCCTTGTCCGGCCCTATTGGGAAGCTGCTTGGCAGCGACTGTGTGTGTGTGTGTGTGTGTCTTGGGGGGATTGTACACTGCTCATGGTAGTCATGCCTTGTTGCTGTCCTCACATCATTCTTTTGAAAATGACTTTTCTTCAAGCATTTAATATTGTCCAGCTTTTTAAATATACACACATTATCAACAAAAACCAAAAAAAAAAAAAAAAAAAAAAAAATAGAAGAATCGATCCCTTTCCTTCCCTCCCTCCTTGTTTTGGCATCGTGTGTACACACACACACACTTTCTATATGAGACAGTTTTCTGCAGCTACACACACACACTCTAACGCGCACACACGCTCGGACAACAGAAACAGGGAGATCCAGCTGGGAACAGTAACAATATGAAGAACGGACCCTGCTTTTTCCCTTCTGAGTGCCACAGAATGCTGCTTGGCACTCCTGATCGGAGGTCAAATCTGTCACTCCCAAGGTCAGGGGTTGGAGATACTGAGGAGGGACCCAAGCGAGTACCCAAATCAGCACCAGGAGCAGAACCATGAGAGCGACGCCACCTCAGAGAGTGGACAATGACCCTGGAAGAGCGGCCCTGTGCCCCAGATAAGCCACGCCTTCATCTGAGTCACCCCGCCAGGACGCAGACGCAACGAGGACCAACCTAAAGTGACGAGCAGCAGTCACCACGCTGGAATTTACCTTTAAAAACGTTCTCAAAGGGCAACGTTACTTAAAAACCAATTTCATCAGTGTTGTGAAAGTCAAGCGAATACTTTAAATCAATTAAAAATGAGCAAATCAAAGTGTCTAAAACCAGAGTTATCCCAGGCGATAACGAAACTGGAACCAATTTCTTGACCCGATTTCTTTCCAGAATTGATCGATGATGGGAGAAGGAATGATTCTATATCGATATTATTGGATCCACATCTCCGGCTCAGTTCAAGCAACACACCGACGACGGCGAAGGGCGCGTAAACCTCCGGAGGAGGCCGGTGATGTTGTCCCTCCTCTTCCTCTGGGTCCGACACACATACACACGCACACGCTTTACCCTGTCATAACACACAGATGTACCTCAACACTCTGAAAACCCGCCGCTCGCCTCCCCGACTGTCTGCCCTTCGTTTTAACTGATCCACCCAAGTGCAAAATCCAAGGCTCCTCAGTTCAGTTTGTCAAATTAAGTTAAAAATCAAAACACGACCGACAAACATGTTCCACTTGAAAACACCTGCTAAACAATACACAACCAAATACAAGTAGGAGAAATATATTCATATATATATATAAAAATGTATATATATATATATATAGTTTAAGCAAAGAGATCTGGAATTAAGTAAACTAAACTTTTGAATTATTTGGTAGAGAGCAGATCAATACTGGCACACACCACTGTCAAGTCTGGCTAATACTCAAGGTTTTAGCTCACTACGTATGCTTGAAGTTGTTAAATATTCACGGCTAAACTTAAAAACACAACTAAAGCCACGCATAGAGTACTTCTGAAATAAAATTCTATATGGGGGGGGACACGCACACGCACACAGGCTTAATACAGAAGAATTACACAATGAAGAAATTAAGGTCCATGGCTTCGCTAATGCTGACTTCTCGTTCACACCTTCTCTGAAGCTTCCGTCCAGATGTTGTGCATCATAGTAACTAAAACAATCACTGATAAGTAGTTGAATAATGTTCACAAGTGTACTTTTTGTCCACAAACGCCACCGGTATTGTACATTCACGCTGCGCTCCAACGCACCACCACGACCCCCCTTTCAACAGAGCCACGGGCATCTGCTGGTACAGAGCAGCCAGACACACACGCACGCGCACGCACGCACACACACACCCACACACACACCAGATCAGGAACTTCAGATGAGCACCCCTTCCTCCTCATCCAAAGCAAAATAAAATAAACAGTACAACAATACAATCATATTCTATTTGTAAACAGGTAGAAGCCACTTGACTTGTTGCATCTTCGGACACAATTATGATCAAGGCAATGAAATGTGGACGACTTTTGCACTGTTAAAATATCATCTTCCACCTAAACGCGGTTTTCGTGATGTTTTTCTAGCCTTTTTTTTTTTTTTAAACACCATTTCTGGCAATGAGAGAGAGTAGAATTAAAAGAAAAAAAAGCAAGTCATAATTCGCATTTTTATGTTGTACTTAGTGAAACGTTTAAACAGTTAGACGCGGGAGAACAAAACCAAAAAAACAAAAGAAAGCCTCTCACTAGGCCACGCAAGAGGCTACAGTATGCATAGATACAGATTTCTTCTCAGCCTTTCTCTTGGTTTAAGTCTGACGACACTGAATGTTTTCCACTGACACTCACGCGCATACACAAAGAAAAAAATAATAGAACACTACCCATTTTTGATTTTTTTTTTTTTTTTTTTTTACATTAGTGGAGTGGAGGACTGGAGGAAGAGGTGAGAGGGATCGCCAAAGGCTCGTCCTCCGCCCCCCCCACAGTGGGGACCCCCCCCCCAAAAAAAAAGACAGCATACTGAAAGCAGTGTGTTGAGCTTCTCCAGCTTAAAGCAGTTATTTGGCAGAGAAAAAAAATAAACTTACAGACCTATACATAGTTTTCAGTGCTAGAAGTTGGATTTTCCTTTCCTACAAGGAGTAGTAGTTTTTTTTATTATTATTCACCTACAAGGGGGGGAAAAACTGGCTTGATTTCCTGAGAACCATTGCTGGTTATTTAGCAGACAAAGAGGAATAGTTCAAATAACCAACGCCATGGCCAAAAACACTGATCCGAATTCCCAGAGTTACAAAGCATCGTCTTCATCCTCAATAACAATTTACCTTTTTTTTGTGTTGTTTTTTTTCTTTTATACATTTTTATGCAGGTTTTTTTTTGAGATTTTAAACTTTTTTTTTTTATTTTCTATTTTATTTCATTTTCTTTTTAAAATGAAGAATGAACACACGTTCCGCCTCCTAAGTCTTGTAAACAAGAGGTTGCAGTGTGGCACCTCCAAAACATCGAAAGCCTATTCTGAAAGTGCTGTTCCCCTCCCACCGGCCCACTGGGGGGGCGGGGCAGGTGGGAGGGCTTGCTAGATAGGCCCTGCCCCCTATATTTGGGTGGGCGGGGCTTGCTAGTCCCAGCTGCGGCTACAGTCCTTTGCACTGCAGAGCTCAACGTTCTTTAGTTTTAAAATGAAAATTGGTGCAATACTTTTTTCATGTCACGTTTAGTATCACCAGATAATCCTCCTAAGTCAGTTTCAATTCTTCTTAAACCTATTTTTGTTGATCTTGAACTCCACGACAACGCGGTAAGGTAGGCGTGCCAAGGCAGAGAGGAGCGCACAAATATTCATTCACACATACGCACGCTCAGACACACGTGCACGCACAGTACTTCAACACACGTGCGCGTGCACACGCATACGGTAAGGACCTCAATGAGTAAACAGCTACACTGGAAAAACTGGCTGCTCCCTCTATATTGCAGATTATATATACTGAGAAAAAACCACATTCAGTGCAAAGTTAAAAAAGCTCATACTCCAACATTGTCAGCAAACAAATGCAAAAAAAAAAGGAAAAAAAAAAACAAAGAAAACGTTAAAAATGAAGAGAATTGGAATTCAAATAAACATGACGAATGAAACAAAAATATAATATATAATAATGAGCTTGATTGAAGCTTTTTTTTTCGGTCTGAAAGAGCACTACCTGGAAGCAAATATCCATCCGTTCACATTATAGAATTGGCCTGCATGATTCAAGTATTCCGACTGATATGTTTTTGGGCTAAAACAAAGTGGACATATGTGCAGAGAGAAACGTAACTTGTTTTCCACAGGGGAGACCCCGTTTTGTTGAATATCTTGTAAGTGAGAAAGAGTCCAACTAGTGCCATTGCATTCATAACTACTTTTTTTTCCTCATCTATGCTGATTATTAAGAATTCTCTACTGACCCTTCCCTTCAGACCGTTTGATTAGCGCGTGGTTCACATGGAGTCCCCTCCTCCAGTCAGGTGATCCACTGGAAGGAAGGAGCTGATTGGAGAAGGGCTGCTAATCCTCCCTGCCTCGGTGCCACCGGGGGTCCCCCACAGGCTACTGGAATAGTTAGGCCCACCCCAGAGGGAGGAGCTGTGGAGATCACCGCTGTTCCACTGGTTGGGCTCAGGAGCACGGCTGGGAAAGTGGTGAGACTGATCCATTCTGCTCTGAGAGGACCCAACGGCCTGCCAACCAGAGGAGGGAGTGGCCAATGACTGCCCTTGTGCAAAGAAACGATTAATTTCCTCCTCGCTGGCAAACTCAGCCAGAATAGTAGTGTTTCCCAAAACACACCTGCAGAAGGACAGGAGAGAAGTGTTTGAGTCCATCGACTACTATGAAACATTCAACATGACAACACGTAGAGTGCAGTACAACATTTTCAGCCTTGTGGAAAACATCTAACAACGCAGTGAGCAGGTCAGTACATGTGCCAGCACCAACAGGAGATGAGAGGAAATGTGTGTCTTTACATGTGCAGGCTCTTCTGGGCTTTGGCGGCCTCATCCTTGGAGCTGTAGCATACCACAGCATTACCGTGCGGCAGGTTGAGGTGGAATGTGATCAGAGGGCCGTGCTGCATGCACAGCGTCCTCAGGGTAGAGCCATCGATCTGGGAAAGATGAAGGCATACGGTGAGCACATGTGGAGACACTTCAAAGACAGCAGGCTTGATGAGCTGTGCAAAAAATAAACTACAAAAGTCAGTTAGAAATAGCATAAATCTGAAGCAAACCTGAGGTGTGAGATTTTTCAGAACAAGCCATTGGGTTCTCCCTGAGCTGCTGCTGTCACTCCAACTGGAACCTGGGAAAATCACAGAGGAATTCAAAATACATTTTAAGTTACTCAGTCAAGTCCATTTAAAAAGTACTTAATTGTGTGCATTTCCTATACTTACCAGGTGTGTATCGGGACTCGGAGGATCCCCAGCCCCCCAACCTCAGAGCAGAACTGTCCCAACCGGATGAAGCGGAACTCAGCTTCTGGCTGGTGAGACCAGGTGGTGGTCTTGTGGGGGCTGCCACAGATAACGCCTTGGGAGGCAGGGGGACTTTCCACAGTTCGTGGGCCAAAGAGGAGTTGGACGCAGAACCGCCACTGGGAGACCATTTCGACTCACTGGGTCTGGCTGTATGTGGAGAAGAGAACAAACCTTTGTTCTTATATGCTTACAAATACAGTTTGTCCCTCTGCTCTGTAGTGTGAACTTTGAACAAATTGATGTGATGTATTTTATAAGTGAAGATTGTAATTAAAGGAGCACATACCTGAAGTGCTTTGTGCTGTACTGGTGAGGGAACCGCTGTGGCTGGAGGCACGAATGGATGACCAGGCACTGTTTGAAGGCATCGTGGTGTTCAGTGATGAGGATGGCCCTGGAAGAATTGTTTTTATTTAATCTATGTCCAGATTTAGTAACAAATGAAACTGATATTGCAGAAGTACCGAGCTCTTCTTATTTATCTGAACAGTTTAAATAGACGTTTATATAAAGCTCCTCCATTTTGAAGGGCTCTTTACTTACCGTTGTTCCTGTCCCTGAGGTGGTCTGTGTCGCGGACGGTGTTGATGGAAAGGTTGTTAATGACACTGCCAGGGGTCACATAAGGGTCAGTCTCAGGGTCAATGTTGGGGTAACCTTTCCAAGGCTCCCCGGGCCGGAACTCTGCACAAACAAGAGTGGTTAGTGGTTTTCAATGCAGTTTTTTTTTTTTTTTTTTTTTTAAACAGGCTGTGCGAATAAAAACAAGTGTACCTGGGGGCCAGGTGACAGTGTTTCCATGGGGTGGGGGGGAGTTGGCACGGGGCGGCCAGCCATCACCCACTGAGCCCATTGATTGGCCAGGAGGACTCAGGGGGGACGGGCCAGAAGACAGGATGTCATAGAAGGGAGAGTCCTCCAGACGCAGCCCAGACGACATAGCACCTGTTTAAATCAGACAAATGAAATCACACAACTTTCTAGAACTGATAATTGAGTCAAAATATGATGTTGGTAGTCATTTTCTTACCAGTTTTGCCGTTCTGCTCCAGAGGGTCAGTAGCCCAAAGTTTCTTCAGTTTGGACTGGGGTGGTTCTTTGTAGCTCAGAGCTCCACCACTACTACCACCCAAGTCCAATGGTACATTCAGGTTAGAGTTCAAGCCTGAAGGAACAGACAGGGAAAGGAAAAATTCAACTACAATGTATTATCAATTTGAATAATAACAATACAAAATATGTAAATGGGTATAACAGACAAATAATAAAAGCTCTGCAGCAGATAACATACTTAAAGGGAAGTTGCTGTAGGACCCAAGAGCAGCATCCTTCTGCATCTCTTGGTTATTGTGGGACAAGAAACTATCCAAGTATGGTTTGAGGGGCGGGGCCTGTTTCAGTAGTGAGGGGTCAAGGTGCCGAGGGGGCTGCATCATTGAAGGAGACGAACCGATGGGGCGCGTCTAAGACAGATGGGCAGAGAAACCACTCAGTACGACAACATCATGGATAAAGAAGATGTTTTCAAATCAAGATCTTTGATTATAAGTGAAGGACTTTAGTAGACAAACCTGTTCACTCTGCCGTCCCATAGACATGACTCTCTGACTCTGAGCCTTCTGCTGCTGCTGCTGCTGCTGCTGGAGAAGACGCTGCAAACACCCAAAAACACTAAAGTTAAAGGCTTGTTTTTAAATCACAATTGTAGTTTAGTTTAGTTCCAATTGCCAAAGTGACTAGCAGAGGCTGCAAATAAACTAGCACCCTGACCTGAGTAACTGATGATAAGAAGTCTAGGTTTATTATAGAGCTATTCCCCATGTGTGTGTTCTGGTGCTCATTACTGTACCTGTAGTTGGCTGATGTGGTTTAGCTGTGTCAGATGGTTTAGCTGGGTGAGTTGGTTGAGCACAGCCACCTGCTGGGCGCCAAACAGAGGGTTGAGAGCTCCATTACCTCCAGGATACTTCAACAAGGATGGAGGGACCTGAACAAAACCAAGACAATGATGATGTTTTAGAAGCTGAAGAATTTTTTTTTAAATAAATAAATCAATCTAGAAGCACAGTGAGCTTGATAGGCAGTTGGATCTGGATGACATTAATGTGTGGGGTTGCTCTACCTGAGAGGGCAGGATGGGTGGAGGCACTTGATTGCGAAGGTTGGGTTGGGGAGGGACTTGGGAATGGGGGCCACCTCGGCCCTGTGCTACGCTGCTGCCACCCATCATAGGGTTTACATTCTAAGCAGGGAAGGCATAGATAAAGAACCATTATTTTATTTTTTGTTAGAATGCACCGTTTATCTACTTTATGATTTTAATTATTTGTGATAGATATCTCTGTTCTTCCACAGTGATTCTTTCTATTCTTTAGCCGACATCCTGAAGTTTGACACCCAGGACCTAAAGAAACATTCCTTTCCATCCTCCCACACTCACCTGCCTAGTGGCCCCAGTATTAGAGTGGGCGGAAGATGGACCAGGGTCGAAACAAGAGATATGCTGAGCAGAATTGGGAGGGGAGAAGCTCATGCTTTGATTGGAGGAGAGCTCGTCAGAAGTTTGGCTATCATAAGCAGTTTGGGAAACAGACAGCTGCAGAAGCACAGGCCAGCAGATGAACGCCAAGCACAGAGGGACAGGAAGCACATCAATCACAGAAATGCAGAGAGGAAAGGAGAAAAGAAGGAAAGGAGTTAATTTTGCACAAAAATAAGGTGGAGGAAACAAGGGGATATGGGAGAAGATGAAACGAGGATATATTAAAAAAGGAGCGAAAGGGGGACTAGAGGTTACAAAGCTGAGTGAGAGTCAAGAAAACAGAAACGAAGAAAGCAGCAAAGCCAAAACACTTAGTACACAACAACAGAAGAATATAACACTCGTATACCATAATTACAAATCACTCTTATCACATTTAGGCATGTTTGTGTACATATGGAATTTGATCTTTAGTTTAGAAATGGCCAACTAGCCCTGTTAGACCAACATTGAAGAGATGTTTCACACAACGCAACTATGTGATTAAAAACATCACCTGCAGAGTATTTCAACAACCACTGTGGGGCACTGTAGATCATAGCATTACCTGGGCCATCACTCAACAAACACCCAACTGCCTTTCTGTATATTTGTTATAAGTATATAGAGTATATATGAAGAAAGAGGTATTCCCCCAAGCCTCCTTCCACTAATCAATAAGAAACCACAGACCTGCGGACATTCTCAAGTACCTTGTCATAATAAGGGCTGCGATCCATGGCAGAGTCCTTGTGGAGCTGGTGTCGAGACCCAGGGTTTTTTCCCATTACTCCATTGAAATCTCCCATGCTGCCCATGTCTACACGCTTGTCTGAAATCCCCACCTTCATGGAGTCATCAGGAGAGTCTCTCTGCAAAGACAAGGACAACCGTCTTATGGAAACAGGAACACATGTGACACAGTCAGAAACTTTAATATCTTCTTAAACAAGTCTGAAATGACAGGTAAATCTATATCTATACCAACTTCCAAAATAAATAACTGCAACAACAAAATTACAACACAGCACTTACAGGGAAGTTCATGTTGTTGAACTGATTGATGAAGGGTTTCATCCAGGGTTCATCCTGTTTGTTGACTGGTTTGTTCATCTAAAAAAAAGAAATGGTGGACAAAAATGGACACACCACAACATTTATTTATGACCATTCTGCAAAACCATGAGGACATTTGGGTTGTTTACATTTGGAACAAATGTGCACACTGCTAACCTTATAAGAGCCTTTATGCTTGTAGTTCCAGGTGTTTTGGTCATTGGACCGGTTGTCCTGTTGGCTGTTGCACCACATGCCAATCTCCACCTCCTCTTCCTGGTCCCAGCTATTGCCCATATTCACCTCCTCACCACACCATGTATCCATGGGCTTAGGACCTGTAGTTACATAGTGCAGCAGAGGGTAACCATGAATAGAAATACATTTTACATGTAAATTTCAAACACAGTTTTGGTTGTATGGGAGTCAAATTCCATTGATGCTGGAGTTGATGGTAGTGTTAACTGGATCCCAGTTTGCATGCGCAGACTTTTTACTCACCAGACTTGTGCTGCCCGCCCCAGCCACACCCGGATTCGCGACTGTCTCGGCTCGGTTCAGCCCAGCTAGAGCTGGTATCCATTGGCTTTCCCCAGGCAGATGTGCCATTGTCCACCGTCACTGGTGGGGCAATACCAGGATCTCCCCATGAAGAAGATTCTTTCTTTTGAGAGTAAGACTCACCCCATCCTGCAAGAAAAATGAAAGTGATGTTTAAATAAACAATCTACTGAACTTTAATATCAATCCTAGAATGATTGAATGAAAAAATGCATCTTAAAAATGGTTACAAATATTCCTGAAGAATTAAAACACATGGTGTTGGAACATTTAGGATAAAAATATTTTACTGTGGACTTTGTGGGACCTCCCTCATGCTTGCATATTTATATTACACTGCAAGTTTACATTCCCTTTGATAGAATCACACTGCAGTTAAAGAGCCTCTCATATCCACTGGAATCTCAACATCATCCTCTTTTTTCATTCTGTTTACTTTAACTATGGTCTGTGTTTAAATGTGAACAAGCCCAATACACTTTAAAAAAAAATGAGATCATGTGTGATCAACTGAGTGTTAAGAGTTCAAAGGGCTCCCGTTACAGCTGATCACCCAGACCTGCTACCTTCTCCTTCCACAGTGGGAGCTTAGGGTGGATGCCTGGAGTGCCACCCCATAAAAATAGGACAGATCACGGGGTGGCCTCATGCTCCAGTGTCTGTGATGTGGCTAGGCATGCTCACACAAACACACAAGTACTTGTCCAAAACAAAACAAATAAACGCACAAAGCAACCAGCGATGCATTACCATTAACTAAACACTAATAGCTGTATAATAAGAGACTGTTTTACTGTTTTACATATTTCCTGAAACAAGACTGCAGGTATAAAATTTAATAAATGCAAGCTAAATTTCAAATATCAATTTCACCATAAGCTTTTCTGGTCCAATGGAATGACAAAGTGTGCATTCACATTTATCAAGCTGGCAGCTGATTTTAGTTCCCTCACTAGGCTGAATTCTCTACAAATCGCTTCCACAGAACAGCTGTCTTATTTGTTTTAGATTTCATACATTTTAGGTTCCATACACTGGAACTATACCTCTTACCAAGTTCCCAGACATGAACCACAACACTCAGTCTCTTGCTCACTTTCTCTCAACCTTAACAAAAGCCACTCTTTTGGAAAAAGAATTAGTGGGTGAGCGAGAACAGTAGGAGGAAAAAACAAATAAAAGGGGAAAAAAATAAAAATCAATGCTCTTAGCATTCCAAAGGGATGAGTCAACTGCCTTTCCAAAAATGTCCTCAAAGACAACAGCAGAGGGAAATGGGAGAAAGATGTTGTACTTGTTTATTTTCCATCTATGCTTATGAGCAAACTGTGTGGGCTTTCAAATGTTATTTAGCGTTTGTGCATGCACATTTCTCTTTTTGACAATTGAAATCCTTTCAAGACCTATTTTCAGATACCTTGATACTTGTGTGGGTGAGCTTGTATCTTTATCCTTTGAGAGAGCTTACAGACTGCACCAAAGGGCTTGTAGTTACATGCTTCTACTGTTTTTCATAATGACTCATGTGCTTACATTTTTTATTTGAACTCAATATCAGATTAGTAATTAGAAATTCAAATCACAACCAGTCTAAAAGCTATGATGAAACAATCCTCACGTTACTAATAATGTGTCTTAATGTACAGACATTGTAAATATATTATTGAGAACAGCTCAAAAAAGTATGTTTCTTCTGATTTCAGTATTTACTGCATGCACATTTACCAGTACCTTTGTCCTGTGCAACAGGTTGCATAGGCTGAGGAGGATGCTTCGAGGTGTGTGAAGGGTTGGACTGACGTTGAGATGATGAGCCCAAAGCCTCCTGATCTGTCTGGGCTGTCCCATTCCACATGTTGACAGATCCACCACTGTATTTACCTGGAAAATAATAGAAAATCTCATTAGATCTTGTACAGCCTCCTTTTCCCTCTTAAGTACGTAGTAGGACATACCAGGGTCTCCCCAGGCTGCTGTTCCATCATCAATCTCCATCCTTCGACGAATGGACTCTGGAGAGGGCTCTTCCCACCCATTTGACACTTCATCTTTCTGACCTACTGTGGGCATGGGGCCTCCTGACCAGCCTGACAGAAAGAAAGATGATGCATCAATTAGCTTTTTGTTTTCATTGACAGTGGAATACTGGAAATGGACATCTACCTGAGGACTTGTTTGGACCTTGAGTGCCTCTGGAAGTGCTCGCTTCAGGACCATTTCCCCACTCATTGGATGGTTTGGGATTTGGCTCACCCCAGTTCTGGGTTCCTTGGTTGTTCTTCACTGTCTCCCCCCAGCTGTGGCTGTTGCTTTGAGGATTGGGTTTGTGGACTGACTCGCCCCAGTTGGAACCTGGGTTTGGAGTGCTCTGGTCTGGTGTATTTGATCCTCCACTACCTACCCAAGTGTTGCTGCTGCTGGTGCTGGTGTTGGTTCGGCCTGGTTCACTCCAACATGCTGAACCAGACCGGTCACTGTCACTGTCCCAGCCTACTGAGCCGGTACCTTTTTGGGGCTCTCCCCAGTGGTTGTTGGCCCCTGATCGGGCACCATCTCCACCATTACCCCATCCTTCACTTCCATTTCCAATAGTGGAACCCCAGCTCTGCTGTTGTTTAGGTGCATTATTCCATGTGTTAGACCTAAACAGTGCAAATAAAAATGCATTAAAAGCAAAATCAAATAAGAAAACTGTAAATAAGCTAATCTGTAAATAAGATAATCTTCACCTAATTTAGAAAACACAAGTTTAATCTACATAGTGAAATATGCAGTGCTACTTCAATCAAACATTTCTTACCTGTCAGGTTTGTTATTGCTCCAGGTGTTACTTGTATTGTTGCTACCCTTGTAGCTAGAGCCATCATCCCAGCCACTGTGGCCTTCACCATGTCCTGAAGCCTTGCTGTCCCAACCAGAATTTGGGTGATCTCCCCAGCCAGAACCTCCCGCAGCCGGGCCTGAAGGTTTTGATCCACTCCCCCAACCTGCAAGTAGAATACAATGGAAATGCATTTACCGGTAATTAAAAAAAACAAAACACATTTTTAGAGCCTCAGCTCCAGTGTTATTTATAAACTGATCCCCACCTCCAGTCATCTGAGAGGAAGCTGCTGGTGTTGCTGTGCCCCAGCCAGAGCCAGTGCTGCCTTGCTTTCTTTCATCCCCTCTGGAACCCTGGTGCTGATTGTCTGAAGTGGAAGTGACATCCCAGGCAGTGTTCTGCCTTATGGGTGTCTGTCCCCATCCAGAGTTTGACAGAACCCTCGGGTCCATATCGGCTCGGGAGAGAGTAGAGAGTACAGTTGCAGTGACCTTTCGGCGATTTCCCCCTTTTGATTGACTGCCCTCTCTGTCCGAGCTTGAGCGTCCACCAGAGCTCTCTCCACTCCCTTCACTTCCTCCGGAGCGACCCCAAACACCACTAACACTGGCCAAGCCATGGTTTCCACTACCTGCAGCCCCCATACCCATGGCATCATTCTCCAAGCTCCTCCAGCCATTGTTGCCTGAACTGCCTTTAAGATTTCCAGCATCTGAGGTGTTATTAACAGGGGTTGTGGATCCCCACTCACTGTTTGACATCTTGGTGTTAGATGTGGAAGAGGACGATGAGGATGAGGAAGATGATGATGCACTGCTTCCCCAAGGGCGAGGTATCCCTGCTGGTGGGCCCATTGTGGTTTGGGTGTCATTCTCTGGTGCTTGGCCTGCAGAGTATGTGATTTGATTCGAGTTAAAACCCCAGGACACATTATTCTGAGGCTGGCTTGGGTTACTGGTGGCACCCTGGTCCCATCGTGGGGCCCCAGTGTTGTTCTGATTATTATTATTATTACTCTTGTAAGCAGCAGTAGAGGAGATCTGGGGGTTCCCGGCCTGCATTAAGGCAGGGTTTGGGGGGTTCACAGTGTCTGCATTTGGGTAGCCCTCGTCTCCAGGGTAAAGAGTTGCGCTCCAAGGCGTACCAAAGGCCCCAGAACCCCCCAGCTCTCCTTGGGGTTGCTGAGGAGCTGATGAGTTTCCATTGGCCAGTGGACCCCCATTCCCTCCTCCAATAGATCCCCAGGAACAATCCCCACTGAGCTGGGGTGAGGCGATAGAGTTTGGTGAACTAGAGGTCATTGTGGCATTAGTAGTAGTAGTAGTATTCATCATAATAGTGTTATTTGGTCCATTGGATTCAGTGTTAAGGTTGGTTGGCGGGAGGCCACCATTTCCACTGCTGCTGCTTCCTAATACCTTGTTGCTAGCTGTACCATTACTCACATCACTGTCTTCCATCATACTGCTGTTTGGAGCTGCCATGCTACCCCAGGCCAGCGCAGGGCCCTGTTGGGAAGCTACACCCAGTTTAGAACTCACCCCCTGAACCTGTGAAGGACGTTGGCCCTGGGAGCTTGGGCCTGGGGCTGGATTCTGTGGCCAGGCACCATGGTTGGCATTTGGGTTCAAAGTGGTTGGGTTCAACCCACCATTGATGCAGGGGGTGTTCCCACTTGTGGTGATTGCGTTGCTGCCTGACTGCGTGCCCCATACACCACTATTAATGGGTTTGTTGTGGTTACCCATGTTATTGCTGCCAATACTGCTGGATCCAGCCACAGAGAAATGGGAGGGCCCAGTAATATTTCCATTGTTTGATCCGCTGACGGCTCCCATCCCTCCACTGAGCATGTGACGATTGTTGCCGTTGCCATCTCCATTTACCGCAACACCAATCATCACGGCAGAGGTCACCATAGAGGAGGAAGGAGAAGAGGCCGTAGAAGACACAGAGGAAGAAGCATTTGATGACATCATCACTGTTGTCACAGCGGCAAGGTGTTTCTCTGAGCCGTTTAAGGAGCTAGAGTCTGCATCCATGCATTCTGATGCCAACTCGGGGTCTGATCCCGACCCACAACCAGAGGAGGAAGAAGACGAGGAGCAAGAGAATGAAGAAGGGGGCCAGACAGAAGAGGTTGCTGAAGTGTTGTTGGATTTGTCAGTGCTTCCGTCCACTAGGACTTTGCCCCAGTTGCTGTTTCCATCACCACTGCAGGGAGAGCCAGAGGACCAAGGGGAAGGCTCATACTGAGAGTCCAAACCAGAATGCTCCAGACCTATGGAGAAAAATGGACAAGATAAGTTCACTCTTAAATTAACAATGCAAACATAATTAAGTACCAAATCAGACCATGTATCATAAATATCCTCAACAAAACCAGAACCAAAAATATGACAAAAGCAATAAACCATGACATGGATGAAGAAAGACAATCGATAGAATAGGTGAAGGACTAAAGAGCTGAGGTTGTTCCAAGACTTCAATATTTTCAAATCTTCATACAGACTAGATATTGGTATTTTTTTATTTCCACTGTAATGAGGCATAATAGCATGTGTTTTATTTTTTATATTTATTTTTTTATTGTTTAAAACACATTTTCAGTCAGATGTAATATGTGGTATCAATGATGTAATATCAATTAAAAGTAGCAATATCATTTTTCCCCATTAATTCCTTCTTTGTTTGGGTACCAATTGCACAACAATGCCATGTGAAAACCAAAAGTACAAGGAGAACCAAAGTATACATATTGTATATCTTAAGCTACAGTTATGAAGGGTGTAGTCCTCGGAATAGGATGGGTCATAGAGGGTGTGAGCATAGTGAGAAGGTGATCCAGATGAGCGAGCAGAGTGTGCAGCAAAATGTGCATGACAGATGGACAATAAATTGCCTGTTATGTACCAACGCTTGACACGAGTTGAATATGTGCAGACCATTTCTTCACCCCAATGTTGACATAAGGTTTTGCACTGATTTGCCATCTGACTTCAACCCTGGAAGAAATAAATCTCATCCACAGTCAGGGGGCTGAAACAGGCACGAGGCTAACACTAAGATAATTAAAATTTGATTTTAATCAAGAATGGATTCTGAATTGGAAAAACTGGTTGCATAACTGTGACTCTCACTGTGCTACTTTTTGAAATCTTTTTTCAACTAATCAAACCTTAAGCAAACAATAAGCTGAATTAGGAAACTGGGAGGAAAAATGAAACACAGAAGAACAGGAAGGCAAGAAAGCAATGTGTGGTCACCTGTTTGATTAGGGGAGTGGCTGACGGAATCCCGAATGGGAGCCATGCCTAGAAACAGACAGAGGAAAGACTGTCAAACACAGTAAAGGAGAGTTAGAGAAGCAGGAAATAAAAACAGCGGAGAAAAATGTTAAATTGTTAGGATAGGACATTCACAAGTCAAGCAATCAGAAAAGTTAAAATCAAACTAACTCAAAAGAAAAAAAGGTTTTCAAGGAAAAGAACAAGAGTGAATCATCCGTAACTGCTGCCTCTGGGTAAAACATTTATCCTTTATGACGTTGCTCCATAATTTCATATGTATGTAAATAGCTCTGTTCAAGGCCAAGTCTTTAAGTGCAGGCAGAGAATCACAACATTTCACATAGATTAGTTCAATCCTGGTTCATTCAGTCCACTGTATAAATGTGTCCAAAAGTAATTAATGAAAATGTCTAATGGATAGGAATCCAATGTAGTTCATACTTTTTTCTAATTTACCTGCAAAGGGGTGTATGTGGTTCGGGGCTGTGCAGAAGGGAGTCTCCAGGTTGTGTGGAGGACAGCTGACCTCTGCTTCCCAGTTCTAAATAGGGGAGGTCAAAGGTCTAAGCTCAGAGGGCACAGCCTCAAAGGCCTGAGGTGAAGAGGCAGGGCTTGACAGAGTGGGCAGCAGGATGAGCAAGCCCCCTTGGCATTGCTGAGGGCTGTGTGCAAGGGATGGTGTGTATATGTGGGGAGAGGGGCTGGGGATAGTGGTCTGGGTTAGTTTTAGGACTCTGCCCGACTTCGTATGTTCCGGCACTGCAGAGACAGAAGAGAAAGATCGACACTGACATTAGTTTACTGCAGCTACTAGATCCCAAAAATGTAAAACTCCAGACTAACACATTTTCCCAATCAAACAAAACCAAGGGAGCCCAAGTCATTTAACTGTCTCTCTCAGCTGTTGCAATGCAGATCCTGAACTCTGCACCTACACTCAGATGGGAGGATACCAGGTAACACCTTTTAAACCTAGGAAAGCAATTCCAACTTCGCGGAACACCAAATTGGATTTTTGACAAGCACATACTTGCTCTGCTGGTTAAAACTCCTGCTACAAGTACTGTTGGAGCAGTGGCTGTCAGTTTCCCCATTTGCAAACACATCTCAGAACAAATTTTATGAGGGCCCCTCAGTTGGCAGTAGCACAACCATTGCTATCATCTTACAAGCAGGTGAAGGGGTGGGGGTGGATGGACTAATGTGACAAACAGAACACAGGCTTTTTCCTGGCATCGACAAAGGCAGTGGTGAGAGCTGGTGCAAGGCCCTCAACCACACTGAGATCGGTTCGTATTCTATTTCATCGGGTTTGTCAGAAAAGATGATGAATGTGTATATTTTGGGCAAAACCTCAGATACTCTGACACAAGAGCAATCGAATTTTAGTAATCGGGTATTCTACTGAAAATTAATCTGTGCAAAACACAGTGCTTTGAGCTTTGCCATTAAATAAGCAATGACTCAAGGCGGAGAAAATTTCTTGATTTTTTTTTTTTTTTTTTTAAATCGAGGTACTTGAATTATTTGAGGAATCGTTTCACCCCTGATATAATATTGATTCACACTATTCACACTCAAAAAAAAAAAACATACTTTCAAAGTTGATGAAAATTACATTACCATCAGCCCAGTCAAATATGGGAATAGAAAATGCATGACACAAAAAGCATAGAGAGGTAAGCCTTTTACACCAGATCTCTGAGACACAGATCTGTCAACCTAGATCAGAAAATACATGTAAACTTCTTTCTATGTAATCAATTTGCAGTCAGATCAGCTAGACAAATAAGTAGTTTTGGCTACTAACAGAATTAACACGCTGAAAAAGTAAAAAGAAAACAGATAAAGATAAGGAAGCAGGAAAACATAAAATGGTAGTCAATGGACCTGTCACTGAAGTTGATGACAGAGGAATGCAGCTGCAGTTTCCAACATGCACAATGAAATGTCCGACTGCAAATACGTGAGAGCTTACTTTAGTGTCGTTTAAAAAAAATACATAAGATAATGTTCAGTCAAAAAGTAAATGAGTGAATTTGCGTTGCAACACAGCACATCGTGGAGAACAAACATCAACAGTACACAAAAAACTTAAAGTAGCTCAGAAGTTGACATGCCACAGCCATTCACATGCTCCCATGTCAAACACACATGGACAATACAAATGACTGTCCATTGTTACAGAATCAAGGTTAATTATTCCCAATATCCTATTTAATAGAAGCATATTCCTTTGGGAAGACTCAGTTACGATGTCAACATTCCTACACAATTCCTCTGGGCTTGTCCCAGCAAGGTCAAGTCAGTGTGATGAGTACACACCAAAGTCTGTTAAAAATGTAAAAAAAAAAAACTCAATTGAACCAGACAAAAGGAAAAGTGTATAAGAATATATCCTTGTTCATGAATCAATATGCTGAAGATGAAGATTTATTAAAGGTCACTGGAGTGCAAGAGCTCCATGTTTGCATTTCCTTTTTTAAACGGGTATTAAATATTCAGTCAGTAGGTGCAGGAGTCCACATCACCCTGTCAGAATTTAAAGATTTTTTTTTAAATTAAAAGCCATGTTTGTCAAATGGAAGATTCTCTGTTTAATATTAGTGAAAGGGAGCCGTTTCCATTACACTGCTCTAAAACTCCAGGGGTTTCCTTAAAACTGTACTGCGATCAAAACACGGCGCCAGACATGCTCCAGCAGCAGAAGTTTTGGCTTTCCTTTGGTGAGATGGGACCAAAGTCTGTCTCTTCAGGCATGTGGGAGGTGCACTGTTTGACAAAGGAAGGGAGAGACTTTCACCCACCGAACAAAGGTTCCAGTTAAATAGCTGTGGGAGCACCACTTTAGCCACAGCTTGTTCAGGTATATGTCTGAACATTATTGTATTAAATTATTGTAAATATGTGCTGCTTTAGATTGTCGCAGTCTACCAGAAAGTTAGATACATGCAAAGCATGCATCCAAGCAGCCTGGATTCTTTGAAATGCACATAAATAAAAACCCTGGAGTGGCCATCTCACAGCTTAGATCTGTGGAAAGGCCAAGGCGTCATGTGTAAGCTGAAGAAAAAAATAAAAGCAGAACCTGAGCGAGCTTTAAGAAGTTGTGATGGAAAACAAATAAGAATCTGCATGGACATTTGCCAAACCAGTTAGGAACATTCTGTTCTTTCTACTTTTAGTTACGAGTGTTGAGGTTAAGTTTCATAAAGGAGACTACTAATATTGACTTCAACTATCGCTGTTTCCTCAGAGGTAAAAATCTACAAGCACAAGGGAGAAAGCAGTTCAAACAGATATGCTCCAGTCAAGGTCAGAGATAGACATTATCAGGCTTCCTGCCTACAATAGCACTGACAGCTGTAACAGTAGCAGGCTTGTACAAACAGGACTCAGTGGAAAAAGGTACCATCAGTTTACATGCTTAAAGCTGCTAAGTCACAAACAGTACAGCTGCCACAAGGTCAGAGGTCAGAGCAACTGAATACAGAACTTCAGCAACAATAATTAAGAAGCTGAAAGCATTAAGTGATCATTTTGTTGTAACTTGAGCACAATAGCGTTGAGCTGAAAGTGATTTGCTAATGTTGATGCTAAATGAGCTCATTACACAAGTACACCTCTCAATGTTACAGTGTAATTATAAATCACAGGCAGAGGGAATAAAAGATGTTGTTGGAACAGGATTGCACATCTCGAGTTCTCGTGGTAAAGCTAGGTGTGTGACAGCTGTAAATGCAACATGCCATTACTGATGCAGCTCTTATATTAATGAACAAATATTCGCTACATCTAGCACATCAAACCACTGAATTTCTTGGTCTGTGGCTGAAATCCAAACAGGAGGCAGCACTCACCTTTTGACCAGTCCTGTTATCTTCTTATCCTCCTTCCTCGTCACACTCTCCTCCTCTCTCTTTCTTCCATTCACTGTTAGTCCCTCTATGGGTATGTTCCCTGCGGAAAATGGGAGACATGGTGATGACTAAACAAAATCACACGAGATGGCACAAAAATAAAGATTTAGGAGAAACAATATTCTCCTTTGTTTCCAATAATGTAACACAGAGGTAGGATAGTCTTCAAGGCACAAGAATATCTGTGAGGGTAATCTGAAATGCAGACAGAGCATCATGGGAGATGCTACAATTGTTGTCTCTCATTACTCACTCCAAACTGTAGTATTACTACAGTAATATAACTACAACCTTGCCATCGATGGGAATTCGGATGCACCCGCATTTGTGTGCCACTCAGCTGGCAGCTTTCACCTGCAGGTTGCATTGTAATCCATTAATGGGATTACAGCATAGCACCCACTTTAGCTTCAAACAGACAAACATACGGCAACCCTGAAATGCCACACACGACCTGACTGTGATGTTTGTGACGGTCCGGGTTTCCTTCAGCCATCATTCAATTCAGGGTGAATTCTGGTTGTGAGATTTTATTTAAAAACAGAGAACAGAATCATTGTTCTTATATAATGTCTTCAGTAAAAAATCTGTTAGAAGGGAAATAAATGGTCACCAAATTCATATTCTCTGCCAATGCCCCAAATCACCCTTTTCCTCTCCCTGTTCCCATACCCCCCCCCCACACACACACACACACTTTGCCCCTTCACTCCTTTTCAACAATCAAGTACTTCAGCAGATGGTTTGAGTTCAACAACAGCAGATCATGGTGGGGGTACTCCTGGAGAGCAAACACAGGCACCGTGAGCAGCATCTGTTTATGAATGGGTAACAATTACCCCACCCCACCCCCCCCGCTGACATAGGAGGAGGGGAGCAAAGTCACCAAAAGGAATAAAAGAGAAGAGGACCTTTGGCTGAGAAACAGCATAGACTAGGGTTTCTTAAGACAGCAACCTTATTGTCAATATACCACGCAACAAACATCCAACGAGAAATGCAGTCAGAGACTCGCCAAGCAGCTCATTTCCTCACACGTTGTGACTTACACCCAACAACCTTGTACGTCTCCATGTAGGGGGAGCAGGTGTCCCAACGTCCTCTCTTCCTTTAATGGAGGTTGTCAAACTTAAAAATAACTGTACATTAAGTTAACCAGTAATTAGGCAGAGGTAATAATAGTCTAGATGTTGTGAATGGAGGAGTCATTTTGTGTCGTCTTGGCTGATGTGGATGAACCAACTCGTTGATTAATAAACCAAACCGTGGATATGGCCACTAAAAGATCAGGATCAATAAGATTTCATAATTGTGCCATTTTCAAATCTAAGGTTTGCCTCCCTCCTTTCCACCTGACAGTCAACTGTCCAAATATTTTTGAGAAGCATACAATGGAGATACCCTTGACGTTAACTACCTTTTAAATACTGTATGGTCTTACACTAGCCAGTGTTGTGTTTAAACCTGCAGTAGTGCACGTGCGTAGACAACAAAATACACTTCTTCACTGTGCTTCTTTTTTGTGAACTTACATCTGCTAAGTGTCACAAATTTACATATGTTAAAAATAATCAAGCTATTTTTGGGCTTAAGAGGTAGAATGATTCCAATAAAGGTGCCCTGCAGAGAATACATCCAAAAATTGCAGCTGGGAGTCTTTAAGGACTCGTGCAAGTGAGGATTTTCCAGGCGTCTGGTGTAGAAACCAGTAGAAGGGCATTGCAAGCCCGAAGAACAAAAGGTTGAGGGGATTCACGTGGCTAATCTGCATGTAAAACACCACACCATTTGCATCAATTTGCATTGCCATGTTCTCACGGTGGCCATTTAAAAGAGACGTCAATTAGTGACTGATGGGAATCTCCTCACAAAAAAAGTCAAAAAGGAGGCCGGTTCAGCTGGGAAGAGTTTTTAAAATAAGTTTGCAGAACAAAGAGTCTCTCACAACTGCATTAGTGAGAAATCTAGATATTGCACATTAAAATGAAGAAAAATCTCCATCTGCAAGTTTTTGCTTGCAGATGGAGATAAACAATCTCAATTTCTGCTCAGGTCTTGTGATATTTGCAGGTGTGGTTTTATTGCCCAAAAAGATAATGTCAAGTCCTACACAGTTCCCATCCAATAACACGCTGCTGCACGGTGCACCACCACCTGATACTAGATGACTGAAGAGCATGGATCTGAACAAAATGGCCACTGCCCCCCCCCCACCACTACTTAAGCCAGCCATTCACACAGCCTGGGTCAGGGTTTTATAAAAAATTAAAGTTGATAACTGTCAGAATTTATGCTTAAACAGTGGCTTTATTAACAGCTGGCAGAAGACACTTTGATGGGGAATTGTTCAACTGATCACCTAAAGCAGAAACCAACGGCACCATTAGAGTCAGTTTCACAGAAAAGGATCAGGTTAGACTGGGGTGCTGAAAAACAACGCCAGTTTAAAAAGCTAGCAGGTTAATGGTCGTCTGTGGGCCTATTGTGTGATGGCGTGCAGGCCAACAGCACGAACACAATGAGCTGCATAAACACCTCACCACTCACAAAACATCAGGTCCTGGCTTCTCGTTTAGCGATTTTAAAACAGCAAAGCTTACTCAGCACAACGCTGCCTAGACCAACCCAGACCCTCCAATTCAATTCAAACGGAACTGCATGTGCTTGCATAAGCAGCAGCAGCTGCTCATCCCATGGACCCCTGAACGACACAGCCACCCCTTTAACAGATCCAAAAAAATGGACATGACAACATTGGAAAATAACCACACCGTGAAGCCTTAAACAACTCGAATTAAGGCGTTGATCTGTGTTGGTGACACGCTCACCTGTTAAGATGCTTTAACGTCTTTGGTGGCAACAGCTTCCAATTCCAAATCTCTGAAAGACAAAAATGCAGATGAGCCGACTCTCTAAATGACTGTACAGCTACACACAAGCACATCCTGCCAGTGAGTGTTACATGGCTTATTTACATATGCGATGCAACTACCCCCAAAACGTGGTGGCATGCACAAACACATACACAGCTAATGCCCAACTTTGCCTCAACTTAATTTATTAGTCAATGCATCCACAAGATCTGTGCAAAAGCGAGCGGTTGCATTTACAGCAAAACACTGATAAGAGATGCAAGCTGCACACATGACCGGGTTGGGGGGGAGGGGGGGGGGGGGTAATGCTGGGGCCCTCCTCGGTGAATGTCGACTGTGCAGGGTCTGTGAATGACAGATAAAGCCAGCCTGAGTAGGTCAGAGTTGCACAGCTCGGGCCGTGATCGGCCATTATCTCAGCTGTTGGCCGACTCGCAGCTTAACCAACATGGCTTCTCTCCGCCTCTGGTATTTTTCCAGCGCAAGCCAAGATCAGCGGCGGCCCCTGCACACGTCGCCGCGCTCGCACTCGATGGCATCAAATTATCGGGCGGCTTAGCTCCTTTTGCGCTTAAAATACATTTTTAAAAAAGGGAGAAGGGGGGGGGGGCAGCCAGGTGGATAGGACCGCAGAGCCGCCACAGGCAGAGGCGACCCCGGCGGCACCGCCCCGAGCCGCCGCCAGGGGGCCTTCAGTCTGCGTCTCCCGACCCCCGTTAATGTATCACCAAATAAACGCGACACTTACTAAACCAAATGTGCATTTTGTTTTTGGTTTTTTTTTTAATGAGAAAAAAATGCACCTCGATTCAACCACACCCCGGTTCGCTCGGGGTTTTAAAACCAAGGGGGAAAAAAACAGAAAAAACTTTGTCGACCTGCGTCGTCACATTAGCACCGGGGTGGCTAACGGCTAGCGCCGCCGTAGCTAGCCGGTTCCCTCGAGCCGGACCCCGGCGGCGAGGCGAGGCGGCGGGACACGCACCCCCTCCGGGGAGCCCTCCACCGGCGGAGACCCCCACCCCCCTCCAACCACCTCCACGTATGTGCGCACTGCTGTCGAGCTAAGGTTAACCAGACTAGTCACCGACAGGTTACCCCCCCCCTCCCCAGGACAGACCCGCCGAACAAAGCGCCCGTCTCCCGGGGAGGGGGCGCCGGGTGCACCGCGCCGGCCCCCCCGGACCTCGGCGGGGGGAACCTTGCGGGGCTAAAGCTGCAGAAACCAGGGCCGCGTAGCTTAGCCCCCCCCCCTCCTGTGCTAACCAAACAACAGCCGCCGCTCGGCTTCAACAACAGCAGAACAAACACCCCCCGGAGAAAAGAACGAAAAAAACAACCAAAAAGCAGCCGTACCTCATTGAAGAATAAAGTGCAACAGAGCGGAAAGGAAAACCGGCGGTAAGGCGAGAAGAACTTCGACACATTTGCAGCATCTACGAGGGGAGGCATCCGTCCTGCATGATCGCCATTTTCTTAACTCGGCTAACCTTCTTTCGTTTCGGCTCTCCTTTCCCCTCCTCTCTCTGCGTTCATCGCTACAGCCACCGCTGCGTGCGTGTGCGTGCGTGAGTGTGTGTGTGTGTGTGTGTGTGTTTCTGGAGGGGAGGGAGAGACCGGCAGGAAACACACGTTCACGCACGCATACACACACGCGCGCGCACACACACACACCACTTCCTTTGTCTGGTTACGCCGATCCTCAGTAAAAGTTTAAAACACTTGAACGCAAATAAAAGCGGCTGCACACACACATATGCATGAGTCTGTGTGTGTGTATGCAGCGGGAAGAAAAAGTCATTTACAATTCAATGCAAATATTTTTTTTACTAATTGAGTAATAGTGATTGGGACATGCACAGATTAATAATAAAGTGGTGAGGTTTTATTTAGTCTGTAAATGCAAATGTATATAGTGTGCAAAAAATCACTTTGAATACAAATCGATGTTAGATCGACAAATATTTAGCAATATGAATGTACGTTAGTTGTACTGTTGGACCCACTAATTATTTTATTTAATATAAACTCGAGTGTAAACAGTGTGTGATATCATAGTTTAATGAAAACTATAGTACAGCCTTGTTATATTGGCCTGTTATTACAAAATAAAGTTAATAAATAAACTAAATCCCTCATGTTGTTAACTCAAGAGCTGCAGTCATAAGAATTGAAACTGCTGTGTGGCTTCATCACTTATGTAAGAAACCTCTGAGAAGAATTGAAAGGAAACAAATACAGTATCTACCGACAGCAACGCTGCGCCCAGGAGACAGAAGCTGTTGCTGCTTTTAGGAGGCGAAGCGTTGACCATTGACCCTGCAGAGGCAAAAAAAAAAAAAACAAGCCTCCTCGCTGCACACAAATTACCTCCCTTATCTGTGTTTGGTTCAGAGGAAGAGAAAGGCAGAGGAGGAGGGTTCACTGTCTGCCGAGAAATGATCTGAGCGGCTTTCAAAGGCAGAGATTACGTTTTACACTAAGTCAACAAAGGCCAACTTTTCTGTGCCGTCTTTGACATTAACTATGGCCTTCAAAATCAAAACACCCGGTTTTATTGAAATGCGTGCGCCTGTGTATTTAATACACAGAGCTTCCAGGTCCACGCAACTGCAGTGAAGGCTGCCGTGTGCCTGGATTTAAAATCACAGTCAGTGTGTTTTACAGTCATAAAAGTTAACATTAATTAAAGTTATGCAATGAAATGATCCCGCCCAACATGTCGGAGGCTCGTTCTGACGAGGTGAGTCACCTCCGGGCCGCACACAAACTCTTTTATGGTGAAAGTTAAGGCCCCAGGCTTGGAACAGGACATCGCTGCATTCTGTTTTGTTTTTTTCGTTTTTTTTTTTTTATTGTTTTCAGTGTGTCATGCTGATGAAAGTTGAGATTTACGTGATTGCCTCAGATCCGTTCTCACTTTCTTGCATCAGAATTACCTCATACCAAACTTACAAAAGAGACGTTGCTAAAGGATACGCTGTGCTTTCATTTTCGGGGGTACCACTGACTATTCAGACTCTCCAACAACACCTAACAACACCATCATAACAAAGCTAAGCCTCATAATCATGTCCCGATGACTACGATCAACTTCTTTTTTCCATACTGATAGATGACTCCATTATGTTACTATGTTACGATATTAAACATCCCACTGAAACAGGATATGGCGTGGAACAAGGAAAACAGCTTGAATTTGACCATTTGTTAACACATGTCTGGGTGTGTTCCCACCCAGAAACTTCTTTGTTACCATTAATCTGTAGTGATTTGGGCTACAGCTGCAGGAAAATACAACTGTGTAGCGTTTTATTATACTCGTGTAACGACAAATATAAGTCTGTAAAATGAACAGACAGCAAAGGGAGAAACACACACTAGATAAGAGCGTGATGAGCTAATAAACAAGATTGCCCCAATGTGCATGTGGGTGTGTTTTCTGTGTGTGTGTAAGTGTGTGTGTGTGTGTGTGTGTAAGTGTGTGTGAGAGAGAGACCTGCTGTCTATCACTGCAAATGATTGACTGAACGAAGCTTCCATTTCGGCTCTCCGTTCGGGCAGTGGCGGGCGCGCTGACACGTTCGGGCCATTTTGACACGGCCGTGCGCGCGCCCCCGCAGCGCGTTTCCACGGGAGATCGCACGTGCGGCTCACTCCTGCGTCCGAACGCGCGCAGGTAGACGGGGCTCGCGCTCGACTGCGACAAAGCAGAAAGGTCCAGAGGCGGTGAATTGAAGACCCGAACAATAGCGGGCCCGGAAAGAATAGAGCGGAAAAACAGCCCTGCAGCGGCATCGGGGCGCCAGCCGCAGAGAGAGAGAGAGAGAGAGAGAGAGAGAGGGAGAGAGAGAGAGAGAGAGAGGGAGAGGGGCCCTTTAACGCTGGAGCGCGCTCGCATGGGGGGGGGGCGTGTGGCTTTGGCAGCTGCCCGTGACACGACAGTCACCTTGACAGGCGGAGCGGCGAGCAAACAGAGCAAGGGAAAGTTTAATGATTGACTCGCTCCGCGTCGGGATCAAAGGGAGGAGCGCGCCCCTCCGTGTAACCCGGGTAAACAAACGGAACCCGGTGCACGTAGACGCGTCTGCCCGCTCTGAATTACGCAATCGCGTCGCACCGGAGGTCGTTTCTGGTGCTGCAGGGTTTCCACGCAGGCGAGAACAGGGGCGGACGGACAGACAGACAGACAGACTGACGGCAGGTCAGCGAAGAGATTTGCATGTCAAGTAGTAATAGGCTTGTCCCGAGCGCTCACACACACACACACACACGCACGCACGCACGCGCAGGACTAAGCTGCAGCGCGCGTGCACCTGTTAAGAGGAGCCGCTCCGGTCCTGAAACATCAGGCCGCCATGTCTGCCGCACGGCCCTCTCCTCCTCTCCTCCTCCTCTTCTTCATGGCCGCTCGTCCTCTCCCCGCCTCCGCTCTCTTCTCTCACTTCCTGCTCTCGCTCGGCATTTCTGGGGCCCGCTTTCGCTTTCCTGACAGCTGTGAAGTTGATCTGGGGCTGAAAATGTCCTCGAGGTGGTGACACCCGTCCAGACGTGCCCCACGCTCTTTCCTACTGGCGCTGATCCACCTCAGCCCGGGTGCTTCTCCGCGGGTCGGCCGCCGCGAGGGACCACCAAACTGGCCGCAGGAAGGTCTTTTCTGCTGCCGAGGGAGGCTCGTGTTTCGTTTAAGAAGCTGACGAACGCCCAACGCGTGGAGCTTTCACAGCAGAAACGTTTGGTCTCGAACAGACCCACCAAGTGAACCCTGGCCCCTTAAAAACGGGGGTCCTGGTCCACTTGCATGTGACTGCTATAGACCATCCAACAAAGTGGATCAAAGGGAGGAAGTGGACTAGAGAGAGTTAGTAAACTAGAGAGAGAAGGTGGACTAAAGACAGGAAGTGGTGTAAAGACAGGAAGTGGACTAAAGACAGGAAGTGGACTAAAGACAGGAAGCGAGCAGGATCATGATTAGAAGCACCTTCCAACATCTGATATGGCTCTCTTCAGTAGCACAGGCTGATGTGCTCCTGAAGAGGCCAGGTTTGAAATGAAGGAGAAGTCCGCAAGAGGAAGCTGCCGCCTGACCAGTCAGTTGTCTGAACAGTGATGCCATCGCTCACTGAGGATCCCCCAGCTGAGGTTTAGCACCTACAACAACATCCGTACCTAATAAATACAGAGGAGAAACAAAAGCATTTGTGTTGGTTCTCATTCTGATAAGAGAAAGTTGAATATTGTGGCATTTGGGGTTGATCAGACGTTGAGTGGCTTAGCCTTTATTTTTCAAGAAAGAGGAAAAGGTCATCTGGCCAGACTGGGTGACCATCCTCCGAGGATGTGGCCACTGAGCTCCACGGACGTTAGTGAGCATCTGGCATTGTCCTCTTTCAAATGTGGAGCGTGGTCCGAGCAGCGACTTTTAAATAAGAAATGTGCCTCTTTGAGATGTAACGCGCACACTTTAAAAAAGCCTCCTCTGCGGTGAGGGGGCCATTGTCATGGACGGGGGCCATTGTCATGGACGGGGGCCACTGCTGGCCCTTTGTCGACGTCGGCCCGGCCGGCGGCCCTCTCAGGGGGCGAGAGCACGTAACCAGAGATCAAAGCATGAATGACAAAGCACAGAGAGATGTGATGGGGGTTAAAAAAAAAGAGGGGCAGATGGAGGGGCAACATTATGGGGTGGGGGGGGGGGCAGCAGCGGAGAGAAATGACTCTGGACATCTCAGCCTTTATTCAAACTCGTTTGTAAAAAAAAAAAAAGAAAAAAAAAAAGAGCTAATTCTATTGATCCCCACACGAGTTGAGTTTAATAAGTGATGCTCCCTTTTATAGTTGAGAGAATTTATTTTGATCTTCTCTTCTCAAACCTGCTGTGTTTAAACACGCGTGCTCAGAATGTTCCAGTATGTAGGTGGAACGTGTGTGAGAGTGTTTGTGTGCGTGTGTTTTCTCTTGCACATGCTACAACACTCGTGCTGTTTGAGGGTTCAGCGCCTTGGTTTTAAGGTTCAGGTTAGAATTTGGTTCAGGTTAAGGTCTGGGGCTTTCACTGTTAGGGTGAGGGGCTTAGGGAATGGATTATGTCCTCACAACGAGAGAAATACAAGGATGTGTGTGTGTGTGCGCACGTGAGGATTGTGCTGGCGTGCTGCCAGTCTCTTGATCTCATTACATGTGCGTGTGTGCGCGGGATTGTACAATAGAGTGGCCGTGTCAGCATGTCGGGCATCACCAAGGCAACAGCGGAGCTGGATCCAGATGTAGCGCCTCATATTTCTACAGGACATTCACACACACACATACACGCACACACACACACACACACCTACCACACACACACCACCAAGTGGCCAGCGATCGTCTGAATACCTGCAGGCGACCTGGATCACCTTGATCAGCAGCTTTAGCGACTTGTCTCGTCGTCTTGGCTCCGTAACCCGCGGTACCAGATAGACCCAGTCCTCGGGTGCATCCACGAGAGTCCTTCTGTGCTTGGGCAAGAGTCTGAGCCCGCATGATTTATTCATGCGAGCGTAGAGTTACAGCCCAGATGAACGCTGGCATCACTTCCACGGGGCGTGCATGCAGCCGGTCTCGTTTGCGGGACCTTTCCTCCCACGCTCGTGGACCAGACATGCCAGGAGGACTGCTGGTTGTAGTCCGCACACACCCATCTAACAGAAAGGAGCTGGCACCAGACCACCCGTGAGCCCCCCTACCTTCCATTTACCCAGAATGGCTGCTCTTCTACCTGTGACATGAGCCTCGCGCCAACAGCCAGAGCTTTCCATGAGGTTTAAGATATCAAATGAACAGTCAGATTACTCATTTCACCAGATAAGACGTGTCTTATTTTCTAGGTAACGTTATCTGTTTCTTGACTTCATACTCAGAAACAGGAGCCGCGTGCAGCCACATGACATGACAGAAGAAAGTGAACTAAAGAGGATGAGACCTGTATGGGAATCTGAGCCTCTGTTAAGTCGAATTTTTGATATATTTGCTTTCGCTTCCACACGTTAGTTGGCCGTGTGTCTCATGTATCACGCATGGAATTTAGTGTCATTGGAATCAATAATTGAAACAAATAAATTTGCAATTGCTAATTTTAAATAAGCATCCGACGTTAGGATAATGGACTCCTGGAGGTCCTTAACAATATCCTTTAATAAATAATGAGAAAGTAATGTACATCCGTGTGTGTGTGTGTATGTGTGTCTGGTCCTCTTCCCACCTCCACTGGATTCTGGCTTGGAGCCAGAGGGCAATTAGTTCTTATTCCAGCGGAAACAAAAGAACAGCAATAACAGTCACTGGGGCGGAGGGAGGGGGCATAGATGTGAGGCAATAATGGGGGGGATGGGGCGGCGCACATATATATATATATATATATATATATATTTTTTATCTCAGTGAGCATGGAGGACAGAGTGAGGAATGAATGCAGATTAGAGAGGGAGAGTGGAGCAGGGACGTCATGTCCTGGCTGCTCCATCCAGACGCAGCTCCTCTCGCCCCGTTTTTCTCTTCAGCTCGGGTGTCAGGGTTTTCAGATGAAAACGGTGGCTGTGCGCAGCACCGGGGTCAGCGTTTGATGAAGCCTGATTCATGTTTGCCTCTGCGCTAACGCTTCATTGTTCCCAGGGGCCCGTGTTTATTTTCCAGATATTTTTGTGCATTGGCGAGGGGGACCTGAAAGTTCTTTAAAGTTTATTTTTGCTCCAAAAACTGCTCCTCCAGGATCTATGTAACCTTAAAAGCGTAAGCTGATGGATACAGCTGCACCAAACTCATCATGAAGACGATGAGGGTGAAAACATTTCAAACTGATCCTGAGAAGGAGGCAAATTTATTATAGGTCCGGAGCTCGTATTCCGACACGTTTAATGGTTGTTTCCTTGTTCGTGTGTTGCTTCAGGGTTTGTCGTCAGGCTATCAACTTGAATGAGAGACTGATTGAGGCCATAAATACAGGATAAAGTCCTCACTCACCATATCTGGTAGGTCACATGACTTCACAGTTGTGGTTTTTAAAGCTTTTTAGCAAGTGCACGTGCACACACACACACACACACACACACACACACACACACACACAAGCTCACAAAGTCCCTTTCTTCAATATGCATTTCCATATCAATGACTGCAGGACAATCAGCTAACTGGTTCTCACCAGCAGCCAGGGTGTTTCTCTCTCTCTGTCAGTCTATCTCTCTCCCTCACATCCACTTTTTGTCCATTACAGTCCCGTTTCCTCCCTCCTGATACCTCCACTGTCTGTTTCACTCACTGGACACCGAAACTGTCCGTCAATCAACAAGATTAATACAAAAGGTTTTGAAAATGGATGACAAGTTACTAGTCTATTGTCTACTACTGACCTGTTCAGGGTGTGACTGAATGCTGGGATAGGTGTGGTCATAGTGAATAAATTGGTGTGTTTAATCACTGACCTCTGTCTTGGTACGGTCCATTCTGGATTATTACTGACAACACAACAAGGATCCTTCTCTCCTATGATGACCTCTGACCTGTCTCAGCTCAACAGGACACTCTCACACATGCACACACACACACGCAAAACAAAATTTAAACATGGACAAGAGGAGATGCAGATGTCTGAATGTTTTTTTTCCCACAAATGCACGTGCACACACACACACACACACACACACACACACACACACACACACACAAACAAGTCCATGAATAAGTTGTCTAGACAGCACTGCCATCATGCTGCCTTCTGGCTCTAGTGGGTTTTGGACATCGACAGACTCACTCCGTCTGTCCAACATGTGTCTGTGTATGTGTGTGTGTGTGTGTGTGTGTGAGAGAGAGGGAGAGAGAGAGAGAGAAAGAAAGAAAGAGAGAGAAATAAATATGTGAACTGTGTCCTTGAGGAAAGACTTTTTCATCCCACTGCTTTTCCTTGATGGGTCTCTCTCTCTCTCTCTCTCTCTCTCTCTCTCTCTCTCACACACACACACACACACAAACACAGGCAGAGGGAGAGTCTGGGAATTGCTCATTGATATTCTGCACACAGTCGTGGTCACAGACGGGGCCAGGCGCGCGTGCACACACACACAGACACACACACACACACACACACACACACACCCTGTCTTGACGCATTACAAATTCTAAATGCCCTAAAAGATTAAGAAATACAAAAGCAGCTCTACTTTGCATACATCCAATTGAAAAAGGCTGCAGCGCGCACACACACGCACAGACACACACGCACGCACACGCGCACATTCCCCTACTACTAGAGCAACATCTGCCTTCTGCAGGTTGAAGTCATTTCGAGCTGCTTTCCTCCTCACAAAATCCAGCTGGGACAAAAGAAAAGTCCACATTTCCTCTACCAGTCCAGCAGCAGGCTCACCAGCAGCCTCAGAAGGAGCAACATCTCATCCTGATTCCTCCTGAAGATTCAACGTGGCTCCTGGGGGGGGCGCTGCATCACCACCGCTGCCCACCAGAGGGCGACACTAAGGCTGCCTGCTGCCTGCAGGAGGTCAGGCAGGCGAGTCATGTAACGTGTAATAAAATCGGTTGTTGGGTCGAAGAAGGTACTTGATCGCTCAGAAATGTGGAGCTGCAGATGAGCCCTGACCTTTATGTCGACCCGAGTCAATGTTTCACGACGAGCCGCCTCACACAGCCGCAGAGTAGTAAAGTGACCTGGTGTCAACAACCTCATTTTTATGACATTTGTCACCAGATAGAAACAACTCCCGGGTGTTCAGAGGTGACAGATGACAAACACGTGTCATATTTAAAGACAAAACGAAGGTATGTAGATTATATTTACGCGTAAGGCGAACCCATGCGATACAAAATGAACTGAGACAGGTTTTCCCTCGGGTGTAAAGAGTTTACATTCCGCCCCGGCTCCTGTTGTAGCAGTACTGTTGTGTGCTTGATTCTACTTTAGGAAACATTACCAGCTCCGCGACTCACTCACATCAGAGGGAAACATCACATTTATGACTGCAGCAAATTTAAAAGTAGTTGGCTCATATTTTGTAACTGTGGAGGTCGTGACCTGTGTTCTACTTTAGGCTGAACCGTCCCCCCGCTGGACACCGAGGGTGGACCAACACTCAGCTCTGTCCCACCCCGTCCAATTCATAGATGACGGTTGACGAGTGACATTAACAATACACTCGCAGAAACACGGTGTCACGGCATGCTAACACCCGGGGGGGGGGGCTGCTTTGGTGTTTAAATAAAAGCAAATAAATGAGTAGGGCAAATCTGCTATTGTACAGTAAAACATCACATAGGTATATTTAAATTGATTTCTGTCTGACTAAAAAGCTTAAACAGTAGACTTTTAAAGGAAATAAAGAAGCAGAAGTCTGTAGTTAGCACTAAAACCAAGAAACAAAGATATGATGAATTCTAAATTGATCGCCCTTTCCCGATTGGTTACTTGATGTTTGCGTTTCGCCCCCTAACATCGGCCACCCGGCGCCTTCTTTCCAGCAGTGAAACTCCACAAACGGGCAGCTGTCATCAACCCCCCCCCCCCACGGGGACAAAATGATCTGCGCACACAAGCAGCGCAGCCTTGGCACCGAGCCCCCGAGACGGCGGCGAGAGCATCGGGCGGGACAAAAGGAGAGGAGGACGAGAGGAGGAAGATTCCTAGGGAGGGATGACCGGACCGATGCAGCCGATGGAGGGGTGACGGGAAAATGGAGGGTCGAGATGGCAAAGCATACCTCATGTGTGATGCTCAACACACGGGTGGTGTGTGTGTGTGTGTGTGTGTGTGTGGGGGGGGGGGTCCAGCTGTCTGTCTGTCTGGGTACCTGTATGTCTGCCTTCCTTTGTGCCCTCAGGGAAGGACGTCCTACATCCTCTGGGTCGGTGGGGTGGGGGTGGGGTGAGGGGGTGGGGGTGGGGTGGGGGTCTGTCTGCCGTGTCTCTCACCTTTTCTGCGTCACTTGTCGTCTCCCCCTCTCGCGTCGAACCATGATGTGCCTCAGCAGCTCCGGAGCAGCAAGATCAGCCAGTCAACACCTGCACAACACCCAGACAGAGAGAGCGGTGAGACACCCGCCCCCCCCCCACCCCACCCCCCAACTCGGGGGTCCGGGAGCTGCTCCGACCGGGGCTACGACCGGGAATCCCTCACCTACTGGACTCGACCCCAGCGTGCCTTGGCACCAGGACGGGTAGAGACAGAGAGGCTGGACCTCTGCCACACCTCTGATGTCGAGTTAATGAAGCAAGAAACACTTGGCTACATGTCAAGCACACACACACACACACACACGGTAGAAACAACAGCCCCAGACAGCGGACATATTGGACACGTTTGTCAGATTTGTTTGAGCATGTAGCAGCACGTCGACATGCAGCCCGACAGACGGATGAACTCTTGGACTCAAAAGGCTTTGGGAATAAAACATTTGTTGATTCCCACATTTGCAAACAGATGCAGGAGCGCTCTGATAACAGGCTGGATGGGAGGAAGAAGATGGGAGGAAGAGGAGAAAGCAGGCAGACCAGAGGAAAACCCTTGTTTCCCCCTTTTATCTCAATACAATTGTCCATTTTTTAAAAAGTAGTTTTTCGTATTTCTGAAGCACAAATCAGTTTTAAAGTTTCTAACTTATTTAAAACTGCAGGATGACAATTTGTTTTTTTTTATATATTCCATGATGCGATTCTTAGAGGCTGAATAACGAAGAACACGATCCTTTTTATTTAGTCAATGTTTATTTCATTTCCTTCAAAACAGGAAAATACAAACATCTGTTAACTTCGATATCATCCAGCAACAGTTTTAAATTAAACATTTACATAGAATACAAAAAAAAAAATCAAATGATAAATACCTAAATTATTAATGAATCAAACTCTTAAATAATACTCTGTCAGCTCTGCTCTTGATTGAGACAAAGGAAAATTCAGTGTAGTTTCATCTGAGCTGTAACAGCGTCACGCTCTCTGTTGCTGGAAAACTCTACAGAAAATAAATCAGGCACTTTAGAAGCACAGAGCAGGGCCTTTTGAAAACTGAAGCCGGCCTGTCTGTGGTCCTCCAGACCCCTCAGTGCTCTCTCCCATCTCTACTCTTCTTTGATTTCTTGTGGTTGTGTCTCTCCCACTCCTCCAGCAGCTCGTGCGCAGCTTCTCTTTTCTCCTTCTTGGGCCTGGTTGGCTTCACCCTGTCTTCCCTGTCGCACTCGCCGCTGCTCCCCTGACCGGCCGAGGAGCTGCTGGGTCTCGCCCCATCCTCCGGCTCCCGCCCGGTCGCGTCGCCGCCGTCTTTGAGAAGGTCGTCTGCGTCTGTTTCCGCTCGCTCTTTCTCCTCCGCCGTGGTGCGGTTTTCGCTCGTGGTCTTCGTACCTTCAGAGGGCGGCGGGCCTTCCTCCTCGCCCTGGCCCTGGGGGAGGAGCGGGGGTGGAGACTGGGGGGCTCCTGCAGCTCTGTCTTTGCACTTGTGTGATGGAGCAGAGAGACCGTCGGAGCACTGATGAAGCTGGGTGCCTTGGGTTGAGCCCTGGCCATCCCCGAAAGTCCTCCTGCTCCTCCCTTCCTCCCTGTCTCTGTGGTTCTCGTCCCCCTTCCTCCTCTCTTGCGATCGTCTCCCCTCTTTCTGCTTTTGCCTTGATCTGTCGTTCTCCATCTCCCCCTCCCTCTTCCAGTCCGTTCTACTAGAGCTCCTGTAAGAGCGCTCTTTGCCGCTAGGTGGAGCTGTGACACAGTGTGAACTGGGAGCGGCGGATTTCTCCATTTTGGACACTGACCGCAGACTTGACTCGGCTTGGGACTCTTCATCCTGCTCTTGTTCTTCAGATTCCTCCTTCTCCCATTTGGAGCAGGGGGCCTAAAGAACAGAAAAAAAAGAAAATGTCAAGGCTGAAGCTCCAAAGAGTGTGTGTAGTCCAGGCGCTCTGCAGACTCACGTGTTTGAGCCTGTCCTCTCCTCCTGACGCTCTGTCCTGGGGGGATGCCTCCATCGACTCCCTCTCCAGACCACTCCCATGGCTGCCATGTCTGTCATAAAAACAGTAAAGGTTGAAGCTAAATGTTTGACCTTAGAGTGTATTCACTACTGACACGTCAGGACCTAAGGCAGTCCCATCCTGACCTGCCACTGTCCCGAGGGCTCGTGCTCCTTGTCCCGTCTTCTTCTGTCTCCATCCGTAGCTCCAGCTCTGCCGGCGACTCGGTCTCCGCCGATGCCTTCTCCCCTGTGAGCGGCTCTCTCCTCTCTTGTCCTCCGCTCCGCTCGTGGCTCCTCCTCTCAGTGGTCATCTCCTCTGTGTCGGTGCTGGCCTTCGTCCCTTCATGCAGCCCTTTGCTCTTCTTCTCCTCCTCCTCCTCCTCCTCCTCTCTGGAGAGCTGATGCCAGCCTTCTTCCTCCTCTCTCTCTTCTGTCCCCTGGCCCTGATGATCCATCGCGTCGTCCTTCCAGGCAGGTCTTTGCTCGCTCTCGTCCAGGTTACTTTCGACTTTGGCTTCTCCTCCCTGCTGTCCGCTGATCTCCACCTCGTTCACCTTCTCCTCCTCCCCGTGATCATGCTCCTGAGCACCTTCCCTTGGTTTTCCCGCGGAGCTCTCCGGACAGGATGACTCAGCTTGGCCGTTGTTCTCTTCCTTCTTCCTCCCTTCCAGGCTGATATTGATGCTTATCCGTTTCTGGGGCTTCACCTTCATCCCTTCCTCCCAGATCTCTCCCTCGGACACCAGCCGTGTCTTCTTCTCCGGTCCTGCCCTCTTTTTGTCGGATGGATGTTGGGAATCACTCTCACAGGCCTGAGGGACCTCTGCGCTGTTTGTTCTGGGACTTTTGCTGCTTGGAGCCTCGGCTGTCTTTGCGTCGTCTCCTTTTCTCTTCCTAGGCTTCTCTGACCTGGAGTCGGTTTTGCTGCTTCCAGAGTGACCCCTGTCTGCTCCCCTGCTGGCCTGTTTTTCCTTTTTTTCGGATTTCTTATGTCCTTCCCGTTCTCTTTTGCTATCTGAACCTTTGCTGGATTTCCCCCGGGGCTGAGATGATGTTGAGGGCTCGCGGGGGGAGCCACCGTCCTTACACCTCCTCGGGTGTCCCTTGGGGTCCTTCCTGCCGTCCCCTCTGCAGGCCGCGCCCCTCGGCTTGGATGGCGTCGAGCCGCCATCACTGGACAGGTGAGAGACAGGCGAACGGCTGGGATTGGAGGAGCGGGACGGGGAAGACCGGCTGGCACTTGACGACCGAGATGCCGTGGAGCGGCGGTCGCTGGAAGAGAGAGACGGAGGGGAGCGGTCGTTCGCGCGGGCGGCGCTTCCGCCGCGGCAGCGGCGGGCGTCTGCGTCCACGCGCGGGCTGTGCGCCTGTCCTTCTTTGTCCTCCCAATGGCGACGAGGGGACGGAGGGAGATTGAGCGGAGGAGGAGGCAGCTGGTTGAAGTGGCTGACGTAGCTGCTCAGATATTTGTCACACCACTCCTCGTAGTCCTTTTTCCACTGCAGGTAGCGCTGCCTGTCCAGATCGGTGCTGGGGCTTGGTTCCTCCCGCTGCTCGTGAGCGCGGCCCCTCTCCGAGTCGCGCTCGCCCCTCCTCCCGGACGAGGACCTCTTGCTGTGGTGCCTACTGTGGTGGCCTTTCTTGCGGTGATCTGACGGCGACTTGGACCTGGAGTGGCGCCTGAGTCGGGGCGAAGACGATGAGGATGGCGTCGGGGAGCGCTTGTAGCCGTAACTGTAGGTGTACGAGGATTGGGAGCGGGTGTGGAGGTGTCTGCTGCGGGAGTACGGTGAGCGGGGCCTGGAGGAAAATGATGTGGCACTTAGATCTGTGAGACGTTTCTTTTTGCAGCCTGATCACATTTGAAACACGCAAACGTCACCCATGATTTTGCTCAGAAACATCAATGCTGACTCTTGAGAAACTCTCTGATTAAAGGAAAAACAGGCCGCGCTGAACCAGTGTAATAACATCAATCAAGAATCAAGAATTAAAATTACTTCTGACACATAGGTTTAAATGTAGGATGCTGGAAAACTCAGGGTTTGGTTTAAAAAGCGTAAACACCAGGAAAAAAGTACCTGGATCTGCTAACTGACCGAGATCGGGACCTGGACCTGCTTGAGGAGCGAGAGTAGGAGCGAGATGACTTGGAAGATTTAGAACGAGAGGAAGAGCGTCTGTGGGTGGAGCTTCTGTGTGGTGACCTAAGAGATAAGGAGGGAGAGAGATTCATCATATATCTGATACCTCTGCATCACCGAAACAATCTAGTGTTTCATTCCTTCTCCCTTTACCAGATTATAAACTGTTATGAAAAATCAGATGGATCACCTTGATTCAGTCTTCTCCCTCTGATATTTGTACCAATCGTTAGTAGAGGAGCAGAGTGGAGGGATGGAAGCACCCTGGGGGGGCTGGATTGACCAAATGGGTGCGGCAGGAGGGTATCCAGGTGGGTAACTGTTGAGATGGTGCTGAGCTGGGAGGAAGCCGTGGAAATGAGGGGAAGGAAAGAGAGGTGGAGGCACAGGTGGGTATGTTGAAGAGGAGGTGGAGGTGGGGGGGCAACTGGTGGTGGTGGTGCTGCAAGACAGAGAGGAACGGCATCAGTCTCTCAATGCGGCAACGGGAGAAAACCGCCACACATTCACGCTCTTCACTGACCTCTCCCAGTATGACGGGGGCCAAACTGGGACTGGGACTGGATCTGTGGATTCAGACGGTTGTTCAGTAATGGGACCCTCCATCGTACGCTGTGAGCACCAGGAGAAACAAGACCATCCTACCTGTGGAGGACTGCTGCGGCGTGAGGGTGACTGTCTGAGGCTTCTCCTCACCCGTGGAGTCTGAAACCTGAGCAGACGTCACACACGTTCATTCACAGAGCCTCCCTCCACGTTTTAAAGGCTTGTGCGTCCTGCAGTGTGTGTGTGTGTGTGTGTGTACTCACCGGAGCAGCAGCAGCAGCAGCAGCAGAGGTGGCAGTGGCAGCATCCGTGACTGAGCCCTCTTTGGACAGTTGGGCGGCTGCAGCCTCCTCACAGGTCTGCTGGTGAGGCTCGCTGAACAAACATCAGACACGCATCAGCCGCACGCTCAAAGCGGCTTTACACCGGAGAGAGAAAGCAGCCTTACTTTTTAAATATCTTTGCCTGGGGTTGCAATGGCTGAGTAGATGCACTAGTAATTATAGGGTTAGGGGCGGGGCCTGGGGTCATGGGAGGGGCGTGGCCTGGGTGTTGGGGAGGGGCCAAGCATCCCTGTCCTGAGACGGGCGGCTCCAGGGCCTGCTGTTTGTGGACTGATTGCTGAGGCTTCTTCTTCACGACGGGATCCGGCGCCCAGGCTGGGTGTTCAGAGGCGCCATGATTTCCCGCCGCGCTCTTAGACTGGCCTTGGTCTTTCTGGAAGGTGTTCACGGCCTGAGAAGGGCAGAAAACCACAAAACACCTCTTCAACTGCGGTCCCTTCCCCCTCCCCTCCTCAAAGGGTACGGCCGTTTACCTGGCGGAGGAATTTATTGGCGATCAGAGTGTCGGGGGAGACGTTTGACTCTTTACAAGTTGGGCAGGTGTGCTGGTCTGAATCCAGCAGGGCAGTGCGAATACCTGAGCGAGACCCACATTCAGTGTGGCACATTTCGGGTTTGAGTGCGCGCGCGCGTGCACGCGTGTGTGTGTGTGTGTGTGTGTGTGTGTGACTCACAGTCATCACAGAAGCTGTTTCCACAGCAGGGAATGACCACGGCGTCGCTCAGCATCTCCTTGCAGATCAAGCAGAGGAGCTCTTTGGGGACGGGGTCCTCGTCTTTTGACACGGGGTGCTCCTGGGGGGCGAACGGAGGCTTCTCCTTCTTGCCGACGGCGTAGGCTTTACTGCAGAGCGACAAAAGTTCACAGGACTGAGGACAGACGCCAGGATTTCATCAGTCATCCGTGAAGGTGTTCCACTGCGGCGGGGGAAGCGGATTGTACCGGCGTGCTAATTGCCAACGCCTATCTTGCCCGCAGGCATGATAAACAGCAGTTTAGTTGGGGGGGTATAGATGATTGAAAATAAATGCAAGAATGAACCTTTAAATAGCCATTAAACGCACAGGAGTGTGTTATTCATGGTGATTAAACACTTCAGGAGGGAAGTAATAACACTGAGAAGCTCAGTTAGGCTTCTGAGTGCAGCCATCTATTAACAGCCCTGCTGTAGCCCCCCCCAAGAGAAACATTCAGAGTTTTCAGAGTGACTCAAAGGCTTGTCTCACGCATGGATAGCAGGAATGGCGTAATGTCCGCAGTTGGTCAGCATGGCTCCTTTGATGCTGGGGTCGTCCACCTCCACCATGAAGGACCGAGGGATGCCCGTGCTTTTCTTTATCCTCAGAGGGGCCTCGGTGGATTTATCCTGCAGTCAGACACACACGCGTCAACTTTTATGATCAACACACGCACCTACACACACCCACCCACACTCAGACCCACCCACCCACACACTTACCCCACTGACAGGACAGTTCCTGATGTGGTGCCCAGTGCTCCCACAGCGAAAACAAGTGTAGTTCGCGGGAAGCCCGGGACCGACTTTCATGTTATAGCTTCAACAAAATGAATAAATTAGTGAGTTGAAGATGGACGAAGGATTGAAATATCAACAGGTGAAACAACCAACCTCATGGAATCGTACAGAGACTGGTTAACCAGAACTTTGAGTTTGTCCTCCTCCGACGCGTCCACGAAGGCCAGGTTCGTCATCTACGTGTACACACAGACGCACGTGAGCGCACACGGAGGACTGATACCATCCAGCAGTAGCAGAGGGTTAACAGGAGAGAGGGCATACCTTGGAGAAAAGAGGTAAAGTGCTGGAAGAGCTCTGAGCACCCATCTGTTAGAATTAAAGACAAAGTCAGGCAGCAGCCACAAGTCCCTTCAGACCTTTCACAGACCAAGACACACACCGTTTGATTTTAAATGCTCACTTTACTCTAAAACAGCCAGATCTCTCCTGCCCAAGAGGGCGCATCAACTCTGCCAAATCCAAGTGCTACACCTGTGTCACATTTTACACCTCTGCCCGGGAGCCGGTTCAACGTCCACGCTGATGTGAGGATCATTGCCCCGGAGGTCTCCTGCCAACACCACGCCCTCGTGCGAGACGTGCCCAAAATGAAAATGGGGATTTTTTTTTTTTTTCACTCGTCAGGCCCACGTGGAGTTGGAAAGAAACGGCAGCGGAGCTTTTTTTTTTGTTTTTGTGGATGTTTCCGCTCTTCTGAGCGTGTGACAGCGTTGGTTTCATTTCCCTGAAATAACCCAGCCCGCTGGAGGAGCAGAGGCCGGACTGGAAATGCCAGCTTCCCATTAGGCCCAGGCAAATCACTGGCATTTGGGCTTTTGAGTTACATCTTTAACTGCTGGAACCATACCACTGTTTCATTCTGATCCTATGGCTGTCCTTTTTAATAGCAGCGTTTAAATGACAGGTGCCTCGCAGCACATTATTACTGGTTTGATAATGAATCACAGTACTTTATGGTACTCTACGACTGCTCTGTTGTAACCAACGTTCAGGGACATCGTCAGCGGTGAAGTCACACATAATCAATACATTAGACTGCTTCAAATAAAAAAAAACTTTATTGGTTAAAAAAAAGCACAAAGGGAATAAAAATATGTGCCGTCCAACAGACTCAAAGCGCTAAGAAGACAAGCGGCAGACACGTCTCCTACTGAGAAACCAGAGAGAAAATGAGGTCAGTGCACACTGATACACACTGCAGCAAGTGAAAGCTTCAGAGTTGTGTTGTTCTGACGGTTTGAAAACAGGCCGGCTTAAATAGAATTTAGACAAAAAGGGATCAGAAGCCTGCTACCTGAATTATTACAAATACGACCAACTCAGGGCTCCATGAGCGTGGCCGTGGGAGCCGGGGCTGATTTAAGCGTAAGATTCCCATCGGCGCACGCCGCAAGGCCTTTGAACCCCTGTGAGCGTCTCCGTTCAGCTGGAGAGAGCGCCAGAGAAACGGGTTCTGATGAATGGAAAGTGGCTGTCAGCAGCTCCTGCTTCATAACTGAAGCGCCTGGTTTATCAGCTGCGTATAACTGTCGTGCCTGATAACGCCCGTCCCGCCTGAGCGGCGCCCACCTCCCACCGTTTGACACTTTTGAGCAGCCGCATTAACGGAACACAGAGAGGAGCTTGCGCTTCGGTTCTGTATCTGAAATAGTCATTAAATGCAGTGTCATTGCTGTATAAGCTTCATCTGAGAGTGGCAGTTCCCCTGTTTTTCAGGTTTTTATTTTCAGTGCGCCTGCAGAAATAACACCAGCGACAGATATATCAGGTGTTTGTGTATTTATTTTATTTAGTGTGTGCTTGTTAAAACTGTTGAACGGTTACATACTGCTCTGACGGCTCCAAACGGCTGATGAAGGTGGCCATCTGGTCTCTCACTGGAACACAGAGTCACATCAGGAAGTGAGACACAGTACAAAACCAAAACTATCCCCCTCAAAGGCCCTTTTTAAATGTCAGTTAGGACACGCAAACCTCTAACATGACCCCGCCGCAGAAGTTGCGCAACATGACTAATGCCCAGTTCCAGAAAAATGGTTGGTTTCTGTTTTCCATTAGCGTTAGGCAGATAACAAAGTGTCAAGCTGAAATCAACTGTACGTCAGCGTTTTTGGCGAATCGTTTCCACAGCGCTGTCAGTGCTGATGAACCTCAGACTGAGCGATTAAAGCGACAAAAGTGATTCTGCATGGCTGTAAAAACGGTTTAAACAAGTCCAAATGAAGCCTGTTTGAAAGCGCAGCGAGGCTCTAGGCCTGCACGTGCAGGGGGATTGTGGTCATGCCTCTCTCCATTCATCTGAATGTGGTTGGGGTAGTTGATCCCATGACCTCCAGTCTGTTCCAGTGAGGCCTTTTCTCGCTTCCTTTGACTGATCCTGGCTAATATCTGGATAATCTCTGCTAACAGCACCACGGAGGCTCGGTTAAGAACTTGTTCAGCTGCTTTTAAACGTGTTCGTTGTGCAAATATCAGTAAAACAAGACAAGATCCACCATGAGGTGAAAAATGGGATCAGAATCTGCACACTGGTGTGGCGGTGACATGTATCATCTGTGCAGGGGCGAGCTAAGCTACATGTGAGATGAATGTAAGAAAACGTACGCGTTGCGGATCTTGGCGTTCGAGCCGGACCTGGCACCGATGACGGGGATCCTCCTGACGATGACAGAGGAGCCTTTGGCGATCAGACCTTCATCATCAGTGAATTCTGGAGGGGTCAGACGGAGACAGAGCAGGTTTTAAATGGACTCCTCCACCATTACTGACATGAAGGCATCGATACACTCTGTTATTAGTGTGTGTGGGTACATGCAACCACATAGTTAGTGATGTTTTAATCTTTCACATATATTCATGCTGTTGTTGTGTAAAACTATGATGACTGGCTATATTTGTGTGGATTTATAAGGCTTAAATCTTACATTCAACAATTGTTTTGGACTTTTTTTCTCTTCAGTGTTTCTGTTTTCTCTTGTTACATATCGGAGCTGTGAAAAGTGGACAAGTTCACTTCCTGCACCTGCCTTTCAGTGCAACATTCAAACCACAGCCTGACACAACACGACTGTAGAAACCAAGACTGTTCTCTTTTTGCAAAATGACAACTCCTGCATTCATTTCTTGTTTCGTTTTTTTCCTCCAACCCCAGGTGTGGTTTAAGTGCACCACTGACACGGTTTTCTGTGCGATCTTTACCTCACCGTCGACTTCCGTGTATGTGTGTTTTGGACTAACACTCAGATCACGGTCATGCTCCACATTTGCTATTTTTGTCCGGCACCTCACCGGTGACCCCCCCCCCCATCCACCTCCGGGGCCTTTTAATCAGGGCTGTGGAGTGAAACTGCAGCAGGAATGCGGTCTATTCATCCCACCCTTTTGTCGGTACCTGACGTTTCTGGACCTGGACCCCCCCCACCAGTATCACGGTTAAACACAAACGCAGTGACGCAACTTTCTCAGCTGTCAAACCCCGACCCACGTGTGTGTGTGTGTGTGTGTGCGCCCCCCCACACCTCCCTTCCAAAGTTCGGCCCCATTACCTTCTTTCGTCTGCGCGTTTGTGATCTGCAGGTCGCAGTCGCCGGCCCGAAGCTTCTCCCGCTCCATGATCAGCCTCTTCAGCTCCTTCAGCGTGACGTGCGGGCCGTCAAACACCACCGTGTCGGAGCTCCGTTTGGATGCGAATTTATAATGAATATGAGCCATGGTTCCTTCGGAGCCGGGGGGGGGCGATAAGAGAGGAGGGGGGGGGCTCTAAAAAAAAAAAGAAACAAAAAAAACTCGAAAAGTCGTCGAGCCACGCTCTAAACTCGAATAAAGACGGCTTTAGCGGTTGCTATGGCAGTAGTGTTAACCTCCAAGTTACCAAGCTAGCTGGCGTTAGCCGCCGCTGCGTCACCAGGCGGAGCTAGCGCCTCAATTAACAAGTGCCGGTTTAAAAAAAAAAAAAAAAAAGAAAAAGTGGTTTTTCGCGAGGTGACAGCTCCCCGGCGTCCGGCAGGGACGGCGGGGCGGGCTGGGAGCCGAGGGGCCGGGGGCCAGGGGAGGGTTCGGGAGCCCGACTGGCCGCGGGTCGTGCGAGCGTCGGCCGGCTCGAGCCACCAGCTGTTTCCTCAGGCAACGGCGCGTCAGCACACTGGACGCACGCGCCGGTGCTGCCTTCACGTCATCTCCGCACGCCCGGCGTTCCAAATTAAAGCGGAGGCCTCGGCGGTTTAAAAAAAGAAAAAAGTATAATAAAAAAAAGACACGTTTTTTTTCTTTTTTTTTTTTGCTTTCGGAACGCGACGCGTCTTTTCGTGTTGAGTGGCTCGACGCCGGGGATATAACGGTCAACGGGAGAACGAGTGGAAACGCCGGATGCGGTTGTGGGTTTTACGATTTTTTCCAGAGGGATGTGAAAGCAGCATCCTGCCTCCGACCCGAAGACGGAACACCTGTTTGAACTCGGGGGGGGGGCACGCGGGCTCTAGTAAACATCATCAGAAATCGATGAAGTAGAAATAATTTCACCCGATAATTTACGTGTTGATGATTCTTGGAAGCCGCGTTTGACATTCGGTAGAATGCCGTTGAAAATGAAACGCTATAGGTTTCACGCCAAGTTAACGAACCCCTCACAGTCGTGGTGTGTTTGCACTAACAATCCGCTAGGGGGAGACAACTGTCCATTTATGTTCGTGTCGTCTCCTGCACAGGGGAACTAAATAATTATCTAACACTGCCATGTTATGGTACAACTCAGACGATAGCAGTTGCATTTTTCACTCATTAAAGTTCTATGTTAGTTCTTGGACGTCTTTTTTTTAACATGCATGGCCCTACAGCGTCACTTAGATACATGTCATTTCTTCATAAGGCTTCCTCAAACGAGGAGTTGCCACTGTAAGAGATAAGATTAGAAGACTGCCTTTATTTTTACAAGAGCTACAGTAAAAAATAAAACGAAACAAAAAAAAAACTTGTTAGCCCAATTCAACACATCAGCTGGCAGTACTCTTTTATTGGTTCGTAATGTATATACACACATCTATCATAGAATTCTATTATAGGTGATGATAATTGCAGTTTATGGAACGCTGTGTCTATGTTTTGGTTATTATTGACGCTGAGTTAAAGTTTGGTTGGACTACCAAACCTGTCACAACAATCCTGCTTTAAGTCACCAGGAGCTGCATCAGTATGAATCCAATGTAGAAGAACAGCATCAACAAGTAAAAGAATATATGATTTAAGCCTTAAAGGGCAACAATGTCGTTCCTGAATGGATGGAACAGATGGAGCATCCTTTTGGGAAGCAGCCACCATTGCCACAAGTTAGTGGTGACGACACAAAGGCGGATGCACGCTGATTGGTTGGACTGGGATAAATGGAAAGGAAGAGAAAGATGAGATGTGTGTGCATATGTTTGTGTGTGTGCGTGTGTGAGAGAGAACAGTGTTTAAGGAAGTATTTTCCACACTCGGTGCTCCGCTCAGAGGAGGGATTTGCCCTATCTTCCTCTGGCTTAGAACACTATTATGGGAGCAGTGGGAGGATGGAGGGATGCAGGAGGAGAGAAAGAGGTAGAAGAGATAAAAGGGAAATGGCTGCTGCCTTTAAACTGATGTTCTTCTTATCATGATACGCTACACGTCCACAGAGTCAGCCATCAAAGCTCCGCTTGGTAACCATTAGCTACCGCATGTACTGCCCTGTAAAAATGATAATTAGTGACTGTTGATCACTCCGATTCATGAACTGATCTGGCTCAGAAGTGCAGGCGGCTTTAGCCTTTAAATTAGGGGGTGGGGGGGTGAACAGACAGCCACAAAGCTAGAACCAGGTAATGAGTAGCTTTAAAATATGTAACAGACACCCTTGTCTCACGCTCATCTGTCTGGCGTGTGTGGTTAGTGTGGCACTCAGGGAAAGTGTACGCTGGCTAAGTTGGGAATGTTCCCTTATCAACATGGCCATGGTGCCCATTACCTGAGCATTTAATGGGATGGCACTGGTGAGGGGAAGGAGGTGACGATCCCGTGATCGGCTGACAGGCTGCTCAACACTTCCATAGATGTTTTGATAACATGGAATAACCCACTTTTTTTTTTCTTCCTCTTAATTCTCACCTCCTCTCGTTGAGCCAGGGGGAAACGGTTGAATCTGTTCCCTTATGATAATTTCTCCTCCGCCTCAGCCTCTCTCCTTCATGTCTTTCTGCTTCACTAGCATTCGCAGCTCCGAGGCTTATTTTTCACACTGCAGATGGCCACAATGTTGCTCCATTCAGCACGCACACACGCACACACACACACACACACACACACACACACACACACACGCACACACACACACACACACACACACACACACACCCTTGTACTTCTATCTTTGTGAGGACTTTCATAAAGATAATGGATTACTCAGCTTCTCACCTTAACCTTAACCATCTGAACTACCCTACACCAAACCTAAACCCAACTCTAACCTCAACCTTCAAACCAGGTCTTGACCCTCAAACATCTTTTGAAGCTGTCAGGACCAGACAAAATGTCCCTATGTCCCCAAAATGTCCTCACTTTGATAGTAGATTGAGGATTTTGGTATTCTGTATGTTTCAAGAACACAGACACACACACACCTTGTCACTGAGCGTATGGTGTAACACATTATCAGGTTTGTTTCCCAGGCAGCAGAAGGGTTCCACCATATTGTGGATTTGTCAGTCAGGGTCTGATGTGATGGCCTGAGCCTTGGCTCGGGTTCCCCAGCGCGCTCACCCCGCCGCAACATTGACTGACTGAAAATTGAGGCGCGGCCCTTGAAGCCATCAAATGTTTGCCGAGTCCCACCATCGGCTCATTAATCGTCGACTGCAGCCTCTCAGGGGTCACTGGGAATTGACCCTTCGGGTTGACATCCACTGGCCCGGAGTGTCAGAGTCTGACAACGCTGGAGTAATGATATGTAATTAGAACATCAAACCTGGCAGAAAATCTCCCTTGGATCCTCACTCTGTCACAAACAGCTGTTGTTGCAGCATCCAACTAGGCCAAAACACACACAGACACACAGACACAAACACAGACACAGACACACACACATTCTCTCATACTCAAACCTGCTTGCCAACTTCCTGTTTGTGTGTCAGGTTCTAAAGACAAAGCACCTGCTTCATTTTCTCTGTCTTTAATGAATGTACCAGATTTTTATATATATATATGTAAATACATGTGTGTGTATCCATATATACATATATATACGTGTGTGTGTATACGTATATAGATATATATATATTCAAAATTATATTTACATACGTATATGTAAACAAACACAACAGCATTTCTAAAGCTGAGTGGAACAAAAGCAGGGTGGCAGCCAATCCCTGAAGAGTTTGCAATAATCCCATCATCCATTCCAGTCTGTGGTGCAGCGAGCTGTGCTCCACCGATGACGTTGCTGTGATGAATATTCATCAGGTGAATCACGGCTCTTTCCCATCACGGATGCGAAGGAACGGAAGGTGTAAGCAGAGGGAAAACATCGACATCACAACACTCGGGCCTTCTGTGGGCGCTTTGCGCGTCCTCTCTGTTCCTGTGTGGGTTTTCCCTCACAGTCCTCAAACGTGCACATGACGTGGATTAGGGAAGCTTAGCTGTTTCTTTCTGTGTGTGTGTGAGAGAGAGTGGTGTATGCGTATGTGTATGTGTGTGTGAGTGGTGTGTGTTCTGCTCACCCAGTGACTGCTGGGACGGAGTCCAGCTCCTCCAGTCCCCCTAACCTCCATCTCCCAGCCTCAGTCTGGTGTGACAGATGTGCTGGCTGTGATCCATCCTGTCGTTCTTACGCAGGTACATGCAGACGCACAGGGCATCGGGGGACCCCCCCCCCTTTAGCACGCCATAGATCTGGCATGTCCTCGGGTCACCGCGGCAACTTTGTCATCTCCTTCCCATTCCCCCCCTCGGCTCTGATCCCTCTCTCCTGCCCTCTTTCTCTCCATCATACGGACATCTGTGCGCCGGCGGTGGAGATAAGCGCAGGACTATCGCACAGCTGCATCAGACGGGCTGACACATCACAGCTGATACGCATCTATTGCCGGCGCGTGTGTGTGTCTGCAGTCTTCTGTTGCGTGTGGTGAAGTTCTATTTGCTCTCCTCCCTTCTAAACTATTTGTTTTCTTCTCATTTGGTAACTGTTCCGTGAATGCTTGGGTGTGTGTGTCTGTGTGTGTGTGTGTGTGTGTGTGGGGGGGGGTTGGTTGCTTTAGCTACAGTTAGTGACCCGAACAGTTTCCATCAAAGAAACCTCATCAATATTTCTATCAATAGATTACACTTAAGTCTCAAGGGACTTTTCAGGAGTGCTCAGCCTGAGCTTCAGGGCATTTGAGCCGTTCCTGGTTGTGAATGTGCTTTCAGACATTTTCTTTGGCCTCTGACCTCAGCAGGAGGGGGGGTGTGTTGCGCTTTTTTTGAATTTTTTCCCCTCTTCCACTGCTCCTGGGTGTAACCGCGATGACCCGCAAACTCCTTTGTCTTTGAATTCATACGCGTGCGCGCACACACACACACACACACACACACACACACACACACAGATCAAAATAAGTCACAAAAGGCACTTTGAAAAGGTGAATCTTTATTTTCTAATTATTATATAGTATAGAATATTTTTTTTCTGTCTAGATATAGGTAATCGTATTTATATTGTGTAAGTAAAAGTGTGCTTTTATTCACAGCGTGTGTCCGTGTCAGACTGCTGCTGGAGGTTTACATTAGAAAGTGTACAATGAAGTTGGCTTACAGGTGTGTGTGTGTGTGTGTGTGTGTGTGTGTGTGCGTGTGTGTTTGGGGAAAGACAAATGTCAGTGCCAGCATGTTTCTGCATGCACGTCTTTGTGTGTATATTTCTGTGTTGCACGCGGAGCAGAGAGAACCACTGGCCCGTGACGCACATTTGAGATCAGCCAATCACCTTCGGACTTCTAAGCGCGCTGACTGTCGCGAGTTATTGAGATCGCCTCGTGTGATTGTAAGTGCCGGTGCTTTTCTCCAGTGTACTGAGTCAACTAATACGCAGATGCGTAGAGGGCAAATCTACATAAACGATCTGAAGAGCACGGGATCAGGCCGCAATTGTTGAATAAAACTGTGTTCAACTGTGTTTTCAGTTTAACGTGACAAAGAATGCTAACATTTTAGGTAATTGACTAATGTGGATATTACAACACGGAAATACCAGATAGTCACTTCGGATCAGATCTTATGTGGTCACCAGAGTTTATACATCTTATCTTGATTGCACGATTAAAAAAAAAAAAATCCTGTCGCTGCTGTCTCAGAAGGGGCCGATGCGAATCATCAACCACACACGCAGCAGCTAAAGCCGCGCCATCTTTATAATTAGATTAAAAATCTACACCCGACTCATTACATTACGAGACAGTCAAGTTCACGGGGCAACATTTCGCAAATCTGCAGCTTTGGGATATCGCCTTCCAATCCGTGAAAAGGAATATGACGGAATATGGGGATTAGCCGCTCCTGCACTAAGATTCGCAATTCCCGCCCCTTCCGGACGTCTCGCCCCTGGTTGGTCGACTGTATCGAGCGGTGGATTCATCCCTCATGTCAACATGAGCGCCCGAGCACTTGGTTCGAGGCGAAACCACAAAAAGCAGATTTTAATCGCTCTGTCCTTCCTGTCAAAATAATATATGTAAAAGCCGTGACTGGTACAAAATCCCCCTAGCTAGAAGGCTAAAGGTCGACGCACGAAACAGACAATTACGGAGGAAGATGGCAGCCCCGGAAACGAGCCTAACAGGTACCAAGTCCAGGGAACTTTTCTGGAATCATGTCTGCTTGTCTGGGAACGTGGCTGATCTCTCTGATTCCCGTCCAGAACCTCTCTGATTGTCCCATGTTAGTATTCTTGCAATTTACATTTTAGCGTGTACGCCACCGGCCGCGGCAGGTAGCCCGAAGACCGATCCCAGCGCCACCGGTTAAAGGTTGCGGAGGAGGTTGTACCCGAAGCCCCGAAGCTGTCTCAAGGCAGGACAGGCAGGCACTGGGGGGGGCGTGGGTTTGGAGAGGCAGATGCAAACACACACACACACAAACATGCAGGCACGAAACCCCACTCCTAGGCCCTCCCGACACGACAGCCTTGCGTGTGTGCGCGTCAGTACGTGAATGTTGGTGCTCACGGCATGCGTTCGTCTCAACACTGCTCCATTAAATTCACATTTCTCAGAGTGCCTGTTCCCCGTCTTTCATTAGTTGGCTCAGTTTAGGAGAGACACGTCGGTGGTAGAAACGGTTTGCAGCATTTCTGCGCACACAAAAACACAAACCACCCCCCACAAAACATGACACAGTAAATATTCCTTCAGCATGACACGCTTGTTTCTGCACCAGGCACAGTTGCAAATACACAACAATGTCCAGGCTATACATTTTTTTAAATGTAGGTGTGTATTAATAGGTGTCTGGGTCTATGTTTGCTGTGCTTCTATACTTGTGAGGACCTACTTTTGACTATATAATTTTTTTCACAGCTCAAGTGTAGAACATTTAGTATATATAAAAATCAAGAACAAAACACAAATAAATGTGTGTATTTTTATACATAGGAGTTTTTCACATCTTAAAATGGACAAACAGACCTAATTATGACCTTCGGTGTTCCTAAATCTTACTTTGTCTGTAATCGATCACTGTTGCAAAGCAGCACATTTTAAATTTCAGTGTAAATTTCAAGTAAACCTCAATATCTGACCTGTACTACTGCGTTGGGCTTCTCCCAGGACTCATGCATTTTACAACTCAGATAAGGCTCAGACCTGCAACTTCACTACCTCAACTAGGTAGTGCATCGAATCAATGAGTCCTCACAAGTATAGATAGACTTGGTGTGTTTGGAATGTGTGTATTGCACTTTCAGAGTTAAATGCCCCTTTGACAGACAGTAAAGTGTCCTCTGGCACCAGTGAGTGAGGCCAGCGTCCGCCGGAGATGGTCCGAGGACTTATCCGTCTCTCTCTCTCTCTGTCCCCTCCAGTCTGAGGCTTTGAATGTGATTAGAACGACACAGTCTCACAAACCACATCGAAGTAGAAAATGAAACTAGAATCATGTAATATTACAAAGACTACGACCCACGGCTTCCCAACACGCCTCCCATTGATCGACCCCCGCCCTTTTATAGGTTAATAATGATAATACGTGTCAGAGTTGATCAACCTCTGCACAGTGGCACCTTTTGAGTATTTTTTTTTTCTTTCTTTTTTTTTTTTTTTTAACAATTATTTGTTGTTGATATCATATTATAGCTTTATGGCAACAATAACACACAGAGTCTCAAAGAGCGCCCGGTGCTCTCTTGGAGTAAACATCATTACACAGGCTTCTGGGCCTACACACCCTCACATAGCCTTTCAAATGTATTCAATAGAGAATAGAGATGGGGGGTGCTGTTTGAGACTCGATTAGAGATACAGCGAATGTAAGCACTGGAAGCGGATGGACATGGCATGCATGGTTTGAAAGGTCAATGCTGACATGGCTTATGGAAGCTGTTTTGAACTCTGATCCTCGTAGACCCTCAGGATCCTGGGGGCCTCTGATGTGCTGAGCTACATGGCTACTACTGCTGAATCAGTATACTGCAAAGAATCCTATACCAAAAAGGAGTAGCTGGAGCAGTAATTCTACGATCTAATGCTAACCTGGAGGCCTTAATATACAGGAAAGGTTTTTGAATAATATTTGGCACCAAGTATGTTCACTAATATATGTTCAATCCTTAAGATAACACAAGTAACTCTTAAATAATCCTACCTCTGCTTAAGGCAATAATAGTCTGCTCTACATATAAGGTCACCCATCTAACCTTATGTTGGCAAATAAAAATAAATAAACAAAGGCTAATCTGTAGTAACATGAGTAGAAGAGTACAGTCTTTGCTTTTTTTGGCTTTTCCTTTTGCAAGAAGCTTGTTATATCATTAGTTAGCTATTCAGCTGGTTTTGCTGTGCAAATGCACTTTTCCTTCCGATACAACACCCTTAAAACGCAGCAGCGCCGAGCGTGAAAAGCCCTTGTGTGCTCCTGTCCTTTAAAAATTAAAAAGCCCTTGCTTCGAGAGAAGTGTTTTCCCTTTCACAGCCCGTGACAACTGCTTATGTTGTAGTTAGCTTGCAAAATTAATATTTACATGTGGAGGACAGCAGGAGCGAGTCCTCGCCGATGCACGCTTGTCCCTTTTTAGCTCTGTTGGCGGCAGGAAAAAAAACCTGCGGCGGATGAAACGGCAGCGTCATAAATTAAACAGCGTGACTGGGGGTTTAAAACGTTTTTATTATCAGGGTATATTAATAAGTCGCTGAGTGGCGGCGTGACTGCTATCAGCTCGGCGATGCTTCATATTTAGCTGGGACGGAACAGTGCGTTGGTGGCTTAAAGAGGTGGAGACTAATAGAACTGTCGCAAACATTTACAGTGTATTTGCTACCCATATGGCTGTTTTGCCTCTATTTAACTGTCACAAATCTCCCACCTTCGATGGGTGCGAGTAATCGGGCGTGTTACAGTGACGCGACGCATGATTTGAAAAACTGAAAGCACGCAATTGTCCCAACAGCGTCCACTTTCCTCGTTGCCCGTCTTTACATTGGACAGAGGTAGCAAAGGATCACTGACTGATCTTGAGGAGAAAAGATTGTAACAGTGTCAGATATTTATTTAACGCATATCTGTTTAGATTGCACTTTTAGATTCTTCATAAACAGTCACGGACGCCTCATGACTCCCCGATCCCTTCAGATTATGTGTGGCCACGCTGCGGAACCTAGCCCTTTCTGCATCCCCCGGTGTTGTCTTGGGCACAGCTGAGACACGACTTTGCGTGGTAAATCAAGCCCGCCTCACAGTCACGTATGGCAGAAAGTGGAGAGTGCACCAAATTATCTGTAAAAATCCTGGCTAAGCTCACACCTGCCTAGCACACATGTGTCATCGATCAGTTTAGTTGTTCTTACGTCTGAGACACAGGAGGAGTTTCAAGGGGACATGAGTGATATGCTGAAGCAGTATTTCTACTGGGCAATGGCTCAGATCGGTGCTGCGGGATAAGATAAGATGCAGCTAAAGCCGAAAGATGCCTGGTCTTAGTGTTTATTTTCCGCAGGTTTTCACAATTGGCAAGAAAAGACAGACTTCATGTTACGTCATCGAGAGGTAGCAGGCAAACAAAAGAAACGTCCGTCTGCTTTGTTATTGGGCTGGGCCTAACTTCACAGCTCAGCGGTCTTCTCCTTCCCTCTTTGCTAATCTACATGAGAGTTACCAATGGAAGACAGGACTTAAAAGAGAGAGAGAGGGTGTGAGGACGAAGAGGAGGAGGAGGAGGAGGAGGAGGACGACGATTGCAAACGGTGGCAGTGGCGTGACTTATGGCGCTACGTAGAAAAAGTGTGGAAGGTGAACGTCGATGATGTGGATGCAGACACGAAATTACAAACGTTTGATCGTCTCTTCTAAGTCTTAGGTGAAAACCTAAAGTGTGAAATGCTGATTGAGTGTGAAAACGATTAACAGGAAGCACCAGTGATCATCTAATGTCGTCATTTAAAATCAGCTGATCGGTTCCGTCGATTCGCTTTCAGTCCAGTCAATGATGAAGGCAGCTTGTCCATGATCGGGTCAGTAAGTATATATACAATATGCTAAGAAAATTATAAAGAGTGATACACGCGCTGCCTGAACTGAAAGTGAATCGAATCTGAGACGTTAATTTATGCGCTTTTGATTCGAAAGACAGCTGGGTGGCTGCTCCTGGAACTAATCCTACTCCGCTACTGCTGGAAAAGGTCGGGAGCACCGAGGTCTCTCGCCTCTTTTCCTCTAGTTAGAAATATTCCTTAAGAGAAGTTGTCCTGGCAAATAGCCATTGGTATGCTTTCAAATCTGATTCCCCCACCCTTGGAAAAAAAAAAAGCCAGGAATTCAATTCAGGAACATAAATTGAAAGCGCCTTCATGTGTAAGGATTTATGGGTGTAACTACAGTGATATGCGGTACAGTTGGGAACAACTTCTCCGTCTAAACCGACCCTGCTATGCCGCTGAAACTGTCCCAGGGCTCAGGATTCACAGTTCAAAGGCTTTAAGTTCACAGTCAGAGTTTATCAAATCCCACCCATTCACCCTGTGTGCCCCGCCTCCCCGTATTCTCAACATCCTTCATTTGGATACTCTGATTGGGCGATATCAGCCAGCACCTCTCAGACGGGCGTGGTTCTGCGGTTGGGGTCTTTGTTGTAGTCTTTAGTGAGGGTGCTGCTCTGCAGAAAATCCCTCTCGGAGTTGAGCAGCCCACCCATGCCCATGCCAGGTTTGGTGGCGTTGCCCGGCTCGCGAGGGTTCAGGGTGTACATCGGCATCTCGGAGGCGGCGGGTCCCGTATAGCCGCCTTTCCCCAGTGGTGAGGCGTCCCGGCTGGGGGCCTCAGAAGATCGCACGCTGGAGCGACGGCGGAAGCGATAGCGATAAGAGGGTATGCGACTGAAGGCGGACTTCTTAATCAACTCGGTGCGGGACTTGGCTCGTAACTTGCGGTGCTTCTCGATGAACATGTGAACGGCCAGTACACCCACCATTTCTGCCATGATGAAGGACAGAGCGCCAAAGTAGAAGGACCAGCCGTAGGAGTAGGACTTTTTGCTGTCACTTTGGCCTGGGTCCCCAGAATTGGCTGAGATGTAGACAATAATTCCTATAATGTTACTGAGGCCTGAAACGAAAAGAAAGGCAGATAAAAGAGATGGGAAATGCCCATAATAACTGAGGAGTGATGGGATGAAAACCGACTGAAACCCAGACCCATCAAGGAACGCTGTGGCACACAGCCGGCCTCTTATTTCATACCATTAGTCCAATTTACAGTTCTCCTGCAGAGTGGTGGAACATGCGGAATGGGGACAATTAGCTTGCTGTAATTAAGCAGAAGGAGCCCTATACTATTGCAGTAAATAATTACCAATTTGGCTCCGTGAATTGACTACAAAACCCAAAGAGACCCTACACATCACACTAAACAGCAATTACAAGCCTTTTGTGTTTAAGAGGCAGGAGTGTCTGTGCATGTGTTTACTAGGGACTGTCGGTGTTTATGTGATAGAGGACATGAATGTGAATTTGTTTCCATTCTCACGTCCTCAAACTGCATCGCTCTATTCACTTTGGACTCTTATGGACAAGTCTGTGCTTTCGATGATCACCAACATAGAACAGGAGAGTCACAGAAATGATTCAATCAGCATCAGAGGTCAAGCATTGTTAAAGTGCCAGATTTTTATATCTAATGGATACCACAGTCAATTCAAACCAAAAACCAGTCTTTCAAACTCTCCAGGACTATGGAGAAACCTCAGAAGCTCATGTTCTGAGCTGTTTTCTTCCCTTGCAGTTCTCCATCTAGAGCCGATGATGACAAATGATATTGGAGATGGAGCAACAACTATCCAGAGACAACAACTGTCCTGCAGCTTCTTTCTCTTCTGAAATGGATACCTGACGCTCATTATTTCTAATAAGAAGACGGTAAACAAACCTGCAGAGACGAAGAAGATCCCCGCGCTGAGGATGACATTGTGTCTGCTCCGGTAAAACTCACTGGCAGCTACACAGAGCCCCCCCAGGAAGAGCAGACCCACACTCATGATGGGGAAGATACTGGAGGCACGAACAGCACCTGCACACAAACACAGGCGACGCTTCATTTGCATTTACTGCAGGAACAGCCATTGATTAATGAGGTGTACATTTGCAGCCCTGTCTATACGGGCTAATAGGGCATTAACAGCACAGATATGGCTGTTTAATTTAGAGAATGACTCAAATATAAAGATAAAGGAAACCATTTTGGAGGTGGAGAGTATCACATATATATGCGTATGCACAACAGCTATAATGATTGGAATAGACCGTAAAAAGTAAAAATGGGGAATTCAGAGGTGGAATCTATGCTGGAAAATCATATGATTTGACAGTAGTATAAAGTTTGTCATAAGCTCATTGTTTGGACCCAAACCTTTGCAGTGTGACTGACAGCTGCACTGACCACTCACATGGCAGCATTGAGCCTACAGGCTCCGCCCCTGTGACCCATACCTTTGGGCTACATGAAATGCCGGTCACTAGGTCCCCGCTCTCCATTGGTTGGCCACCTCTGAGACCTCTCCTCTGATTAGCCGCCTGTGGGGATGGGCCTCGGTGTTCGATGAAGCAATGAAAAAGGACCGCATTTCCTTTTTTTCTGGTTTTACGCTGTTTTCTTTCTCCACCATCTTTACAACAGGAACCTTCTTTTCTCTGTACTTCCATATCCATCCTCTCTATCCCTTCATCCACAGCTTTTGTGGGCATGTTCAACCAACTGTGTGTGTGAGCATGCGCCTCATGCTGGCAACAGACTTACGGAGAAGATATTCAGCAGCATCTGCCTCGTAGTCAGCATCTTCTGGGAAGTGGTCAATCTTCTTACATACTCCTCTAAATGTCCCTGCAGCAGAAGACAACCATTGTTGAGGACGATAAGTTAAGTGTTGTACATTTGACTAAACAAACACACGTCTGCCTTCCACATTCTTGGAGGGCATCATGTTTCATTGGATAAATAATTCTTCCCACAAGAAAGGGAGAGAGAGAGAGAGAGAGAGAGAGAGAGAGAGAGAGAGAGAGAGAGAGAGAGAGAGAGAGAGAGAGAGAGAGAGAGAGATGGCCAACAGTGCAGGAAAAAGCCGTATCCTTTAGGGTACAGTATGTGTGACAAACACGACTGAAATCTTCTCTCACCCATTACACCTTACACTCCTCACACACATACACATACCAACTGACACACACTGTTAAAAAGGCTTTTACTTACGTGATTTATTCATGTAGGCCATTCGCCTATTTGAAATGTGTCTTCGTTTGAGTTATTCTAGTGTGTAATTTTGTATTCAAAATGGTATATACCTTTGCATTTGTGTGTGTGTGTATGTGTGTGTGTGTGTTCTGTATTCAGGGGGATGAGTCACTCTCTGCCTGACACACGATGCTCCTGTAGGAGACTGCATCCTTGTCAATACACTTAGATTGTCAATACACTTGCTTATGCACAGATCTGTGTGTGTATTAATGTGTGTAATGTGTGTGCCTGTGTGTGTGTGTTTGTGTATTATGTGTAGCTGAATTCCCACTCCATTTCGTCCCACTCGCACATGGTTGTCACCACAGGGGATGTGGAGGGTGGGGGTGTGGGGAATGATAGAAGAAAGTCAGATGGGGGACGAGGGGAAACTGAGCTTGAAAGGAGATTTCATGGTAAAAACAAGGAGGAAAATTGAAGACAAGTGGAAGGATGGAGGCATTGATGAACAAGAAATGATGCAACCTAATTGCCTCTGTGCACAGGAAGGGCCTCTCTCCAGTAAACACGGTGCAAAAATCATTTCTGAATAGATTAATCATGCGACTGTGGTCAGCTGGACCTCTGAGGGAACCACTGTCAAAAAAAAAAGGACTGAAATGGAAATGTGCTCTGCACTCATTTGCACAGCAACTATTTCACATTTCCATGAGTCTCTTTCTGCTGATTCGGTTGGTGATTGTCATCTACAAAGAAACGACTGAGCCCAAGCCTGGACGTGATTTCAATACGGAACCAGAGGCTGCCAGCGTACACACTAAATCTTTCCCCGTTCCTCAGCTTTGTGTGATGCACAGCTCGTGGTCGCGGCGTTGCCCTCTGGATTCACAGTCCAGATGTGGCTGAATATTTATTTCACAAATGAGCTGTTCTTCAATCATCATAAACAGCAGACCCATTATCTCCCAGCCAGGTGTCAGTGGGGCTTGTTTAAAAACATGGCCTCCAAAACAGTAGAACAATTAGCTCATGGGCCTTAAAGTTTAGATTCAACCTAATTACTTGGAGACTAACCTACTCACACAGTCAGACACACACACACACACACACACACCTCCTGGGAAGCTGCACTGCTTGCACTTATCTACACTTCTGTCTCTTGTTTCCCCCCTTTTGTCAGACTCATCTTTGCAGTCTGCCCTCCTCCTGCCTCTTTCGTCTTCCACTCTCTCTGTTTCCCAGCCAGTGCATCGTGGGAAAGAACATTAATCAGATTGATTTTTGCTAAGAACCTCGACTTCAGTGATACTGGCCCTTCAGGTTGCAAAGTGCAATTTGAATATCACTGAGCTTTTCCACTCTGGACCGGGCCTACGGGGGAGGCAGACATGCAGCATCAGACAGCACAGCCTTCGTTTTATCGTATAAGAGAATAAAGCCCCGCTACTCACAACAGTGTTCCAGGTACAATGGAGGGGGGGTAGTTAATTCAGTGAAACCCTCTTGGAGGCATTCAGCTGGATAGTACTATAATATTTAATCCAATATTTAATTTAATTTTCAATCTGACAGCAGTGTGACCCTCACAATGCATGGGCTGCACTTAAAAAGTATCCGCATCTGCATTTGCTTCTGTAACTAGGTGCAACTCCAAGGTCACACTGGCTGATTAATTATTCACTTTGATTAACAGCAACTAATGACACTGAGCAAGTTTAAAATAATGAACACACACACACGCACACACAATTGGACCATCTATCAGGAGACATTTGCCTCACAAAGGTCAGCGTTGCCTGAGGGGAGCTGCAGTCACAGCTGTAGAGTGGCATTATGGGACAGAGGGGATGGAGGCATGTGAAGTATGTACGTTCAGGACTTGCCCGAAAAACCATGTGATTTAGTGTTTCCAATTCTGTCCAGCATACTGATGCTGCGGGAGGCGCACACGCTCACACACGCACTGTTGTGCGCTATCATCTTGGTATTTGGCATGAAGTCACAATGTGCCATGATGAAAGGCTGCAGTGCGAATGCACAGAGAGGAAAATGGCTGCCCGCGCCTGAACACAGGCAGAACGTTTGTGTGATGAAGACCTCTGGCTGCCTGAAGCCATTCCTAATAGACGTATGAAGTCAGCACTGTCACGGCTTCCATATCAGAAAGGACTCACTTAAACATTATGATATTTAAATTAGCATGCAGCAAATCCAAAGGCTAAAATGGGAGTGGGGGCTTTTTTATATCACCGAGTTATGATTCAGCTTTAAGTCACATTCTATTTGCTCTCTTTTTTCAATTTTTACCTCAACAACAGCATAATGAAGCAATATTATATTAAATGTACTATATTATGACTGTACATTAAAGGTAATTTATCTTTACTTGTGAAGATATATGGGATGCACAAAAAGCATAAACAAGTGAAAATGTCCCGCTAGAATAAATAGTGCCTCAACTCAAGGTTAAAAAAAAACAAAACCCTGTCGAGACTCCCCTGTAACTGTGACAAGCTGGCCATGAGCTGCCACACGATTGCCCTTGTTGTAGCTCTAAACACACAACAAACAACAGTGTTCAGCAGACCAACTGTGAGAGACTTAAAGTAAAAAGACAATATTATTTCCTCCTTCTCAGCCTATAAGTGGCTTAATGCCACACTTTCCAGTGGTGGTCTGTGGGTATTCAAACCACCAGCCCAGTATTTTATTTAGTAATCCCAAATGATGAGGAGGCAACTGTGCTCTTACTTTCTCGGTTGTGAGAATAACTAAGTGTGACATTAGGCTAGAGGCTGGCCTAAAGTTAGCGTGGGTCAAGGCTGATCTTAACCTGGCGATGGCACTGTGCACAGTCTTTGTGGCACAAAAACATATTCCTTATATAATGTTAATGTTGTGTGGCTCTGCAGTGGTTAGCAGTGTTGCTTCACAGCAAGGAGGTCCCTGGTTCGACTCTCTGGGGCCGGGGGCTTTACCCCATGGGTTCTCCTTGAGTACTCTTCCTCCCGTAGTCCAAGGACACGAGTTTGGGGGAAGGGTGAATCCAATGTGGTATTTTAATCATTATTCTGTGAACAATTTTAAGGCGAATTTTGCCGTTATTAAAATGATCTCTGGCATCCACGCAGGTCTGATTTCCATTCTGGATAATCGACGTCATGACACAATTGCCCTGTGATCAAATGCTTAGTCCAGCCTCAACAGAACATCAGCCACCATATGTCCCAGCGTCAGACATCAGCATAAACGAAAGGTGTTCCTCACTGGTGCGCTGTAACGACAGATGAGTGCAGTTACTGCAGGCACAGCGTCACTCCCAGGGGAGTTGTCCCTGATCAGTTGGCGGTGCGACTGTCTCAGCAACATGAACGCGCAACGGCACACACTCGGATTATAAAGTGTTTTGTCAACTAGAAGAGGGAGAGGAAGAGGAGGGAGGGAGGAAGAGCACCGAAAGGAAACTGAAAAGCAGAGCAAATTGCGGTGCTTGTTTCCTCAGTATGCGTTTGACAGCTCGGTGTAGTTGACTGTGCCTCTCTCTCTCTCTCTCTCTCTCTCTCCATCCTTACCTCTCTTGCTCGCTCTGATTGCCCCCTTCTAAGTGGAGAAGAGAGAAGATGAGAGAGAGAGGGGGAAACAAGGAAGAGGAAGAGGCTAGTTTCCACAGTGATGGCTGATGAAAGAGAACTAGACAGGTTCTGCTTGGGTGCACACCTCTCTTCTTTCTCTCCAGTCTCTGTGTTTTTCAAAGATGCCCCTGTTCTCGTTCTTTCTGGAAACATCCCTCCATTTGAAATTTGCACATCATTGCGCCACACCTGTACCTGATTCCCGCAACATCTGTCAGTTGCTTTCCAGGCCTCCTCTCTGAATCCTTGTTAACCATACACACGTTTGTTTCACACATTTGGTCATGTGACCACCCTCAAAGAAGAGAAACAAAGGCACAAATGTAAAGGTGCAAACAGCAGCCCATCTCACCGTTTACTCGCTTCTTTTTCCTCTAAATTGGCCCTACCCCCATTCTATCCATCTCCACCCCCGCACGCTCACCCCCCCTCCCACTTTCTCCATTCTCTCGCTCTCCCACAACCACCTGGGTGATGATTTTTTTCCTCCACATCCCTCTTTAAAATCCTGTTCCCCCTCTCTATTACCTGGCGATCGTTTAGATCCGTGGCGTGGTCAAACGCTCCCCAGAGATCCACCTGCAACAGAGGCCATGCACAGCTCATCCATCACTTTCCACCCACCAGCGCCTCCCCGCTCCCCCAATCTCACCCCCCCCAGTAGTTCATTCATGCACACTCCAGTCTCTTTTCATTCATGCTCTGCCTCACTCCTCTATTGCCCCCCCACCACTCCTTCCTCATTTCCTGGCTTTCTTGCGCTCATTTATCACAGAGGGAATCTACCCCCCACCCCAGTCCACCTGCAGCCTCACAACACGTTCGATGCTACAAAACACTACCTGACTACGCAACTGTGAGAAACATCTTCCTTGTATTCGTTTCCAATAAGACATGGCTGAATGGCGCGTTTTGAAACTATTACATGCATATTACTATTTTATCACACTCAACCTTCATAATTAATACACTTGTCTTGGCTGTGCCGCTGAATTTTTGTCCTTCACCATATATGCTGCAAAGTAAATGCGTGACTGCTCTTTGCATGTACTGGGAGAGCACTGCATATATGATGTTTCTCCATCCGCAGCTCTCATCGTTGTCTGGTGTCAGGCAGAGTGCAAACCCCATGTACACGAGTCAGAAACATCCATTTCCTGTCAGTTTATGAGGCGTTTATGAATTATAAAACTGTGATATGGTAGGGACCTGCAATGAGGGGAGGGGGCGGGGGGCACGCGAGTTGTTACGGAGCGTTTATTTGCATGTGCTGACATTGTAGTGACTTTACCTTAATAGATCTGCTCGACAGATGTGCTTATAGGGTGACACAAGTTCATTTACTTGTGTTTCGATATGTGTGTGTGTGTGTGTTTTTGTATGTGAGAGAGAAATTGAGAGAATGAGTGTGTTTTTGTGGGCGTGTGTTTCATACCTGCACCATCTGTCCCAGTAATATATTAGAATGAGATGCTTATGTTTGGCTGCATTACACGCACACACACACACACACACACAGACAGGCATGCCAGAGAAAATGTACAGCATGCATCCGATGACAACGGAAGTTTCTCTGCAGTGATTTTATTCAGAGGATCAAAGTCAAATCATTGTGTAACGCAGGTGTGAAGCGGTCATGATATAAATATACCTAATAATATATTTATCTTGAGAGGATAAGACTGTATGTTCACACAAAAGAGCCAAAAAGAGTTCAAAGGAAATCTCAAACAGCTTCAAACTGCAGGAAAATAATTGACTTTTCATCAAACAAGATGGCTATGTGTTACTAAACAACGAGCCAGTTCTTAGTTATAGTTCCACATTGGTGATACATGACTTGACACCCGCCGTGTTTTCATTTTGGGAATGCCCACAGGAAAAGCAGAAAAACGATGCTAATACTTGAATGACATGATTATACTGTACATCTGATTAGTAGACATAAGCAGTCAGTTGGCAGCGGAGGATCTTGTGCAGCGACACTTCCACCCCTGTCTGGATAAGATGGCTGTGTGGGTCTTAAGTCAAAATCCGCTAATGTGGCAGGGACATGCAACAACCAAGGCACCTGATGAATCTGGGGGTGTCTGGAGACGAGGTCCTGCCTCCAGTAATCAAGATTAAATTAAAATAATTAAATTTAAAAAAAAAAAAAAAAGTGTCTGTGCGTGTGCAAGTTTCGAAAACGCAACGACGCACGCTAATAAATAAATAAATAAATAAATAAATAAATAAATAAATAAAAGACCCCAAGACGGCTCACAAACACAAATAGGCTGCTCCGGTCCCCGAGTGGCTGTCATGAAACCGCACATGTGTGAGCGACGAGGACGCGCGCGGCGTCGCACGCGGCGCGGCCGCACGCGCCGACGCCCGCGCGGCCGCGCCGCCCGGCCCGTCAGACTGCTCACGTACCTTCCAGACAGCAGGTTCGCCAGAGGCCGGAGTGCGTCATCACCTCCTCGTTCTTGCGGCTCGTGTCGTTGTCGCCGCTGCTCTTCACGCGGCAGACGCCGCGCGAGTACAGCCAGTAGTCCGTGCCCACGGCGATCGTCATGAGGCTGAAGGCGGCGAACGCGCCCACCGTCGTCACCAGCATCTGGACGCCGCGGTCACACATCAGCATCTTCATATAGGCGGCTCCTGCTCGTCTTAATCCCCCCCGCCCCCCGACCCCGCCCCGCCCCCCACCTTTCTCGCGCTTTTATTTCGGATTAACCCTCTTGTGTCCCGGGAGGTTTAAAGAGAGTCAAAGCGGGGGAGGGGGGTCAACCCAGGCACGCGGTAGAAGCAGAGTTATTGTTTAAAAAAAATAAAAGAAGTTAAATAAAGTGCATGGCTGCCTTGGCTGTTGAGTTGAGAAGACGAGGGGGGGGGGCGCGTGGCACAGGGCGGCACGTCACTTTCTCGCGCATCAAAAAAAAAAAAAAAGCGGCTCTCACGCGCTCAGCCCGACTTGGACCGAGGGCGTCAAAGGAGCCCGACTCCCCCACCCACACGACCCCCGCGCCGGCCCCCTAACAGCCCGGCTCCGCGTGCGGCGCCTCCATCTTTAGAAAAAGAACCAAAAAAAAAAAAAAAAAAAAAAGAAAGAAAGAAAAAAGAAAAGAAGCAAAACCCGATAAGGCGGGGAGGGTCGTGCTCTCCGTCAGTGATGTCACCGACGCGGCGACAAGTCGCCCGGGTGATGTCTAAGCGCTGCTCCGGCCGCCTTCACTCACCGCGGGATGTCTCGGCTTCCTCGCCGGGCGGCGCCGCAACAACCGGCCGTGCGGCGCGTCTGTCTGCGCTGGTCTCCCCCCTCTCTCTCTCCCCCTCTCTCTCCCCTCTCTCTCTCTCTCTCTCTCTCTCTCTCTCTCTCTCTCTCTCTCTCTCTCTCTCCCTCTCTCTCCCTCTCTCTCTCTGCCCAGCCGAGTTACCGGGCGAACGGACGGAGGCGTGGAGCCCAGACGTCTGCTACCAAGAGGGAGTGCGCCCACACCCGTTGTGCCTTCCCCACCAGCTGTTGACTCACTGGCATGTTTTCCTTCCTCCTCCGTGTCCGCCGAACGCCACCAAATGCGCAGTTTCTGTCAAAAACAACATTTTTTGTTGTCGTTGCGCGTAGCCTGTAGAAGTTACATAATGGAAAGCCGCCTAGAAAACGCGTATAAAAGTACGAGGCGAGCGAACATCACATAGGCACCGGAAAAAAAAAAAACCCCGGGGTTTAGGAATATCAAATTCCTCCTCCGACACGGCTGTCTCCGCTGTCCCTCACCCGAGTTCAGACACATCCGGGACGGTGCGTCCGCCCGCCGATGGAGACTGAAGTACAGTTACACCCGCCTGGGTTTGCTCTGGAGAAACGTGCCCGTCAGTACGAATGAAAAAAAAAAAAAAAAAATGACAACCTCCCCTCCCGCTCCTCCTCCCCTCCGTCCTCCTCCTCCTCCTCCTCCTCCTCCTCCTCCTCCTCCTCCTGGTCCAACCAACACAAACCAAAACGAACCGCGCGTCTCCTCAAACTGCGCCGGGGGCCGCGCCGCTCGACTCGGATTGGCTCCCAGGAGCGGCAGCGACCCGGCGAGAGCCAATCAGCTTCGGCCGCAGCCTCAAGCCCCGCCCTCCGCTGCCAGTATATAACCGGGAGGCGAAGGGGAGAGGCTCTTTGAATGCCAGATTATTTGGGGGGGAAAAAAAAGGGGAAATTATGAAAATTGACATTGAAGGCAGTAAAAAACGAACCACGGCGGTGACGGGATATCCGGGCCTTATTTTTAGACAAATATAACGTCATCAGCAGCGAGGTTTGGGTGTGTGTGTGTGTGTGTGTGTGTGTGTGTGTGGGGGGGTCGTGATGAGCTGTCCCTGGTGCTGGACAGCCGCTCCGGGCCGCTGTCCGTGGTTCTGAATTCAACAACAGCGTCGTCCTGCCCGACGCTTCCCCCCGCCTGCAGCGCCGATCACGGGAGGGAGCAGAGGCGAACAGAAAGCGTACAAAGCGGGAAAGGGAGGGAGATTGGCAAGCGATGCATGAAGAATCGCGCCCGGGAGAGAAGCAAAGACGCAACTTAAAGAGCCACCGACCGTTTTTAATGATTCCACTCCAGCGAGGCTCCCACACAAGGCGGTCTAAGCATTATAGTTCACTTAACACACACTGGAGGGCGCGGGGCGCGCGCGCGCGCGTGTTCACATGGATGAACGTGTGTGTATGCGTGCATGCGCGCCTATACGTGCCTATAGGACGAGTTCTATATGCTTGTCATGTCTGTTTTCGCGTGATGCCGTTGTGCTTGGATATGTGAGCGCGTGAACGTGTGTGTGTGTGTGTGTGTGTGTGTGTGTGTGTGTGTGTGTGTGTGTGTGGTTCTGCAAATTCTATTTTTGATCACGGACATGCGGACTGATGTTCATTAATCAGAATTGATGCGTGTGTGTGAAGGAGAAGAAGCACAGCCGCACCCCCCCCCGTTACATGAACGAACCATAATAGTTAAACAATCCGGCTCGACGTTAAATGACCCACTGAGTTAATGAAGGAGTGAGCACAACAAACAGCGTCATGAGGGACAGATACGGTCACCATGACCAATAAAATAAGACAGTGAAAAGAAACCCACGGACTAACAATATTCGAACGTTCTGTGTGCGTGTGTGTGTGCGTGTGTGTGTGTGTGTTGGGCGAGGGGGGGGGGGTCTTGTGTTATCTCACAAGGAGACTCATTAACATAGAAATGACTTGAGTAAGAGAAGTACAGCATATTACCTCTGCTGAGAGACAGGAGGGAGCAGGAACGGAGTGACAGCAAGAAGAAGAAGGAGAGGAAGAAAATGGAGATGAAAGAGTAGAAGATAAGACAATTATCGTGCGGGGCTAACATCTGGTTTCTGGTCAGATTTCTGTCATATCTGTTCCGCTGGTGTGTAGTGTTCGCACGGTTGACACTGCAATTCCCAGAATGCACTGCGTCGTTTTGATGTCAGCGAACATGCTTTGAAGAAATGAAGGCAGAAGTGCACGGAGACATCCACGATTCTGGACTCAAATTCTCTGCCGGCACTCAATTTACTCTCATATGTTGGTTTATTTATCTTCCTGTTTTTTTCCTTATTTTTTTTTTTTTTTTGGGGGGGGGTCATTTTTACACTGGGATATTGCATCAAAAGTCTCCTTTTTAATATTCCAGTTGCTATTTGTGCCTCACCATCAAACAAAATCTTTTTCCATCACTGAAACATGAGCAGAAACTTTCTTGGGAAAAAAAAAAATGCAACGCATACTTTATTCCAACAAACTCAGTTTGTCAAAGAGTTTCTCCCCTCATTACCGCACTCCTCTCCTCCTGTGTCCCCGAGTTCTTGGCTTTACGACAGAAGCGCGATGAGAGGAAGACAGGGTGTTTCTTGGAGAGAGGAGGGGGAGGAGGAGGAGGAAGAGGAGGAGGGCGAGGAGGGTGAGGAGGAGGACTGCAGGGTTTGTGCTCAGTGAGCTGGAACCTTCTCACGCCTTTGGCCAGTGCTGAGACGCTGAGAGGAGGAGGAGGAGGTGAGGAAGAGTGCAGACAAGAGGAAGAAGAAGAGGAGCACAGTGGAGGAAGGCAAAAAAAAAAAAAAAAGCTCTAGTGAAATTAGGGAGCAAAAAGATGACGTGAAGGGTGGGGGGCTGACAGCAGGCTGTGAGCGGATAAATTCAGGGGGTTTCACAGAGAAATGAGTTTACATTCAATTTACATGGAGTGTTTGTTCTTTATCTATGTGTGTTTAAATATCAAGGACAGTCCTGTTGGCTCAATCTGCATCAGGCTCTGAGGAACGTTTATTTATACTGAGGTTTCAATAGATAGGCATCATGGATAGAAACATCAAATGTCTGCTATGTAAAAACGTGAACGTATTCATAAACATTTCCCTTAAGGCTCACAAATAAATATATTTCTCCTGGTGCGTAACCATCACTGTGTTAGAGTATGGATTCGTCTCAGTTTGGGGGCATCCCTGTTTGTATCGATGCATGTTTTACCAGATGGGCGTGACTCCAGGGCAGAGCGATGGCATATGGTGATTATGGCGTGATTCTGGCATCATACTAAGATGTCAAAACTATGATTTATGGCTTAGATATCCACACACACACACACACACACACACACACACATCCTGGGGCATTTGCTAAAACACAGGGCGCTAATGGTGCCTCATCTGCCGGGAGCGGAGACGTGATGTTCTGACAGCTTCAAACGTCACATTTTTATGGATTTGATTCGGTGTCTGTTGGAATCGTGTAGCAGCTGAAGCGTCTGCATCGGCCGTTCCAGCATCAGCCGTTAATGAGACTGTGATGTAAATGAAAGGACACTTCGGAAAGCATGAGGTCAACCATCACGTGGAAGCGTTTCTAATTTGCCTGTGTAATGAAAATGTGTGTGTGCGCGCGTGCGCGCGCGTGTGTGTGTTTGGGGTGAGGGAGAGAGGGGAAGTAGTGTGAATGAAAGGGCGACGGGAAGAAATAAATGTAACTTAATTGTGAAGGCACATGTCTGAGGGTGCAAAAGTGTCTCTAATATGGCAAATGAAAAACGTGTGCACGGCCAGGCGCGAGAGAGGGAGAGCGGAAGAGAGGGGAGAGTGAGAAAGAGAGATAGTGCGAAATAAATCCAATAAGCTCCTCAGTCATGCTGCTCTCTTGAGCGTTTTTAAGATCCACTGAATGAAATAAATAAGAGATTTTTTTTTTCTTTTTTGCTTTTGTCACTTTCCCCTTTTCATCTCACCCTCCAGTGTGCTGCAGTGCTGTCCTGTTGTCCTTCAGTTTGGCCCTCGTCTGCCCGCTTCCTCCTCCGTCTCCGGCAACATCTGGATGCTGCGTTGGCAAGCTGGTGAAGAGAAACGTTTCAGTGACCTCCGCCCTGCCCCCTGATCGTGGTTTCTTATAGAAGCTGCACGCAGAGCCCCATAAATTACATCTCCCTAGCAAACTGAGGAGGTTTTAGGAAAGGAGAACAGTGAGTCTGGTCCTCACATCTTCAGGGGTCTGTTAGGAGGGTTAAGGCTCAAGTTTAAAGTAAAGGTTAGAGTTGAGTTTAGATTAGGGGTTGGGGTTAGGAAATGAGTGTGTAGCAATGGGTGATTTCTAATTAAAATACATTCATTATGATAAATATTTAGTCATTTTCACTCTCACAGCCCCATAACTCATCATTAGTCTCTGGAAATGTGCCTCCTGTCAGATTAAACAGTGTTAATCTGTGAACTTTCTAATTGAAATGAGTACCTTTACAACAAAATGTACTCATATGTGCGAGCCAATATCAAACATGAACAATGCTATAACCTGGAATTATAATTTAGAAAAACTAACACAAGACCACAATTGATTTTTAAGCGTTATTTATTTGGCTTATTATTATAATTATTCTACTTATTATTCAACATGATTTATATAGTTATATCAAAAACATCACAATACACACTTCCTAACAAATATCACAAAACACGTTCTTATTTATTTATTTTTAGCATCTTTTTACGCATTGAAAAACTGCAGATTCATTCCTGGGTTTTGATAAATTGTTCAAGATTCAACCATCAAACTCCACCGAATGCAAACAGATTTCATCTTTGACGTGGAGTCGCCTCAGCGAGACGTTGGGAGCCAACAGGGGCAGGTGTGAATAGAGGTGCCTCAAATGTAGAGGGGGGGTTAGAGAGAGGGGATGGGGAGCGAAACGGAGAGGAGGAGAAGAAAGGGAGACAGCCCTCTGCGGAGGGGTAAAGGTCGAGAGGAAAGAAAATGAGGTGGGAGGGGAGACAATGAGGAGGAAGAGAGAAAAGGTCGGGGTGTGGGGGGTGACGGACGTGATGGAGGGAAAGGTCGGAGGGATTGAAGGAAGGGGAGCACTGTTTAAGAGTCGGTGCTGGTCCGAGCCGCAGCGGAGGCGGGTAAAAGTTAAACGGGCATCAATTTCAGCTGTTACTGGAATTATAGATTTCTACATTTCTACCTAACCTGTGTTGACAAATGAAGCTAACGAAACGGAAGACTCTTAAGAATATTTATATATGTACAAATAAAACCAAACACTTCCCTTTAGATCTCATTAATAAGCATTTTGACACATATTTACCATAAATTACCATAAAACCTACTCATATTCATTAAATTAAATATAAGCCATCACTCCATCACCACTTAACAGTTAACGGACTATATCATCATCATGTGGAGTAGGAGATGAAAATGAGGGCTCACACGTGCATGTATAGTATCAGTCCTTAGTGGTGGCTGCTGATTGAGCGGCCGTGACAAGGGGAGCTGCCGTAGCGCTGGCGAATACTGAAGGGCTCCCGACTTAACACAAAGATGAGTTACAGCCCCAGCTGTGATCACGGATCTCACGCACGTTTCATTGTACAATAAAACGCGTAAAGTTACTACCGCGCATCGGTCTCTGCATGTCTAGAGCAATGCAGTAAATATATGTACAGTACCTGCACATGTGGGGGGGGGGTCAAAATCTACATGCAAGACCGCTTGTGCTGATTAAAGACAAGGAGACCCCCCCTCACCCCCCACCACCACCACCACCACCACTACCACTACTACCCAGGCCTGTGTAATGGAGCTACAGTATATGTCTTGTGTGCCTCCAGGAGCGAACATTTCACAGTCATTGTCCGCCTTGTTACGCTTCAGCTAATAATTTCAACCCTTAGTCATGGATTGGACTGTATGGCTGCGCACGCCTGCGCCTGTGTGTGTGTGCGTGTGCGCGCGTGCATGCACATTTGCAAACGTGAACCTAGAACGCGCTGGCTGGCGATGTGACGGGGCGATGGAGCTGAAGCTGAAAGGCGGTGTCACCAAATTCGAGACAAATTTGATATAATAGGCTTGTGAGCGCGCGCGCACACACACACACACACACACACACACACACACACACACACACACACACACTCACATGCCCGAGCATGTGTGCATACATCCATGATAACGCATGTATTGAAGCATATGGACATTTCCCAACACTGTACATACGCACCCAAACAAATCTGCAGATGGGTCAGGTGGAAGAATTATGGAGAAAAGCAGCAAGAAACAGCGTTTCCTGTTGTTATTGCTGTGCGTGAATTCACTTGTTCTGAGGCCTGTGTGTCAGACGGGCTCTCCGCGAGGCCTCATCAGACCACAACAACATGATGCGGGAGGAGGGGAAAAGATGGAGGGCAGAGAGGATGAAAAGGCTGTGAAGTTCTCCTTATTAGGCTAATTCCTCTAGGACGACCTTGTCTGAGCACGTCAGCACTTCCACGGTGCAGCTGAAGGCAGCGTACAGTACAGCTGGCTGAAACAGGCAACGCCGGTCACCGCGCGCACCTCGGACAGGTACCCGCTGCCCCTCACAAGCTACCTACACACCGCGCAAATCTGGTCTGCCCACTGCAGAAAAGCTTGTTTTTGAAGAACCGTTTCCCCCTTTTGCCAGCCATATGTTGTGGTGGGATTTGCACTTTTCAGGAAAAAAAACAGTTTAGGAAGCTGGGAAACAGTTTGGGAATCTCACGGGTGTCCAAAATCGTGCTGTTTTCAAAAAGACCGGGATGCTGGATACCTCCTGCAAATGCTCATACTGAGATCTCTAAATAAATCTAGAGTGACAGGCATGTTGTTGCCCCTCATGAAAACAGATTGATTCTTTTGCCCGAGTTCTTTGGTCTCCAGTCGGTTGTGCACATTTGCTGATGATGCATTTCTTTTCATGAAGTACTGGACAGATGGCGTGGGGGTGGGGTTGGGGGTTGGGGGTTGGGGGGGGGCATTTACTGAACAAATGCAAAACAACTTTCACTAGAAGTGCCTCCCTGTCTGCTCTTAAGCTGCACCCTCCAGGTTGGATGGGGCGGACATTAATTTGCAGGCGCCGCGTATTCGGGGTTGGTGTAGGAGAAGCCGAGGAAGTCGTCCTGGTCCAGGTTCATGATGACCAGCTTGTCCGTTGGAGTCAGGTCCACTGGCATCTTGGTGAACTCCTTGTCAAAGTTGCAAGTGTCTCGACGGCTCCTCTGCAGGTTTGGGGGGTGTGTGGGGGGTGATGGGGGGGTGGCAATGGTGGAGGGAGGGAAAGGGTGGAAAAGATTGGAGGTGGATGGAATGGACAGAAGAGAAAACATCAGGTAAGCAAAGGTGTTGGAAGGAGAACTGGTGCAACAGGAAGTGAGCGGTTACAGATTTCAAATCCATCAGAGCCACATTAAGGCAGCGGCGGCGTCGGGCCGCCTGATGACATAGGGGGCTTCACGGAGATGGAACGTGAAGAAGAAGAAATGTAAAGAAGCTCTAAGCAGCACCTGCAGGAGTTATTTCTCAGATAAATCTATAGTAATGGAGGAACTGTGGATCTTCACACATCTCCTGAAGCCCCGAACGCAGGTGGGAAACTGATGAAATCAATATCTCAAACCAGGAATTAAGCTCAGAGCAACAAAGTCTGACATTGTGTAGGTGTTGAGGGAAACCTCTCCTGACTCTGGGGGGGTTGCAGACCTAATCTCATGGTTTGGTTTCTGGGGCTCCCAGAAACCAAACCATGACTTCGTGACTTCGCCCCTGAGTCCTGTGACGCCTATTAGCCAGGCGACAGACCGCACGCTGTTGCGCGATTTGCAGGGAATCAATTTGCTCCGTGTCAGGGGAACAAACAAACATATTTTATCCAGACTGGATTCTGCTGAGGCCTCCGTGCTGCCAATCAGTTGAGCGCAGGAACTGATATTTACGCCGTCTCTGCGGCGCGCGGCTTCTCTAACAGGATGACAAATTAAAGATAGCATTCAAACTAACAACGGGGTCATAACTAGGAACGGTGGGACACCAGTACAGTATTTCCACTTTAGCGAATCTGACTCTAATACCCCCATCCAGAGTTAATGGGTTGCTAAGAGATGCTGTTTTTGATGCTCACAGATGGTTCTTTAACTGTTACTGTCTCGAGACATCCGATTAAATAGGTGCTTAAAAGACCTGTGAAAAAGGTGAAAACCAAAAATAAAAAAATAATCCATAAATTATTCAAAACTAAGTTCTAAGAGTGGAGTTGAATGTAGGGGGTCAGAGAAAATCCACAAATCCACAACATTAAGTGGATCTAAATGAACCCATAATTGGATCCCCTTTATAGTCTTGCTATTTGTACATAGATACATAAAGATTAAGTGTAATTTGTTTAACTCTGTGCTTCTGATACTTAAAGAGGAAACACTAGGGAGCAGCAGCGAAACTGATACATAAAGAGGACGTGTGCTAATTTTGTAACCCACTCCACTCATCTTTTTGGGAACAGAAATTAAAGAGAGACTAAACAGGGCACACACTGCACATAAACAGACATGAACTGCACTGTTATTTAGTTATTTGTGTTCTATGTGTCGTCTCTGGCATCTTATTGTTACTGTGCAAACAACTGCAGTGAAGATATGAAATACAAAGTTTGACCCTGAGTCACAGTTGTTGTCACTGAGCTTAAACCAGCATTGAAACCAGCGTTTCAGCTCAATGACAACAACTCTTTTTTAAGCATTGAGTTTTGTGTGTTTTTGGAGAGAAGGAAAATAAAGACAAGACAAGGGTTGACCCCAGACACATTTACGACAGGCAAGAGACAGAGATTGACAGAGATCACAATCCACTGTTGTGTCTCCTACCTTCGTCTTCAACCATGACCTCAGAGGAACACGGACGTCCCTGTCCCCGCCGGCCCAGCTCCACCTCCATCATTTCTGGGCTCCGTGTCCACCGGAGCAAAGGGACGCGAGTCCGAGCGGAAATCATATGGAACGTTTGCTGAACGTCACCGTTCGGCTCTATACTGAATCACCTGAGAGAGCCCAGGCAGAGGTTTCAGCCTTGTCAACGTCAGTGCAACACCACAACCAGAAGATTTACAACTAGGGTTAGTGCCCCTGGCCCCCTGACCATAGCTGGTATCAGCTCGGGGGTCCCCACCGCTGCAATGACTGACAGGCAGTTACTGGTAAACCAACCATACAGGGTAATGGTGAAACTGGGATCTCAGGGGGTCACTGGAGCACCCAGAGGTGGGATATGCGGATTTCAGAGACAGTGCAAACCATCACCAAAGGCTGTGTGTGTAGTATCCCCCCCCGCTCTCTCTTACACACAGACACACACACACACACGCGCAAGCGCACGCACACACGCACGCAGCTGCCAGCTTGTAATGTGTTCCATCTCAAATGCAGCCAACGCTGTGAGGCAGAGCAAAGACATCTAAGAGAGATTGAGATGCAGCAAAGGACAGAGAGTGAGATAAATATCAGGGGCCCTTCAGATGTATAGATAGGGATCCTGGAGGAGGCAGTGACATCAGGGCAAACGCGCATTTGTTTTCTCAGTGCGTTCTGGAGGCAGTGGTTTTAATAAAGAAACATGTCTTTAATTTAGAGCTGGCCTCTCTGCAGCGCCACCGCCCCTTCCCCTTCCCCGTCACCTCCCATTCCTCTTCTGCTTTTCTGCCTCGCCACCTTCTGCCCCTCTGCCTTTCCACCTCGTTCCTTCCCTTCTCAGTAACGAGAGGATTAGCGGGAGACGAACCGATGTCAGCCGAGGATGAGGAGAGAGTGGGAGGCACGGAGGAAAGGGGCGGCAATGGAGGGGTGGGGGGGGGTTGGTGGGGGTTGGAAGGGGGGGGCGGGGGCGCGTGAATGAAAAGCGGTATCGAACGCTGACCTGTTTTGGGCTGATAAGCGCAGAATGCTTTGTGCTGAAGCCACTGGCTTTAATTTGGAGGCTGCAACATTTGGAATTAATTATCAGACATACTCCAGCAGCGCTGCAGCTTACTGTGTACACGGCTATTACATCCACTCCAATTCAAACTTTATACAGCTTATATGCCGGAACTTACACAGGAGTTCTCCCTGCTGCTGATTTGAATAATAAAAAAAAGTCCAGCTGCAATAAAATTTCATGGAAAATGGGACAATTAAGCACTACGGCTCCACAGCTGTATTAATCTCTATCGGTCCACGGTGAGATATACATGAATTGGTCATTTGTTGACAGTTATTATTCCTCTACCAGAACCAGCTGTGCAGCTCAGCTAAGGTTGCGTTAGCCATGTTATGTAGCGCTGAGATGGACCGCTGGGAGAATTAAAACATTACAGTTGGTTCTGAACCAGAGGAGGGGGGGCATAAAGAGCTCGTAAGCTGCCTACCAGCTGTCGTTAAAGCACAAGAAGAAAAGCACCGGGGTCGAATGACCACGCTGTTGATGCATCCTTGCACCTGAACTCGTCACAGGTACAGCAGGAAAATGAACAAATGCAAACAAGGAGGATGGCTGCAGTCAAGTGGTTCACCAGAACGCCTCGGAATCAGATCATCAACTCAGAAAACTTGGCAAATAATATGTTTTCCCCTTTGTGTCCTTTGTGTCGTCTACATTTCAGATAAAAATTAGCATTCTGTTACAGGTCTGCACGTTTTTATCATTAGAATTGCAACAATAACAACTTCTGTCCAGTTCCAAAAGCCTCATTTTAAGGCTGACCACCATTAACAGTGAATCCGTGGTGTTAAATAATCCAACAGCCACAAAAACATCTGTTTTCCAGCTGTTTGCTGCTACTTTAAGCACGGGTCAGAGCAGAGCACGATTGAGCCCGAAAAGGAAAACAGGTTTTGGGAGTGGGCCTTTGGTAGCTTTACTCCTGGTGCACCGCCAACAGGAAGGACTCCTGTCAGGGAAAGACAAGAAGACGTGGAGGTCTGCATTTAGGAGTCTCCTTCAGTCTGTTGCTCTGTAGCGCTGCCAGCGCGTTGATGACACTGGCTCCGTTCTTCACCGACAGACTAGCGCACGCTGCTGCGCGTCCCAGTCAAGGTCCAGCTCGCGGACAAGACGTGTGGACGGGAGAGGCGACCATGCGCCGGAGCTCGGTGGCGGTGGGTTGCGAGCAGCTTTAGAGGAATGAATGAAGCGGCTGAGTGGCTCAGCAGGGCTGTGTGTATGTAGGCCGCGTTCTGCATGTTATTTCCTTGAAGTCATCAGACCTACTCTCCCCCATCAGGGGAAAGGCTCTTATGATAAGTGGCAGCCATGAAATATGCACAGCCCGTCGCAGCCTCGCTTGGCGGAGCCTCGATTCTGCTCCCTCGTCCCCTCCCTTTGCTCCTCTCCGCTGTCCTTTCTCACTACCTCATCAGCTCTTTCTTTGCCTCTTTTCATTGTGGAATTGCTTTCCTCGCCCATTTCTCAGAACCCCCCACCACACCCCATGTCTGTCACCTTCAATTGGTCTAAATCTGTTTGTCCTCACCCTCTTAATCACATGCACATAAACCACATAAACACAACAATTACCCCCCCCCACCACCCCCCCGCCATATTTCAGATCTTTTATTTCAGCTGTTTTCCTGAAAAGTGAAACAATGACGTCACTAAAGCGCAGCGAACACGCTGAATTTAACATGTGTGAAAACACGCGGATCAGAGGAACAGCGCTGAGCTTCCCTGTGTGGAATGTCGGTATTCCCAGTGGGATCAGGCCTTCACTCCTCCTCATCTGTCTGCTAACCCATCACCATCTGTTCCACTGGTCAGAAATGAGCAGCAACTGAGCTCAAACAGAGAGTCGGGAACCACCTGGAATCTCGATCCGGCCCCACTTTAAAGCACAGGGTCATCCAGACTTCTTTATTCCGGACTTCACATCCCGTGATGGCAAGGCTCCAGATCAGTACTGGTCAATTAAAGAATGCGTCAGGCTGTAAATCATCATTCAAACCAACTGGAAATTCAAATCACAAACGTTCTGTTCCCGTTCAGTGTGCTCTTTGGTTAAATGGACTCATCCGGTTTCTGAGCCGTTATCTTTGTCTCGTTTCACAGCTAATCTGCAGGGACTGATTGTTGTGACTGTGTCGCGCACTCATGATTGACAGTCATTTCATTTTGTAGTTTGCTTTATGCACAGAGCTTGTGGAAGCTGAAATACCCCAGAAGAACTAAATAACGCAGACTGATGTCTGAGTCTGCACAAAAACAGCTCAATGTTGAATAAAACCACGGAGGAGAACCACGAAGAGGTTTAGATGCACCACGTGAATTTCTTTAAACCATCTTTAGTTTCATAACCTTTGCAACATTACCAGGCGTGAAAAGTCCCCAGACCCGGATCAGACCGGTTCCTTAGATCGACCTGCCTGAGGAAGAGCTTCACGACGGAAAAAAGTAACCCAGCCACTCCCGCTCAATTTTAGCAGCACTCAAACGTATTAGGTGCATCCTCCTCTTTGGCTGTGATGAATACACCTCTCAAGATGCCTCGTCGCGTTTATATTTAAATTAATCACAAGGCTAACGGAGACTTCTGAAGGCCTGCTCCGCCTTCCTGTCACAACATTACTGCTAGCTTTGCAAAACAAAAGACGAATTACACCTGTCTCCCAGGTTCACAAAACCATAATTCAACCTGTGTTTTGCTGTTAATTGTGCGGAATCTCCTTTTCATTTGAAGCGTGGGTACTTTTCTAACATAAAACACAGATTAATACGTGCACTAGTGCATGCACCTCTTCCGGTGGGACTCCAGGTAAGCAGTAATTTGCTGGAACTTGATGACATTTTTCTTATTGCTTTAATTTCAACATCATGCATTCCTACAGGAGAGCAGCGAGTATTAATAAAAGTAGGAACAAACGAATACTGCTGGATATCGTAGGCTGCAACAAAAAAAAAAAAAAAAAAAAAAAAACAAAACACCACACAAACAGGAAACAAGGTCAAGGCCAGGCCGGTTGGGTGGGCGTGGATGCCATCGCGTGTGCATCTCCACACACAAACATACACACGTGCACGTAAACATATGCTGTAAACACTCAGATATCTGAATCATGCTTCTATTAAACACAAAGGAAGGAACCGCTAGCCTCCTCTATTGCTTTGCTTAAATATTCCATAAAAGTCGGAGTACTTCCGTCTATTAAACCTACATTTCCCGGCAGCGTTTTAACTTCACACTCTGAGCACTCGCGCGATAAATAAGACAAATTGACTCAACATTTAATGTTCCGGGTCAACTGTGATCTCAGGAAATACTGTCGATTGCTTTTTTGTTGTTGTTGTTGTTGTTTTTTAAGAATAATCACACGGTGGCGGCAGATGTGTGCGGAGAGATGATGTTAAAATGCTGCTGGGAGACAAAGTCAGAGGATATTATGATTAAAAACTCATGCACAAGTATGAGAAGCATTCCAGTTTTAGATAGAGAGCAGAAACATAGAGACACTGTCATTATTCACTGAATTAAAAAGCACACCAGTACTGCGTCGGCTGGAAATTGCTGAGAATGAGTATAAGGAGAGTTAATGCACAATTTCCACTAAGTAAAGGTTGTGACAAGAAAGGGTGATCGGAATGTTTGATTGTGATGGAGTCTGGTTGTAGACTTATAGTATTCCTATGATTTCTATCTTATCAAAGATAAAAAGATATGAGTAATGAAGGTTTGGGGGTTTTTAGCGCTAAATTCTGAGCCTAATTCTGTTAATGTCTGATAAACTGAACACATCATTTCTTCACACTGTGTGCCACATGAGTAGAAAACCCCCCTTAAATGTGAAAATCAGTTGTTATTTTAATTCCAGTTGGTGCGAGACTTTTATTTTGAAAATCAACCAGATCCAGCACGTGACACAGGAAGCTCCAGTCTGCTAAGTGCAGATGGGGCGCCGACGTCCTTCTGGGACGCTCCCATTGTACGATTACGAGAGTTTTGTTCTTCTCAAAGACAAAAACCTCGAGGGCAGACATAATTAAAATGAATTTGGAGTTGCACTGAAATGCTACATGTCGGGTTCCACTCGAAAGATGCTGCAGCAGTGTGAACAAACGTGTGTGTAATGGAGGGATTTATCCAGGATATGTCAGCCGATATGAGTGCGCGTGTGAGCATCTGTGTGTCCGCGCTTGAGCTGGAGTCAAGCCTGCTCTGTGGCAGTGCTGGAGGCCTCATTCCCGGGGAACTGGAGGTTGATAAAGGAGAATCCCTGGAACTCGTCCTGGTCCAGGTTCTGAATCACTTCCTCGTCGGGCGGGGTCAGCACCGGCGGGTGGCGTGTGAAAAAACGGTCAAAGTTCTCCGCATCCCGTCCACACTGTTGAGGAGGGTGGGTGGGTGGGGGGGTGAGATACAGGGAGGGGGGTGGGGGTGAGGTAGGGGAGGAGTGGGGATGGACAGAGGTGGATGGATCACAGGGGTGGGACAAGGGGAGGAAAACAAAAAAGGGGGAGGAGGGGGGTGACGGGGTGAACCAGGGTGTGAGATGACATCACTTGAACATAGTTTCAGATATCAGAAAAAAGGCACCGATACTCAGCCTCCACGTATCGCTTACTTCTCTCCGATATCCGAAACATATTCAACTCCAATTTACACAACAAGGTCAGTGAAGTCTCAAACGTCCTGCGGCGGTGCACCACAGCATTACGATCAGAGGGAACGCAGTGCGATATTTCTGATTAGCGGTAAACAAACACAACATTTTTCTTCATTGAGCCATTTTGGCTTTAACGCCATGCAGTTGCAATTCCTAAAAGGTCGGACACTAGCGACTCAAAGCCGTGTGATAATTGTGGAATAATTGCGGGTTAATTGAGGGTTAATTACAAGCTGCCGCGGAGGAGACCTACTGAGATCAGATAAAACAAATTAGACAAGCAGATTGCGTGGTTAAGACTAGCGGGAATAACACAAAAGGCCTTTTGATATTAGTTTGAGATACGGTAGCTAGAATGGCAAACCGAAGTCACACCTAGTTTATTTAATACGGGAGCGATGAGTCGTCAGTCTGGACCCCCACTAAAATCTGCATGTTTACGGTTAAGGTTAACAACAGAATCTTCCCAATGCTGCCTAAACACTCTCAACGTCAGGCGAGAGCAATACCTGTCCCAACTCGCGTTAATAAAGGGAAAGATCCCTCTGGGGTCCTATTGAGTTTGAGGTCTGCATTATTGTCAGCAATAAAATTGCAGAAACACATCAAATCCATGAATTTAGTTGGTCTGTTAAATATCTTATCATATCCTTTGTTTTACCAAGAGATTGTGCAAGTCCTGCCTTTAAGATCTCCCGCTACATCTGGAGAGCTCCCAAAAGCCGACAGAGTTAATTTTCTCTTATCTTAAAGAGTATTTTGTGTAGTTTATATAGGCTTAATTCAGGAAAAGTTTTTTTGTTCATTTAAGTCCGCTTCATTTCCTCATCCTGACCGCGGGGGACCTCCAGAAAAGCTGAGATACCCGTGAGATATGCGTCCACCTAAGTACATAAAACAAGTTATTAACTTGAAAAGTATATTTTCCCCTGCAGTGTGCCTGGCGGGGACTTTGAGACGAGCCATTCCATTTTATTTCCATCCCTGCCGCTGCACCGAGCTTTAATTAACACAACAAGGATTCACCGTCCTCTGACAACATCACCCGGAGGAAAACTACAAACTCATTAAGTCTCCGTAAGTCAGAGGAAACACGTGAAATTAAGCCAGACTGTTTATAGTTTGGGGAAATATGTGAAAGTGGGAATGCAGCAGGGTCAAACCCTGTTCGCAGCTAATTACTTGCATTTGATTTAACCTGTTTTTGGAACCAGATGGGAAGATTTTACAACAATGCGGGGGTCAAATAATAAATTTGGACTCTCCCCACGCAACAAATGACAACCAGCACGTTAAATAGCTCTCATTACTCGCTCAGCGTTTAATGTAAAATCATTTCTTGATAGCGGGTGGCTGACGGGGTTCATGTTAAAGGCCTCGTTTGCGCTGCGGTTCTTGAAATTCCAGGTGGAACGTTCACGCCGGCCTATTAAAACCCCCCCATTTTCTCTCTAGGAGGGCGGTGACGCCGTGAGGAAACCGTGGTGCACCCCCGCGTTTGAGACCGAGCCTCGGAGCATGCGAGTCAACACAAACCGACATGAGAGGAGCCAACACAGAAAACCGGACAAATAAAAATACGTGAGCACGGATGAGTGGGCGCATGAGCAGCTGGCACGTGTGAGCATGGAGGAGCCAGCCGACGGACACGAGAACATAAATAAATAAAGGTGGAGATGAAGGTCGGATGTGCTGACGCAACCATTTTTCACACGTCAAAAACCAGTCAGTCGGGTGGGTGAGCTGGTCAGTCATAAATCTGGGGTGGGGGGACGACGAGAGTAAATTACACTGACTCTACTTCACTTCTGTCTTCTGGTGACTCCAACTACCATATTTACAGTAATTTAGAAAAAAGTATTATCTGGACAAACACAAATAATAAAGAGAAATAGCATCTTTCAGAGAAATGTTTACATTTCTCTGAATTTAGCAATTTAGTACATTTAGACATTAATTGTAGAATTCAGATTGATTTTGGAGAAAATTATTACTGTTATTCTGAAATGTGTTTAGGATTGTGAATATAATAACCTTGCATTATAAATTGATGTTGTAAACACGTATAGTAACATAGTTTATCTTAATCCAGTTAATATTTTCAAAGCATTTGATCACTTTAACCTCAATCATGTGTCAAAATACTTCAAATCAGTTAAAGGTGAGTTTTGGGCCATTTCTTTTCACGACAGTGAAGCCGTCCCTGCAATCCAAAGTATTGATTTTTGGGGAATCAAACATGATTTAGGGGCAGTCATCTGTAAAGAAACGGTGGTGACGCGTGAGCCCCACGGCAACACCAAGATGTTCAGACACAGTTTAGCTCGACGCACCAGCTCAGCTCTCGTGATGGACAGAAACAGCGTGTCTTTGAAAAATTCCAAACCTTCCTTTCCAGTTGGAAATACAGAGACAGAGGGAGGAGGAGGAGAGGCGATAGACGAGAGACTTCAGACGAGATCGGACGGAGAGAACAGGCTGACAGAGAGAGTAGGAATCAGAAAACATGTTAGCATTCATATCAGAACTGTCAGGAACACCCTCCGCACGTCCCGGAGGGCCCCAGCCCGGATGGGAACGACTGGAACTCACACAGAACACCGAGCTCCCTGGGTCAATTTCACCACCTATAAACGTCTGGAAGCCCCCCCCTCAACTTTATTCTTTTCTGTGTGCAGCCGTCACCTTTAAATTATTTTCTCCAGTTTCCTAGTTTCTCTCTCACATCACCAGCAGCCATCATTTCCTGACTTACCTCTGTGTGCTGTCCCTTACTGGAGGGTGGGAACTGGGGGGGGGCAAAACAGTGAGGAAGATAACAGAACCAGGGGACAGACAGGAGGAAAAGGTGTCCTCTCTGACTGCGGGGATGGACGGCTTTGCCAAGAGTTTAACCACGAGCAGAATTAAACAGCGCTGCTCTCTGCCGCGCTGCAACGCTAATGAGCCCCTCGAGTTTTCCTCCTGTGGGGTGACGTCGAGTTAAGTGGGATCAGACTTACAGCTCGCGGTTTGAACGGTGGCTGCACCTCCTTGCTTTCCAGCTTCTCCCAGTCGATGTAGCGGAAGAAGCTGTGGTCTCTGATGTCTCTCTCGCCCTCCGGACCACAGCCCAGCCGCTTTGCTGGATGCTTCGTCATCAGCTGCATGGATGAGAGCAGAGGGTGACTACTTCACACAACAGAGAGCCCCTTAACTAAAGGGAAAGTTTGAATGCCTACATTCTTTTGCAGCTCAAGCAAACTAATAAACCTGCATCCGTCTACAGCTCCAACAGTCTACTGCTCGCATCCATGTGGGGAATAGTAGTTTATTCAGCTAAATGCTGGAAAAAAAAGTTGCTTAAAGTTTGTGTGTGTGAAAAGTTTACACAGCCAACCCTGTCAACAGTTATAGCAAATATGTGACTTAACAGACACAACACGAACACAACATCTTAAGTGAGAGCAGCGCTAGGGTTCAACAGCCAGCAGATCCACTTTATGCACTGTAAATTCACTTATCATGCCTGGGACCATCAGGAGGTCTTCTACGCCCAACGCCAATAGGAAAACTCGGGAGCGAGAGCGCTCTGAGCCTTGTAATAGCACGGGAATAAACTTCATCTGATCCACAGCCGACAGTGTTGCTGCTGCCAGGCCCCAAATTTCCCCCCTGGCATCATTAAAACTTCATCTCATTTATTCCTGTCTCTCTCGCTCACCGTTGAGTATGAATCTTCCATCCATTCATCTCCGCTTATAAATAAATGTCAACTCTTATAATGATTTCCCCACTTCTCCGCCGTTTCCCCCCCGTTCCTTCCACCCATCTATCACGCCGTGCGCGTATCACCCCCCCCAGGGACCCAAATATACCAGCAGTCACAGAAACACTGTCTGAAGATAAATGGAAAGTGCTGCCCGTTGTTGTTATTGTTGTTGTCTTCCCACTGCCATTTTTCTTCAGGCATATTTAAGGAGTGTTTACGGTGTGTTAAAACTTCAGACCAGCATCAGGAGCAGTGATGTCAGCGAGAGTGCGGAGGTGCGGGGGTGGTGGAGGGGGTGCGCCTCCCTCAGGAGCAGCCGTCAGAACTCATTACGTTAGAACCCGGCCCAAAGTAGGTGGAAGCAGAGTTCCTGGTGTCATCGTATTCTCGCCTGTCAGTGAGACACAGGTCGGGTGTGTAATCTCGCCGCTAATCTATCATCAGAAATCCGACAGCCTTTTCAACTGGTACTGTAGTACCAAGAGGTCCAGGATAAAACTAACATGGGAAACATGGCCCTGTCCCTGAGGTCAGTGAGGAGGACAGGGGCAGTCGTGCACCCTGGACAGGTCTCCAGGCACACACCCACACACACATACATACACACACATCTATTTTTAGGAGGACTTTCATAGACATAAATTATTCCCCAGCCCCTTATCTTAACCCTAACCATCCCAACTAACCACCTGACCAGGACACTAAACAACTTAAACCCAACTCTAACCTCAACCTTCAAACCAGGTTTGGAGCCTCAAACGGTGCTTTGAAGTTGTGAGACAAGACAAAATGTCATCACATCCCAAAAATGTCCTCCCTTTGATAGTAGAATAAGTATTTTAATATTTAGTATGTTTCAAGTACAAGAACATACACATACCCAAACACATACACACACGCATGCACATCTTGAACTCCAGACCGACCCAGAAATGGTCATCGAACCCTAAACCTTCTTGCTGTGAGGGGACAGTATGACGAACCACTGCACCGTGTATGTGAGCATTAAATAAAGATGTGAGTCAGGCTGGAAGCCAAAGAGTAGAAATGGCTCTGATTACTCTGTCTCAACCTCTCTGTTGCTCACACACACACACTCTCTGTACTTTCTGCAAGGACATTTACTGACTTGATATATTCCGCAGCTCCTTCCCGTAGCCCTGACCTTGTCCCCTTTGAAATTATGATCGAAAGGCAAAATGTCCTCAATTTGTTTGTGAATTCTGTATTCCAGTCCTCACAATTTAGATCATACAAGAACACACACACACACACACACACACACGAATGCTAACATTAGAGCAAAAAAAGCAGCAAAAACGAAGACATTCTCTTTCGTAACCCCCCAAAATCAAACACAGCCTCATCACTTCCTGCAGACAGGATTTACAGACAGACGCGACAATGACTCCATCTGATTACAGAATTAATCTGTGTACTGAGTCTGTGACAACTTTGAATTCATAGGACTCGATAAAGAAACGGCGCTGTGGATTTAACTGGACGACAGGCTGTGTGCCCAACAAGTCGCTATCGTTTAAATGTTCACTGAGAATGCAGGAAAACACAGAAATGAACTTTTCACATTTTATTAAATGGAAATGTCTTGTAACAATGAATGAAAAATGCACACACACATGCACACACACACACACACACACACACACACACACACACACACACACACACACACACACACACACACACACGACATACACGTACCCCCCACACCCCACACACATGTGGGAAGTTAACCCAGAGCTGGCAGGGAGCACTGGGAGCTGTGGGGGTGGACGAAGGCGAGGTTTCATGCTCCACTGAAGATACACTGTTACAACCCGGTAATCATCACTAATACATAAGACAGACTGTGTGTGTATGTGTACGTGTGTGTGTGTGTATTTGTGTGTGTGTGTGTGTCTTACATATTGTACATACTGTACACACCATCAATTTATCATTACATTTAGAAGGAGGTTTTACAATGTTATTACAATAATGTGGATAGCTGCTCCAACATATATGCAGACGTACATTTTCTATATGTGCACACATTGTAAATGAATAAAAGCCTTTTTATAAGTCTGTCAAATATGACTAATTCATGTCTTTTTTTTCTCATGCTTTTCATGAAATTGTGATATTCAGTAAAGTCTCCAGAGGCTTGAGAGGTGGAGGGTGTGGGGGGCCTATATGGCTGTGTAGATGACTTGAGAAATGACGAGCTTTATGGTCACACGTTTGTGTTTGTGTAAAATACTCTGAACACTGCAGAGAAAGGAGGGGAAAAGTAGAACGTTATTACAGACAGACAGAGAGAGAGAGAGTTGGGAGTGGGACAGATAGTGAAAGCAGACAGCGTTGGTTCACTCTAAATAAATGCTCCTCTACAAAGGGTTTAATTTTGCTGATAACCCCCCCCCCATTGAAAGCATGTCCTCCCACAATGTGAAAGAGAGAAAAAGTGGAAGAAAGACGGAAACAAACATTTTACTGCAATGAATGAGCAAGGTTGAGCTTGGAAAACAAGGACATTCTGCAAAGTGTGTGTGTGTGTGTGTGTGCGTGTGTGTGCGTGCATGCGTCACTCACCCCTTTACAGATGGCCACAGCCTCCTTGGACATTGACTTTGTGTAAGAGACATGATGCTCCATGATGGACTGGAATAATTCATCCTCGTCTTCACCATCAAACGGAGGCTGTGCAGAAGAGGAGAGGACAGACGATGTTTAAAGTCCTCAGAAAACCTCCGCCCGAGCGGGATTTCAGTACGCCACACTTAACAATTACAAATGCAAACAGAGGGGGGAAAAAAAAAAACTCTGTTTAATTGTCTTTCACTCCAAGGTGTCAAACGTTAAAGGCCGCCACCACGAGTCATGAATACAAATGAGCGATGATTATTTTAATCACAAAATGTTACGCGGGAACCGAAGCCGCAGTCGCACACGGACCGACCTGTCCAGCCAGCATCTCATACAGCAGCACTCCAAAGGCCCACCAGTCCACAGACTTTCCATACGGCTGGTAGGCGATAATCTGGAAGAGAAGGCGCATCAGCACAACCCAAAACATCTGCGTTGAATGTTGAATGTCATGTAACCCTAACCCGGATAAGCCTCCCTTTGGCTGCTCTCCCTAAGGTTAATAGTCCTATTGCTCTCTACAATATTTCTTTAAATCAACATTCCCGGGAATGTGTGTACCTGGAATAATCCCAGGTAACCTGTGTGGTTTTTGTGGTTTTCACTCAGCCCCGTGATGACGTGTGAGGGAATCATCAAGGATCCTGTCATCTTGCTCACTGATCCCAGTGACACCTCCCTCCCTCCCTACCTCAGGAGCGATGTAGTCTGGTGTTCCACAGAAGGTCTTGGTGGTGATTCCATCCAGCATGTTTTCTTTACACATGCCGAAATCCGCGATCTTGATGTGGCCCTCGCAGTCCAGCATCACGTTGTCCAGCTTCAGATCCCTGCAGGAGGCGAAACATCTCATCTCATCAGCCTGCCTTAAATGAAGTTCTCCCTCTGAATGGAGGGGCAAATGTGCTTTTATTTAAAAGAAAAAACAAAATCAAACATCCTGGCATGAATGAATGCTAAAGTCGCGTTTATCTGACTTTTGTCGTACGCGACCGCGTTCGGAGTTTACCTGTAGATGATGCCCTTTTGATGGAGAAAGAAGAGGCCGATGGCTATCTCCGCGGCGTAGAACCTGGACAGACGCGGATGGAAGGATAAACAGTCATTAGGGAGGACTGGGGAGAAGAGGAGGGAAGGAGACAGAAGGATAATGTGGAAAGGTCAGCGCTGTCTCTCCGAGGCCAGGGAGCAGCTGATAAGATCAACAGGAGGAGTCGGGAGGCGCTGACCGGGCCTGGCTGCCCGCTGCGTGGTAGACTTTTAACCCATATTTCCACAGGAACAGCGGTTGGTCCTCCCCGAGTTCGCTCCCTTTAATATTAAATAACCCCCCCCCCCATACTAGGCCGGGAGAGGAATGCAATTCCTTTCGATTTTCCTTGATTTTTGTGCCATTTCAAACGCTCATTTACATCCACAAGGTGGTTTGTTCTGAAAAGGAAGACGGGGGTCGGCTCCCGGGACACTCCCATCATCAAGCGGAACGACCGCGAATTAGCTGTCACATACCGCGCCCCACGGAAATTAGCCCTAAGGCGGGGAACGAGCGGGGCAGGACATGCAGAAAGTGTTTTATCTGCGATCAGAATGACAAACCAGCGGGGTATTAAAACAGCAGGCTGATGAAATTTTCAGCATCAGATACAAAGGAGAGTCGAATCAAAGCTCCCGAGCGCAGCATCCAGACTTCCTCGCTGTGTGCGTCTGGTCCTTCAGGAGCCTAAACCCCCTGTCAGAGGGAGGAGACTGATTCCCTCTAAAGCAGACGAAGGGCAGAACCTCTCTGCGGCTCTCGCTTCCCCCCCAGACAGCTCGCGCGTCAAACGTGTCAGCCCAATGGTTTGAGTTGACGGCAGTGATCTGGCTAGCCACCCCAATTACAGTCTGGAGTTCTGGAAACCAACCCAAAACTCCAGGAAAACACAAACAACACATTTCCTCACACACAGCTGATGGCTCACTGAGAGTGACTGTAAAAGAGTTAAGTGTGGAGATGCAGTGTTAAACATGAGTGTGTGCATGGATATATACTGAATATTCCTACTATCAAAATGAGGACATTTTTGGGAAGACATTTTGGCTGGTCCTCACTGGACTGTTTGAGGGTCAAAACCTGGTTTGAAGGTTGAGGTTAGAGTTGGGTTTAGGTTAGATTAGGGGCAGGGTTAGAGTTAGTTGGCATGGTGAGGGTTAAGGAAGGAATAAGACTGGGTAATACATTATGTCTATGAAAGTCCTCACAAAGATAGAAGTACAAGGATGTGCGTGTCTGTGTGTGTGTACTCACACAGCGTGGGGCTCTTTAAACTTGCCAACCTGCTGGATCTGGTACATGAGATCACCACCATTTATGTACTCCATGACGAAATACAGACGGTCCTGTGGACAGACGCACGCACACGGGGGAGAGGCGGAGAGGTCAGCGAAGGTCAGGCGAGCGGTGACAGATAAACGAGATGGCGGCAAGATTTCGGGACGGAGCGGGAGGCTGTTCAGGTGGAGGTGGGCAGTGATGGACGACGTGTGATTGGCTTTTGCCCCCGAGTCCAATCAGTCCTCGGCTGAGGGGACACAGATGTCAATTTAAGGCCTTGCTCGTGTCCATTATCCACAAAAATTGCCAAGGTGGTGCAGTATGTGGGGGATTTAGAGAGAGAGAGACTATGCTTCTCCACACTGAGGATGCTCACGGATGTTATGTGTAACTAAAATGCACTGGTGTGTTCACGCCTCACAACATTAGTGTGTGTGTGTGTGTGTGTGGTTTTGTGTGTATGCTCTTGTTAATTCCCATGTATATGAATCCTCTGGTCTGAGAATTGCTGCAGAGGATTAACTTATTCTTGCTTCAAGTGTGTTTGTGTGTGTGTTTGTGTAAGTCAGTGTGTGTGTGTGCAAGGTCAGCTCTATTAATCCACCTTTTCACCGCAACCTCAAACAGATCCAGTCATTAATGAGTGAAAAGAGGCCCCAAGCCCCCACGTGCACGTGAACCGTGACCATCGGGATGACGTCACAGCCCATCTCCGACCTGTGACCCCTCGTTAGTGTCACCTGGTGGTCCAAGGATGAGAGTGAGGGGCTGTTAAGACCCTAGCAGCGGCGCAGCTCTGCCCTTCAGAGGCACTCTGCGGTTACCTTCCTGTCAAACGCGTGTCAGAGCTTTAATACTGTAGATTCCTGCTGGTTATCCACCCTGAAGACGCTGCCGCACATTTATCTAAACAGGCTCGATAAAAATAAAACAAACCATCCCAACGCGTGCGAGGTGGAGACGACCCGGCGCGTTTCCCGAAAACGGGGTAAACGATCCAATCTGATCTCATTGTTCGCCTCCGTGACCCTCACCATGGTCTGAAAGGTGGAGTGGAGCTGAGTTAGGAAGGGCGGTTTTCCGGACAAAGCCAGCACCCTCTTCTCCACCATGGTGCACTCCACGTCGTCGTCCTGGATCACGACATCCTTCTTCAGAATCTTGACGGCGTACAGCTCCTCCGTGCCTTTGCGCTCCGCAAGCATCACCTACAGAGCGACGAGAGGGGTGAAGGCGGTGGGTAAACATCTGGCCTGCTGCGGGGAATAAACGCAGAGTTGGAGATTTGATTCATGATATTTGACAACGATAACGAGCTTAAAATGACTTTGAATTTGTGGAACGGCTGCTCCAAACTGGTCAGTTTTCCCAGACAGGAAAGAGGATTAGAGCACGCTTCTTTCTCTTGGGTGAATGGGTGAAAGAGGGATTTAAAAAGCAGGCGGTACAGATTGAAGGAGGAAGCAAAGGGCAGGACGACTGAGGAAATGACAGGGAGAGAGAGTGGCAGCCATCAAAAACCCATAAATCCTGCAAGCGCCTCGTCTCCGTGACACTTAAACACACGGCGCCAATGTCAGGCTCACGCGCGGTCCCGCAGACTTTTAATCATCCCTTCTTCCTCTATCTGTCTCAATTTCCTCTGCCTCTGCCCTTGCCCGTCATCATATTTTATTTCCGAGGAATCCGGCAGTTTCAAATAGCAGCAGACGCACCGGCGGTGAAGGGAGTTCATTTCTCTGGAGGGAACGCGTCTCCGAGTGAAGAATTGGACAAATGCAACTTTTGTTTAGGAAAGGATGCTCTGCTCGTTCGTCTTCACGCTATGACTCAATCTTTTTAAACGGCGGGCTCCGTTTTACTGACTGCTGAAATTTCGTTCAGCTGAGTTCGATTGATTTATTGACGTGTTTAATGCGCCGCTCCTCTGGGAAGAGGAGAGACCCACCTCAAAAACATTGTTTAAAATGGAACTTAGTTTAAGATCATGTATTCTATGTCCCCGGGGGGGGGTTGCTGAGGGAATAGAAAAACCCAAAACAGCCCACCTCCTCCCACCACCTATGTGTCTGTGGATCCACATCAGCTTAATTAGGCAAAAGGAAACACATCTCACTGATTATTCCTGCCAAAAATTTCCATGAAATTAAGAAAAAGTGACCTTATGTCCACTTTAGGTTTTTTTTTTTTTTAGCAGTAAGAGTTTAAGAACTCAGCAGATTTGCTGTTTATGCCTTATAAATATTCACAAATGCTAATGGGGGGGGTTATCGAGTTCGGGATACTACAGAGGATGAAGCACAGATGGAAGCAGGTTGTGGAGGTGTGTGTGTGTGTGTTCCTGTACACGCTACATAGTAAGGATCAGCATTTTACCTGCAAAGTGAGGACATATTTGGAGAGTAAGGAGATGTATAGAACTATTGGAGGTGAGAACTGGGTTCAGGGTAGAGTGCAGACTCCTCACACACGATGACTGCCTGTACATATAAACTGAAACGGCAATGAAGGACGCCATCTGGCTCGTCTGATGACACCGCAAGGACAAGCTCAGCGGACGTGAACAGTAGGGCATCAACCGAGATCCAGATGAACGGAGGCTGCGGCGTGTTGACACGGGTCCACGCTGTCCTCTGCGACTGATTCGTTTTTACGAGGCCTGTTAACGTCGATCGGGTCACATTGCCCGCTGTAAGCCGGCCGCTCTGTCGGAGGCCGGGACATTCCTCATTATCAGCATCACCCCAGGACCGTTCGCGGTCATTCGAAGCGTTCCTCGGGATATTAACTCTCACGCCACGTGAAAATATACGGCTTTGTTTCTCATGGATGCATACTGGAGCGCTGCACATTAAATCAGGTCTTACAGTGCGAATAAACTCTGTGCTTAAACCGAATTATCTCAGGCAAAACTAGCATAGATGACACACAAATTGCTGTGCACGGACACTGGGATGAGTGGGCGTATGTGTGTGTGTGTGTGTGTGTGTGTGTGTGTGTGAGCCACTCCTTATTTTGTGCAGAAGAACCTGGAATCTCTGCATTAAATATTTCATTTCACCAACCCAGAATAACAATGGGAATAACTGCTGAACAAATGCAGAGCAGTACGACTGTCTCCTGCTCCGGTTTGCGCTCGCACGCACGTGTGCCGTGTGCGTATGGAGGCTCGGCTTTAGAGATCAGGCTGAGGCATGCTCATTCAGCTGTGTGTGTGTGTGTGTGTGTGAGCAGCAGTATTGTGATGCAGATGTCCTCAGACAGAGAACGCAGCTCTGAAGGTCTCAGGCTGCCCCACACACAAACAAACACACATGCACACATACACGTGCGCTCATGCGCACAGACAGACACACACACACAGGATGCACTGACATCCACATCACACAAACACTGTAAATATGTGATTGTGCGCGCACACACGTGTGTGTTTGCGCGCGCGAGACACGTGCGCCTGCAGAGGGTGTGTACTCATGTGCATGCGTTTTTTTTTTCTTTTTTTTCTCGGTCTTCCAGTAATGATCGACCCTCGGCTCGCTCGCTCCACGTTGACGCATCAGTGTTGCTTTAAATGCCTGTTACCATGGAAACAGGCTGCCGATATAAAGGTCTGCTACACAGACAATGGTCTCTCTCCTTCCACCCCTGCTGCTACACCCATCGTTTACCTAATTTCCCTTCCTCCCACCCCTCACCCCAATCTTTCCGTTCTGTTTCATCCGATCCCGTCCCGCTCCTCCTCACCGGCGCTCCCTCTTTCATTCAACCTGACGTTTTTACCTCTTCCATTCATCAGGTCGACCCCTCTCGCCGCGCTCTCACATCTCTGTTCTCTGCCTCCCCTTTCATCGTTATTTCCACTTGTCACATCATTCTCTTCATCTCTGTCCTTTCATTCGTCCACACGTCTACCTGAATGTCCTTTAATCCCCCCTCCATCTCTGTTATCTCTCGTCCCCCATCTGTTCTTTTCTTTAGCCACAAGCGCGCGGAAATACCTACAGGCAGTGAACGCAGCACTTAATTAGAGCATCACTAAGCAGTTTTAAACATGTGCCTGCCTCAATTTTTTCTGTTGACATGTGCGCATCCATCAGAATCAACTCTGCCCCCCCCTTCAATTACAGCATAAATGGGAATCTCGGTCATCTTGGAACATGGTGCCTGCTTCGACGACATATTTACAGGGATGCCGCGCACGGGCCACAGGAGCTCACCTTGCCAAAACTGCCCTTGCCGAGCACCATCAGGAAGTTGAAGTCAGCCAGCTTCATGCGATCTTGGTTGCCGTTGGAGTCGAAGCGGGACGCGGCGTTGGCCGACTTGCCGTCGGCGTTCTTGCCCGGGCCAATCTTCGCCCTCTGGACGAGGAGGAGAGAACAGGTGAACGTGTCAGACACTTCAAACTGGTGAAAGCCCAGAAATGGTAATTAATCCAAGCATGCGAGTATAAATAGGAATGACAATGAAAACAAAGTTGTTGGTTTGGTATTTTTGTGACAGTTGGAGGGATTTTTGGATGGTTTTGAATTGACATCTTTGAAACAAGCTTTAGCAATCCGATAAAAGGGCTGCATAGACTTTACGATCATGATGGACTAGAACAAAACTTCCAGAATGACCTCTAGAAACCTGCATTTAAATAGACTGTAATATCTGACAAGACAACGTGATAAAAACAAGCAATAAAACAGTCACTATCCCTCTCCTCTCATTATGAAAGCATAAAGATCAAAGGCGTGAAAATACTTTTTCAGCAGAGATTCCAGAGAAATAGAGATTTTTATAACATGGTGAATTTGATAAATCATAGAAGCTTTCTGGCGCCATTTTATTTGATTTATTCCACACTTTCTACTTGCTGCTTTCCTGTAACAAACATGCTCTCCGCTCTGGATCAGTTCAATCAAGACCTTCACTTCCTCTGCTTCTGCCCTTCAACCACTCTAACACTTTATTCTCAAACACCACTTCAGCTTTCAGAACGCCCCTCCGTTTGTTCCTCACTACTTTCCGAACTTTCTCGCTCAGTCTGCTCACCTCTGCTTCCGCCGTCACCTAACTCTCCCCGTCCCCGTAGTGCAAAACTAATCTCAAAATCTAATTATAATCGTACTCTCTCTGCTTTGTTCAATCGTGCTTCAATTTGGAGATTGTTCTTAAGACGCACATAACGTCTGTACTCTTGGAGAGAGCCGTCTTATCTCAAACCGCTGATCCATGTGGCGGCTCGTTGCTTTCTCGCATCATTTCTCTGCCGCCGTGCCTCCAAAATTGTCAGAATGAAACATCGGAGCGCTCTGCCGCTCCCTGCATGTTCTGCTTCGCCTCTTTTTTTCTTTTTTTGTCTGCAAGTGCTGCAACTTGCACTCTCCCCGGCTCATCAATGGATAAAAGGCTCTATCTGTCTCCATCTGTTGTTGTCTCTCTCTCTCTCCCTCTCTCACACACGCAGAGCAGAAATCGAGGTATTTGTGAGCGACTCGGGAGATTCCAGTAATTATCGTTGCTGTCTGCACACCAAAATCTGACACATCAGCATAAATGAGTCCTGATTGTCTAACTTCTCCTAAAAGGAGCCTTTTCAGAGGCATTTGTAATTGAAAATGAGTCGTTAATGTACCGACGCCGCTTCTCCTGATTAGACGGCTACTATAAGTTCATTCATATGAGATAAGTGAAGGTGGTGAATCGCAGATGTTGATGGAGGGAGTAGCCACATGAATTATGCAAGACAGAGGTCTCCAGCAGCAGACACGGTAGAGCATTTTATCCAAACGACGGGCCCAGAAGCTACTCCCTAGTATCAAATGTTTGGAACAAATGACCCATTTGGCCCGACTTGTGTTGTAAAATCAGGATTCTACTCCCGTAAACCGTGTTTTTCAAGATGGCATGTGTTTAGAGATTCACAGTAAATGTTCCAAAGCTCTGAGTGTATGTGTGATAGGCATTATTTATGACCGGGATTTCCGTGTATGTTTGCCTGGCGTGGGACTATTCCTCTTTGCTACATGCCTCTGACAGGTCAAGGTGTGTGTTTGTGTGTGTGTGTGTGAGCATGTATGTGAGTCTGTACTTACACTTGCTAGATACTGACCACCAAAATCCTCATTCTACAATCACAGTGAGGACATTTTAGGGCAGTGAAGACATTATGGCTGGTCATTGCAATTTCAAAAGGCTGTTTGAGGTTCAAGACCTTGTTTAAGGTTGAGATTATGTTGGGGATAGAAGGCCTAGTTTGGATAGTTAGGGTTAGAGTAAAGGGCTCAGGAATGTATTATAACTTTGAATATCCTCACAAAGGTAGAAGTAAAAGGATGTCTGTGTTTGTGTGTTTTTGTATGTGCTACCAAGTGAGGGCCAGAATATGCATTTCACTAACTATGTGGGGACATTTTCTGTTTATATCCTCACAAAGGAAGTATAAGTAAAGAAGTATAAATGTGTGTGTGTGTGTGTGTGTGTGTGTGTGTGTGTGTATGTGTGTGTGTGAAAGAGAGAGCCCCCCCGAGACAGCATCTCAGTGATCATCTGAAGACCATGACCTTGATGAGAAGAAGAGAAGGGAAAAACAGACACACAGACAGGACTGAAGGTGACTGCAGGCAAAACAGAGGGAGCAAGGAAGCAGCGAAGGAAGGGAAGAAATGAAAGAAAGAAAATATTATTATTAAGGTTATTTTAGGGACCAGGTTCAGGTATCAGCAATCAGTCATGTTTTGCTGTGTTTAATGGGATGAACTAACTTATGTAACCAAAGTGATGTGGGGAAAAAATATCCTTAAACTGAGTCACTGTGTCAGGATGATGAGGTTCAGTGAAGATGACAGGAAACATATTTGGGACAAAACCTCACCTCAAAAGAGGAGAAAAGCAGAAAGAATCAAGTTTAATATTGTAATCGGATTGCTTTAACATCATTTTAGGTACAGCCTACATCATAAGTCAGGGCCTAACACTAACTCTATCTTGCTTGAGGTCCAAAAGAATAAAACTGCCAATGTGTGAAAAGACAATTGCAGAATGGTGCAGACATTTACATTTAGTCATTTGGCAGAATCTTTTGTCCAAAGCGACTTACAGTCAGACACAATCAAGCCACCACCAATAGAGACTGCTGTGAATAAAATACTCCCATACAGTCTTAAACTACCTTGTACATGTGCAACCAGCAACTAACAGTACAGAGCTCTGGGGAGGGAATGAAGAGGGATATAACCAGGAGAGGAGGAACGAGAGAGGAGGTGAGAAGAGATAAGAGAAAGATAAGTGCTGTTAGGAGAGCACTGCTCTTGGAAGAGCTGTATCTTCAAGAGAGGGTTGCCCCAGCTCTGACAGAGCCCGGGTGGTCTGAGTTTCCCTGCCTGTACAGACGGTTTTGCTGGATGATGCGCACGGGTGGACCACAGTGGAGGTGGTGGAGTCAGAGGACGTTCTGCATCCATGCTGATATGTCCAAAAGGCGGTTCCCGATCCGTGTGAGACTGAGAGTTCATCTGGGGGAAACGACAACTGGGTGTCATCTGCATAGGAGGTATGGAAAATACAAGCGGATGACCGGCCCCCAGCAAGTTTGTGTATAAACCAAAGAGCAGCAGCCCCAGTACCAATCCTTGAGGAAGCCCAGTGGAGAGCTGGTGAAGAGCTGAAAGCTAAGAGTCAAACCAAGAAACTGCACGGCCAGTAACTAGAGAGAAGGATGCTGTGGGTGACTGGATCAAATGCAGCTGATAAATCAATTAAAACTAGAACCAAACTTAGCGATTTGCTTCAAAATCGCTCTCTCAACCGGCCAAATAGTTTCCCTGTTCAGTCAGATTGACTGAGGGGTGGTGTCACCTGAGCTGCTCTGAATGCGGATGGAAAAGCATCGGAAGAGTTGATCATGTAAGTGATCACTGGGGTCGGGACCCATTGAATGTAGGAGGGTCCAGTGGTAGTCGGAGGGCTACATCTCAAGAGTTTAGATGCCTCGCTCTCTGTGAGGGGGGCAAATGTGGGGATCGGTAGCTGCATACGGGCGAAGGCAGGGCACGTCGCCAGCTCATTGCAGGAACCTCCGAGCATTTGGGGGTTCCGTGGACCATATTTTCACCATAAGAGATTGGTGCATACCATTCAGAGGGTACCATCCAACCACAGGGGGGTGGGAGCTGTGGGCTACTGGGTGAGCTTCACCCTGGACACTGGTAATGGTGAGTGGGGGTCCATGACAGGTCAAGACACCAAGATCACCTCCTTCTCCTGGTGGATGGCGGATAACAACCACATAGGCCTTAAACGGCACTGCCACCACAACCACATGACATCCAAAAGAGGCCTAAATGAGTGAGGGGAGCAGTGGAGTGAATGTCCAGGCCTTAGAAATTAAGAGACCAGCCCTACCAGCGTGCCCTGAAGGTTGTGCAGCGAGAATGTGTAGCTGGCAGAGAGTGCAGCTAGGGTGGCAGTGTTATGAGGTTTAATCCATATCTTCGTGCGAGCAAGGATGTCTAAGCAGAGGTGGCTACTGTAAGCAGAAATGAAGTCAGCCAAGAGGTGAACCAGCCAAGAAATGCAATCATCATTTCATGTACAGTGCATCATTCTTTTGGTTCGTAATTCCACCCACCGGACAACCCTGGATTCAAGAGAGAGGAGGGAATTTTATCCATTAGAAGAGAACATTTTCAAATATTAGCCTACACCTCTGCTGACCTGAACCTCCTGTAAAACAATACCCGGCTTTTATATACAAGGGAACAAACAACATAAAATATTGCTGAGATTTATAGGTGCTGTGCGCCGCATTTATTGTTAATCTGCAGACTGAGCTGGGTTTTCTCTTTCCCCTCTCCAGCTAAAGTAAACTAGCCTGTCACAGGGATCATCCAGGGGCAAAAGCGGGGGGGGGGTAGAACCAAACTCTAATGACGGTTCCGGGTTTATATTATAGCTTAAAGTCGGCAGCACAGAAGGAGAAGTTGGGGGGAGGGAGGAAATGCAGAAAGAAGTGTTACTCTTTGCTGCCAAATGTGCTAATGAGTGGGCCTGCTGGTCAGCCACACACACACACACACACACACACACACACACACACACAGGTCTGGACCTGCAGTATGCCAGAGCGGATGGTAGTATAAGTGTGGCTGCCAACAGCTAACAGCTCTCCCAGAGAGCCTCTCATTCAGGCCCACACACAGGCGCAGTGTGCACATTCACAAGCACGCCGACATGTCCAAGAACACATACAAGGACACACGGAGCGCGACGGTACTGGCGCGCTCTCGCGCACGCACCTCAAATTTCTGCCGTAACTCCTCATTGCCCTCCTCTCCCTCCGGAGGAACGGGGACGTTGAAGTACTCGCCTTCCTCCTGGGAGAGCAGTTTAAACCTGGAGACAAAGAATATTTCCAGTCAAATCAATTTCCAATTAGTTTATGCAATTTAGGGCTTTACCACGGGCCGTTAGCCGACGCCGCTTAAACTTCAGGCATCGATTTCAAGTCGCCAAGAAAATAAACGGCTGATTATTTAGTAATTCGGTCTCCTTCACGGTGATCCAGCAAAGCCAGACTGAGACAGCCGCAGAAATACAGCCAAGACGCTTATCATTTAATAGAATCGATACAATATATGTTTCACATTGACCTCATTACAACTGATGCCGCAACCTCATACTTCCAACGTTGCCATTATATTCCCGATAAACAGCATTATGACGGGTGTTTATGCTTTCGTGGCTCAGATCTTGGGTTGTTACTCTGACACGCTTGATCCTACTTCACTATTTAGCCGTAATCTTGCAGGCTTTGGTGGTTTGGAACATTTATCTTGAAGGTTCTGCCTTAAAAACCCATTTTTAATCGCTAAATTCTGTGTGGAGTACATCTGTATTCTGTCACTATTTTACCCTTAAGGTTTTCTTAAAATCTTGTAGATGTGGATGAAATGCTGCAGTACTGCTAGACATTGATGGGGGGAGGGGGCAGTGTGAGGCAATTTGCAGTAGTAAATGGAGCTAACACAGGAAGAGGAAATGTAAACCTGAGCTACGAGGAAGGACCCTGATGTTTCCAGCTGCAGACTGAGGCAATGTTCAAAACTCTCCCAATAAAACATGACCATGGAGGTTCTAGTTCACACTAAAGGGTGTAATGTCATTGCTCTGCCAGCAGGGGTGCTAATGTAAAAAAAATAAAATAAAAAAAAAACATCAATGAGAAATGTCACACAGCTGGATCAAACTAGTCATCAGCGTCATTTAGCTGATGGGTACGTCTAGCGATGATCACTCTGTCCAGGATGAGTAGAATAACTGGAATAAACAGAGAACACCAGGAACCTGCAGCGGTTCTGGCTGTTAAACTGGATTATTTGGATATTAACACGGTTCCACCTCATCTAGGTGCGTTTAACTTTATATCAAATTAGCAGCAGAGCTAAATGAGGACTGTAGGGCACCTTTTCCCCACAGAGGAGCCTAAATGTAAGGATAAGCTCTAAACCTCCGCGTTCATGTGACTGTTTCTCTGTGTTCCTCCCTCCGGCTGCCGCCGCCTGCAGCGGCCGAGCTTTGGAGCCGCTCACAGAAAACACACTCGCACACCATCTCTCTGCTTTGAACACACTTTTTTTTTTCATGCCATCTCTCTCTCTCTCTTGCACCTCCACCACCCCACCTCAAATGCTGGCATCTCATTAAAAACCCTGACAGAGCACCATCAGCAAAAAGAGAGGGGAAGATAGAGAGATATAAGAGCCGAACAAGAGGAAGGGAGGAGGAGGGGGGGGGCGGAGAGATAAAGGAGAGACGTTTTGGCTCTCGCTAAAGTATTTCTCCAGCAGTTCAGTAATGAACAAGGTCACCTTCACTGCCTCTCTTCCTCTACCTGGGCTGCCCTGCACATCTCCATCCGTCCATCCATTGATCTCACCATCCATCTACGCCTTGCTTCTGGAGCTCCGAGATCCCAAATGAAAGTGATCCCATGAAGTCATTGCGACTGGTCAGGTCCCAGTCCCACACCTCCACAGACAGGCGGCGGTCCTTGTCGTACTCCTTCAGGTGGCTGACGGAGACACAGAGGTGTGCAAACACGGTCACGTTTCTATATTGTAGTTTTTGTGACAGTTTAAGAAATCAATGCTTGCGTGTTTGATATGTAACGTTTTAAACATGACCTCATGATGGCACGGCTGCATATTGTGGGTACCGACTACAAAAAGGAACCGTTTCAAAGCGAACATCTGCATCCAGATGCTTGAAAATGCAAATCTGCCTTCCCCCCAAACAAACTGTGTGGAAGCTCATTAAGAACGTAATTGGAGGCGAACGCAGAGAAACACCAAAAGCAAGGTTTCATTAATCAAAAGAGCCAGATGTTTTTATCAGAGCGCCAGAGGTTTGGAAACGCAGCGGTAAATTAATTCCTCTTAAACCGCTGAGCGAGAGATCAAGAACACAGATAAAAGCAGGAAAGACCGACAGTAAGAATCCAGACTGGAAGATAAAGTAATGAAATAATCTGAAGGAAAAAACTCTTGACTCGGCCTCACAATTTAAAGGTCTCGTTCCAGGTCGGGTTGAGGCAGCACTTGATGGTCTTCGTCTTCTGTTTGCTCTCACTCCGGGGGTCAGGGATCAGTTTCAGCTTCACGTAGGGGTCTGACAGACCATTGGGGTCCATGGGAACCAGATTCCTGCCCTCTTTAACTGGCGGGAAGAGCAGAGAGAAAAACAGAAAAACATTAGGCAGCAGCAACATGGTGATCTTCAACGTATAGGTACATGCCATCTTCACACTCAGCCAGAGGGCCCAAAAACATGTCCCGACATGGATATATTTACCTCACAATGAGTTTAATACCCAAGCTGGGAAGCCACAGATGCGGGGGGGGAAAACACACATTCACACACCGTTGTACTTCTGTCTTTGTGAGGATTTTCATAGACACAATGTAGCCCCTGACCCTAATCATCCCAACTAACCTCAAACCGTAACCTAACCCCAAACCTCGTCTTTACCCTCAAACAGTCCTGTAAAGTTGTGAAGGTCAGAGACAAAATGTCCTCACTTTGATAGTAGAGTTATTATTTTTGTACTCAGTATTTACGAAGAACACACACTGTTACCCGACACTCAGGTTGCCAGATCTTTCTGGAATGGCCATTTAGACAGACGAAGGTTGCCATTTCCAGCACTAATCCTTCTTTTGTAAGTGTGTGTGTTGTCGGGGCTATAATTGTATTCCGCTTTTGTAAAACCCTCTCTGAGTGTGTGTTTGTGCATATGTGCAATTACAGTTGCTGGTCAAGTTGGGAGGTCATTTCAATTACCAGAGGCGGGTATGATGCTACACACAGACACACAGACACACACACACATACACACACACATACACACACATACACACACACACACGGTGTATTTGAATTGCCTAGTCTAAAACATTTTCTCATACTTGACTTAATGCTAAACAAATTTACACTTAGTTGAAACAGACTCTTAAATATGCTTCAGTGTGACATTTATGGGGTCTAAAACTTGGTCAAACAAGTGGACTGAATTCCCCAAATTGGGACCACACACACACACACACACACACACACACACACACACACACACACACACATGCTCACACACAGTCCCAGTGTGATTCATGAGCCAGTGTGGCAGTTGTTGCCCATCAGCTGCACACCCCGGTTGAGTCCTCGCCCCGCCACTGAGGTGAGATTAATTATTCATCACCTTTTAGGAACACTTAAAACCTGATTTGACCTTACCAGCTGCACAAAAATCCCCCCCTGAGCCCAGAAGCCTAAAAGTGCATGAATTCATCTGAACCCTGTGGGTCACTGACACGCGGAACATGAGCTCACTGGTGGCAGAATAAGGTTCCTAGAAAGACTCCTCGGCGCCAGGGAGGCCACACTGCGTTTGAGTGCTGACGGTAAATTCCTGTTTTCACCACAGCGCGTGAACGTGCGGTGCAGATGCCGCACTAAGCTGCCAGGGGTTAACCACAGCATAGGCATTCAACCCTCGATGGGACAGGCCAATAAATATTAGATGAGTCTGCTTATGTGACCATTGGGTGCTGGTTGGGGGGGGGGCATTCCAAATAGTCTCGCAGGACACTTAACATTAAAAACCATTTGTGTGCACTTTTTGGTGCTCTGTGAGAGCCAGCAATGTTTGTGTGTGTGTGTGTGTGTGTGTGTGTGTGTGTCCGTCCACGCTTGAGTCTTTTGTGAGTGGCGTGATGTCTCAGAGATCCACGCGGGAGGCAATACATGTGACGTCGAACATCTGTTTATGTGCAGATGTGCAGATGTTGCGTCCATGGACACTTCCGAAGGTGAAACTCCACCTCTGAGGGGACTTGGCTGCATTTTTCGCCGCTCTCACAAACAGTAGAGACGATTTTACATTAAAACAGGCAGCTCGAAAAATGAAACCACCTCAAGGGGCAGTGACCTTCCGATCATTTTCAGTATATTATAAATTCATAGACTAAGATATGAGGGGCAAAATTAATTTAATAGAGAAGCATCTCATTACCAATAAAGCTGTAGACTATTAATTCTCATTTAAAATCACTGAGCCGATGTTACCCTTCATTGGTAAGAAGCCTTTATGATGTTTTAAAGGGTCATGTAGAATTGTTTTTACTTGTTTCTGGTTTTCCTTGGAGCCAAAACACAAAGAGCCAGAGTCATCTGTAGTGTAACCGATGCCTGGGGTACCTGTGATTTCTAGGCTGCACATTCAACCCACCTCAGAACATGGGAGGAATTTAAAAATGTCTCCTCGGCCCCCTTTGCCGCTATTTTCGAAATGAATTATCCGCTGCAGTGTGTGACCTTCCAGGAAAGTCCATGTGATGGTTAATGAGCGGTTATCCACTGATTTAAACAGCAGCCGTCCGTGCAGGAGCGGAGGAAAGCGGGCCCCGGTCCATTACCTCTCTGCGTTCTCCCTGCTGCTGCATCCGTGAGTTACAGCAGATGTTGAGCCTCCGCTGTGCCACTGACCCTGAGCTCTGGTCTGTCAATGAAGGTGACCCCTAAGTGATCAATAAGGATCACTTTAAACCATCGTCAATCGCAGTGATTAAATCCTCAGCACAGATTTGTTGGCGAGGCAGACATTTCCAAAAGCAATGACTACATTCATCAGAGCAATATTTCCTAATGGAGCCCTGCTACATTAAATCCTGGGACCACACTGACCCCCATGGACAGTGAAGTGTACTACACCCTCAGCTCTCTGTAGAATTTCATTCTTTATGTGAAGCAAATCTGCCTCATGAGACATTATGTTTGTTCAAACTGTAACCATCTGTACTAATTTAAATCTGTTTTCACATTGACTGGTCTTATTTTTCAAATTTGTACTTCCCCAGTGAATTTAATTACATTTCACAACAGACTGCAGGAGTAAATGATGAGGAAGTTTCTGTCATTCAGCTCTTTTATTTCAATTACATTTTATTGCTGTAGCAGCATTCTTGCAGCGATATCATTCTAGTGTGATAAGACAGCTTGCTTATCATTTTTGGCAGTAAATCAAGCGATCAGTGGAGAATTGTGGGAACCACAGCGAGAGGTAAAGCCCAGCCAACAAGGAATTTGCTTTGCTTCGATTTATTTTTTAGCTTTGTTTTATTTAATGTCAATAAAGTCTTATATTTTGAGTTCAAATCAGGAACCAACGCGATTAATACATAAGGGATGGTATCTTCTGCCATCTAGAGGAGATTGTGGGGATTACAAGCACTAACAATTTCCATTGAAATCTAGCAGCTTTGGAAACCTTTTCAGGACAAAAGTGAGTTAAAAATCTTAAAAATAATCTAATCTAGCAGGTAACAATGTTAGGACAATAATGACCGTCAACTATATTTACAGCCATAAGGGGAAAGAAAGAATATTTTGCATTGATTTATTGAAACCAGTACAGATTTAAGCTTAATTCTACTTGATGCTTTTCCATTATGCCAGACAAAAATTGTTTTAAACAGCATTTAAAAAATAAAGTTATAAAATAAGGCTATAAAGTTGAAAATAATTTTCATTTATATTTTGTCATACTGCCACTGTACATCTTGCATTCAGGTTTACTGGCACTAGAGGTTGTCTTTCCACTGAATTTTACTGATTTTCTTAGAAACCTTCAAGATTAAGCAAACATGAGTCTTGAAAGCGACCAGGAAGAAATGTGAAAGAGATAATATTAAAAAATACCAACGTGGCTGACTGTTATCTAAACTCGGTTGCAAGTTAATAAAAAGAATAGAGATGTCTAAAAGACATTTCCACATCCACCAATATATCATTTATATATTATATATAACTCACCGGCAGGGGGCGACACATGACTGGTATTCTGACAGATGAGCGTTTGCAGGCTGGATGCTGCGTGGGATGTGTGGAGTGTTTGTGGAAAATCTTACTGGTAACAGTGAGGACGTTAGTCTTGACCTCAGCGGTGATGTACATGCGACCTCTCCTCTCGGTGTGGTCTGTCCCACACAGGCTGGGCACGTTGGCCACGCAGCGCTTATGGATGTTCATCATACAGTCTGGAGAGAGAGGAGAGAAGAGACAGAGACAGAGACAGAGAGAGGAGATGGTGAGTGTCCTCAAACGCCGTCTTTTCTCAGTCCAGTCAGGCAGGACACGTACGTTCACATCTCATGCCCTGGTGTATGAGGCCGTAAAGCAGAGAACCACAGTGGTCGCAGAAGGTCGGGCTGGAGTAGGTGTGAATCTTAAACTTGTGCTTGGCCCTCGGGTCCTGGAAGGAAGCAACAACAGGATTTTTGGTTTTTCATCATCCTAATTATAAGCAGTGAGCATATATATGTAGTATAATTATTATTAACACATTAATCAGCTTGTGGGTGCTTCCACTGAAGCAGGTGAGGGCAAATACAGTGAACCCTCACTATAACACGGTTCACTTTTCGCGGCTTTGCAGATTATTTTTACAGTGCATTGTGCTCTGAATCCAGATCGGAGAACTGCAGGGGAAAAGGCACCTGCGGTCACACCCAAAAGGCAGAGGAAAAATTTGAACTTTGAAAGTGTTTAACTGTGAGAAAATGTTAAATCCTGCGAGAAAAGTGTATAAAAGTGTGTGGTTAGGGGTTTTACAGCCTTAAAACCTGTAAAATAATTGTAAAAAATAAAGCTTTTTACTTCGCGGATTTCCTCTATCGCGGGTTATTTCCGGAACGTAACCCCCGCGATAGACGAGGGTTTACTGTATTTAAATCTGGATCCATTTTAATGGAGCCTGTAAAACCAGGACCGAAGTGCACTTCAGGTTCAGCCTCATGACGTGTTATCTAATATCGCAGATGATTTATAACCTCATCTCATTAAATTAAACAAGCTGAAACGCACAGGACAACGTTTGTCGTCTTCATTAGGAAATTGATGGTAAACGGCCCAGGGTTAAAATGTAGCCCAGGTCTTTCTACAAGACAGCGGGAAAAGATCCGCTTCCCAACTGAACAGGTTCCTTTTCCTCTTCCCGCCCTCTCGTCTCTGACCCGCTTTAAAACCAGATGGTTCAACGCCGCCACGGCCTTCTGGTAGAAACGCAACGTATTGTGTGGCGTATGTTGTGTTGCCGGTGTCAGATGTGCTCACCACATCAGCGCCAAAATAAAGACTCCCCATTCCTCACCAGACACACACACACACACACACAGTCGTTCAGTCCTTCTGCTTGCATTAATTCTCCGCCTTTTGTTTGACTTTAACATACTGCTGTCTGTTATTGTCTCTCCCAGCGACATCACTCAGCGAACAAAGGAGCCCATCATGTGTGTCCTCTCACGTCGCTCTTGACGCAGCGTGATTGACAGGCTGACCGGCAGCGGCGCGCCGGTCCGCTGCGACTGTTTTGATCGGTTGTCTCCGCTCGGCGGTCTTCTTGTCACGTTATTACCTCTCTGACGTCCGCGCATCCGAGGAAGACTTTTCACTCTTTAGTTTCCTGTTATTTCTAAATAAAAGACGACGAGAATCACAACAAATCATCTTCAGTCACACTGAGACAGTTGTAAACATTGTTATCATTGTTAGTATGATACCCCATGGCTGGGATGTAATCTTAAGAAAAGTGTTTTAGTCCTTATTTATGGTTTTATTACTAGTTTTATTTATTTTATTACAGTATTGTTTCAATGTCAGATTAGAATTTAAGGACAGGAGAAGCTTTGTTCATAACACAATAGTAGTACTGTCGAGCGTACTGCTCAATGAACAAAGAATGTTCAGTCAATGGTGCAAATGGTCCCAAAACAAACGCTAAAATAACTATAATACCGGCCCAGCGGTGCTTTTATATCCCGGTCAATAACACAAATGTGCTGTTTTTCTACTTTCCACCCTCAGGCTCGTAACTCCTCGCTCTCTTAAAGGTGTTGGCATTTATTGGGCAAAAAAATCCAGCGCAGCTATTCAAAAAAAAAGGAGGAATTAACAGTAAAAAAGAGCAGTAAGCACAGAGGTGGTGAGAATAAACCATGAGAATAAAGAATAAGGCATGCAAATCCCGAACTGTGTCAGTTTTTGATTTTAATTAACGTTCCCTCAAAAGTAGGTGGAGTTTAAGCTTCTTTGAAATAATCGTTTAACTTAAAAGAACATCATTGTGCTTTTTCTAAAGTACATAAGGCTCATTATTATCACTGTTGTGTTTCTGCTCAGGAGTTTCAGGAGGAAAAAGTGTGTTTTGAGTGGAGGAACACAATTTTTTTGTAATCCGAGTTTCCAACACTAGTTGGCGCCAAATCTCACACATCTGCATCTGACCGAACCTGAGCTGAAAGAACGAATGACTGGTATTGAGTTAATTTATTCCCCAGGTTCAATTCGTCTGATTTTAATTTGAATCATTTAATGAAGTCACATAAAATCAATGGAAGATTATTTGATTTGAGCAAATTTGACAGTCAAATAAAAAGTGAAATTATGAAACATTCCAGTAATCAACTCTGTTGATGTCTTCTTCAACTGCTAAGTAGGTTTACATGTCTTATTTTAAATTCTTACACACACATACACACACAGGCGATACCATTAGCGGACCGTGGGAAATGTAGGCTTCATTAGAAGATCTCATCCCTCGACCGCTCCCACAGGGACCACATTCTATTAACCCAGATCTATAATTGACTTCTTCTTTTAAACATATGGACTGGACACACAGAGACAAAGACACGGAGGTGAGCCAGGAGCTGTGGGACGTGGACTATGACACCACTTTATTGATCGCAGAACATCACTCGCATTGATAACGGATCCGTTACCTTGATTGGCATCAGTGGATCTCAGGGGCAGGTCTCACATTCAAGAGATCATCACAGAACTGGATGTGCGTGTGTGTGTGTGGGGGAGAGAAAGAGAGAGTGAGAGACAGCCCTCATCCAGCTTTCTGTTTGACCTTAATGGGACATGTTCATGCCATCAAAAATACAAAAGCATCAATGTACTACAACACTATTTATTAAGAATCAGCCAATTGACAGATGGAAGTGTAATCACTTCGCAACACACCATCACATGTGCTGGTAGAGCTTCAATATATCAATATTTGACTGCTTTAGGTGTAGAATCTCTCTTCACACATTGATTCAAAAGGCCCCGCCTCCGTAATCATTTCAACATTCAGCCTTTCTGAGAAAAGCAGGGAAAAAAAAGCAAAGCAAAGAAAGATTTCCATAATCTAGAGGAAAAGCAGACCAGAGGGGGAGAAACAGGCGGCTTTATTTTCCTTAACTGAATCTTAAACAGGATGCCCCCACACACGTTCGCTGTCGAGATTAACCGTTTGACAAATGGATCTTCTGAAAGACGCGCAGTTAAGCTCAAATCGACTGAAAAATGCCAATGCGCCCTGATTTCCCGGGAGGATCGATGGCACGCCCGTCTAATTACACTCATGAAGTCACACGTGTGCCTGTGTAGCGTCTACTTTGGAACGGAAATACCCGTCCTCCCCGCTGCGCAGGTCAGAAGACCTGAACTCATTAAGAAAATGACACGGCGGAGGTGGCGAGGGCCCGTAATTAAGAGCAGCCCCCCCCCCGAGCATGGTGGCATTTAAATAGGAGGATGTACAGAGTGGATAAAGGAGGGGCGTACGGAGAGAGACAGCAGCAGAAGAGTTCAGGTAGAGTTACGCCAAATATAGAAAAGTGCTGCTGGAGCGCAAGACAGGATGAGGTGGAGCGACGTGGAGGTTTGTTCTAGTAAAAAGGGCCAGATATAGAACAAATCTCTAACTGGGAACATTTCCCAGAAATGAGCAGCTCCAGGACAAATTAACGTCTTCGATGTTCTGCAGGGGGAGCCTGGGAGGACTGGGCACATACCAGTTTGCTGAGCAAAATGGACCATCGACCTCAGCTCAGATGTTTTGAGAGGAACGTGCACGTTTCTGGAAGTTCTCCCATTCGCTGAACGTCATCATCAATTGGGACATTTTCCCCCTTTGCCACACTGGGAAATGTGATCAGCCGGGTAAGGTTTAGGTTTAAAAAGAAGGTATTTTTTTTAATGTTTTTTAACCACATCTATACCATTCTCAGGCCAGGATCGCCCATAATTTTGTCTCTACTTTTGTTTTGCTGCAAATCAGGGTACAGACGTAGACGTAGAGGGGCCTTTTTATTTCTCTGAGGTTCAAGAACAGAGAAATCTGTTCATGCTCTGAAGGTGGCAGGAAAGTAGAAAACAGAACACCTTTTATTTTTTTCTGGTGAGGTCATTTTATACCGTACTGCTCAAGTCTTCATAGGCCCCTACCCCCTGTGTGATTTTATAAGCAAAATTTCCGACCAATCACTCAAGAGTTCTCAGACTTCTCTCAGATGAAGTGAGAAAAGTGCCAGGACCAAGCTGTGTGAACTAAATGTCACTATTTTCTCACAGCCCCGGGCGAGAACAAATTTGTCTGTTTTTGCAGAGTTTGTCTTAGCCTTTTGAGCTGTTGAATTTTTAAATCACATTTAATCAACTGACCAAATGCCAAGTACTATATAAGTGACTAGTGCTAAATAAAGTCCTATTAATCATGTAAAATGTCCAGCAGCAGTCCTATCATTCCTAAAGAACAAACGCACAGACGAGGGTGTGCTGGGGTAAAGATCTGTGGGAAGGGTTTACTTTAGAATAAATTCTATCCTATCTAAATTTCTGAAAGAAGCGGGGTTGTTGTGCAAACAAAGAGGAAGGAGTTATACATGCTATATAAGGCTCACCACAGGAAGTCAAGCAGCGTTTCCTCTGAAGGCGGCTCATTGAGTGCACTTGACAGGCTGAAATCCCACTCCAGAGGGTGGTAAGGACATGGCTGAGGAACTCAGAGACCCCTGTGTTTGTCAGGGGAAGACGTGCTCGCACAAGAGCAAGAGAATGAAGCCCCTTCAGAGGATCGATTTAATTATTTGCGCTCCTTGAGATGAGCATGATGAGATTAGGGTAAGAGTACCACTTCAAGGTACTTCCTGTTCCTGTACTTCAGCACAATCAGACAACAGCTGTTCACCCACAATGCAGCTGTACCAGTAAAGAGTAGAGAGTATGAAGCACCGAAATGCCGAAACTCCACCATTCAATTTGGATATTTCCCATAATGCCGTGCTTCATGGGACTCCAGACGCCAGGTGGGCGGAGGCGAGCGCTCGCGTTCGGATTCTGCAGTCGGTCGAGCACGACCGTGAGACGAGCACCTCAGCGAGACTGAGGCAGGAAAGGCAAACCAAGAAGGGAGAAAAGAGTGGAGGTCACTCAACCGTGACCCCCCAACACTGACAGTCCCCGCCCCCCAGGTGCATCCAGAGGCTTGCACCCGCCTGTTAAGTGTGTCGGAGCTGAACCGATGCTGTTAGTTGTACTCACGTCTGAAGCGGGTCCTTTATCGGCACCGGGACAGGAGAAAGTGACGAACTCATGGCAACGTTTGTGGACCACAAAGCAACAGACTGGAGAAAAAGACAGAGAGAGAGAGAGAGTGGGGGGTACACATTAATTTCACCATTATGAGCAGATATTCACACATGCATTAAACGTTTATTAAAGTTTGAATTCAATGTGTGTGTTTGTGTGTGTCTGTGTGTGTCTGTGTTGTGCATTTGTTACATGCAGCACTGAGCAGCAAAATCCTCATTTTACTATCAAAGTGAGGACATTTTTAGGAAGTGAGGAGAGGCTGGTCCTCACAGTTTCAAAGGACTGTTTGATGGTCAAGACCTGGGTAAGACATGATGTCCTTAAAGGTCCTCACAAAGATAGAAGTACAAGGATGAGTGTCTGTTTGTGTGCGTAATGATCAGATGTAAAGGCTTTTATGCAGGCACTCTCGCTGCCGATGGAGAGCTGGATGACAGATGTACGGGAGGACGCTGCCGTCCCGTCTTAAACGCCCACACACACTTTTTTCCTGCCAACTCACTGTCAGCTACTCTGAATAAAAAGACCTTCTTGATAATGCACCTTCACGCCCATCGAGATGGTTTCCCTGTGGCGCCCGAGTTTGCAAAAGTCGAAAACCTGACGAATCAGAGGTCATCTGTCCTCGTCCAGGACGTGAAAGGCAGGACGGATTTGGGACTGCTCAGTTCTGTGTCCGTCAGCTGTGCGGGGACACGTGAGTACGTGGGAAAAGCGATGTGCGCCAGCGTGTCATCTCCTCCCCGATCGGTGTCAGCTCCGCTGACAGGCGAGGCAAGGGGGAGGGCTAAAAATACGCCATAATCAAACACACGTGCCTTTATGAGCGCGCGGCGTTTACACAGAGGGGAGCGTGCAGAGAGGCTGCGTGTGGAGGAACATGTGGACGACAGCAGGAGCCCAAACAGGTTGAACAGCAGCTGCTAAAAATGTGACAGGACGTCTTAATCATCCCACCGCAGGTGCCGCAACCTGTTTTCACCTCCGCTCACCCCCAGCAATCAGCTGGGATCTGTGAGACACAGGTGAGACAGGAAAAGACACAGGTGAAAGGGAGGGAGACACAGGTGAAAGGGAGGGAGACACAGGTGAGACAGGAAAAGATACAGGTGAGAGGGAGGGAGACACAGGTGAGACAGGAAAAGATACAGGTGAGAGGGAGGGAGGGAGACACAGGTGAGACAGGAAAAGACATAGGTGAGAGGGAGGGAGGGAGGGAGACACAGGTGAGACAGGAAAAGACATAGGTGAGAGGGAGGGAGGGAGGGAGACACAGGTGAGACAGGAAAAGACACAGGTGAGAGGGAGGGAGACACAGGTGAGAGAGGAAAAGACACAGGTGAGAGGGAGGGAGGGAGACACAGGTGAGACAGGAAAAGACACAGGTGAGAGGGAGGGAGACACAGGTGAGAGAGGAAAAGACACAGGTGAGAGGGAGGGAGACACAGGTGAGACAGGAAAAGACACAGGTGAGAGGGAGGGAGGGAGGGAGGGAGGGAGACACAGGTGAGACAGGAAAAGACACAGGTGAGAGTGAGGGAGAGAGGTGAAAGAGAATGAGACACTGGTGAAATAGACAGAGGTCAGAGACGGAAAAGGATACAAGTTTGAGGCAGAAAAACACAGGTGATTGAGAAGGAGACACAGGTGAAAGCAGATGAATCACACGGGAAAGGGTACGATATGAAGGTGCGAGTTCATGAGATGCAGGTGGGAAAGTTTAAGATGGGAGAACAAAACACAGGTGAAACAGACACACTTAATAAGGACAAAACAAAAAGAGACATGAAGCACACAAAGAAATAAGTAGTCGTCAGGACAATCAGGCAGATGAGGACGCAGAAAAGTATCAAACAGTGAAAACGTGGTTACCGAAGCTGACGAAGACAGCTGAAGACAACGGCTGAGAAAACTGACATTTCACAAGTAGAGACCACCCCCCCCAAAGGTGAAAGCCAAAATCAAGATCATCAGCAGAACAAACAGATATAGCCCAAGAGAGCAGATGCAGGATCCTGACCCTGGCACCACACAGGATTCTAGCTGGGCCCGCGCTGGTTCACCTGTGATCTACTGTTGTCTATTGAGCCTCGACCTCATATAGCGAACAGACAGCAGCATTATTGAATCTAATATCGTTGTGCTCTTGGCTAAGACGCTCAGCTTCTTCAGGGAATCTGGCCAGCAGACTTCTCCCACTGCTGTCACAGGTCTTTGAAAGGATCCACGGAGGCTTTTCACTGTTTTACTCTGGTGGATAAATCTGGATTGTATTTCACCGTGGAGACTCATTGAGAAACAAAAGAGCAGAATGTTGGTTTAACACCCTCAGCAGGCCAACATGGACAAGCAGAAATGCTGACTAAAAGCTGTGATCTCTGCAGCGTGTGCTTCAGGAGGTGGCAGAAAACCAGTAAATACAGCCTTTTTGCTGCTCATTCTATTCTACTCTATTGTATTTACTGTTGAAATAAGCTTGTTTATGCAAAAACAAGCGTCAAATTTGAGCTGTATTCCCACGAGTCGCACAGTTCAATTCAGTAATTTGGCAATTATCAGTTATCTATTCTGTCTAAAGCTGGAAAAAGCATTCGAAGACCTCTCCATCTTTTTGGGGCATGCTGTGGTCTAACAATAATGAGCCTCTGCGAGAGGCTGACATAAATAGACACCACACACCCCAGAATTTGTCATCTTCTGAGCAGCAGCAACACCACAGACGTGCGGGATCCACTTTCTCATTTACATATTTGGAGACCTGCGGCTCTGTCATAGATTATCTAATTCTATTGTATTGTCAAACTGGCAGTGATTAGCAGGCTTACTAATTAATACAAAGTATCTCTCTGCAACACACACACACACACACACACAATACACACACAGCATCATATGCACCTCAAAGGTGCTTCACTCCCACTCAATATCCTCTTTTTGGTCACACCACCCACTCACTGAGATGATACCACACATACACACACACACACACTCTCTCTCTCTCTCTCTCTCTCTCACACACACACACACACACACACACACACACACACACACACACACAAACACGCAAACACACACGCACACACACCAATCCACCCACTCCATTCCATTGCAGAATTGCAGAATACAGAGTACAGAGTCAGGCTGGAGGGATGGAGGTAGAGATAGGAGCGCAGAGCTGCGTGCACAAGCACGCACGCACACACATTCAAAATAAGAGACAAACTCAAAGGTGTAAAACAACGTGTATGTTTAGATCTTTGCCAATTACCCCAAATATAGTAAATGTAATTGAAATGGTTCATTTTTATTCCACTTTTCTCTCTTTTTACTGTTCTAATAGTTTTTACCCATTCTACCCACCTCGTTCTGAGTTGAAATGTTAACAGACCATTGATGCTGATTCATCTAATGAGCTGCCAGTGTCTGTGTGTTACACAGAATAAAACCGTTTAGATGTTTAGTGCTGCAACATCTAGATTGACATCAAACGTGCCCCAAAACTCCAACCCCCAGAAAAGTGGCAGCATCTGATGGAACATCCCTGAAAGGCTACTTCATCACAACATTCTGCTCTCACTCGCCTCCACCGTCAAGCTCGGCAGCAGAAACCATTTGTTTTGAAGCCGGTTCATTAAGAGGAATTAGAATTGTTCAAACAAGTCATATCAACTGTGCAGAAACTTGGCTCTAGATCCATAAAATTCACATGAGTCAGTCTTTTGGTAGCAAAAATAAAGTCTCTTATTGCAAAAACGGTTTCTGAACTTTCCTGTTTGTAGCGTCGGCTGCGTTGAGGCATGCTAATCCTCCGGCCAAAAGCAATCAATTCACTGCGGATGAAATAACCGTGATGGTGTAAATAATAATAACAATAAGAGTATAAACCCCTCGCCAAGCCTCAGTTCAGTGGGAATTGGCATTAGTTTGAGTTTTAATGGGATCAAAGTTCACTTCGATGAAGTTGTTTGTCACTGTTTCAGCATCTCTGTGCTGCTGATTAAAACAACGTGAAAATGTCTCCATCAGTCGAGTGCATTGTGCTTTGACTGTCACCGTGGCACCGCTGTAGCTGCGGAGGAGCCATTGGGTCATTGCTTTTGACTCAGAATAACAACACGCTGTCAAAAATGAGTTAATGTGTCCAGTTTAGCTTGAACGCTGATACCAGCTCTCAGAGTGACCCTCTTGTTCATCTTTTTTTTTATTTTTTTTTATCGCTTACAACCAAAACAGGATCCCAATAATGTGGGAGGGCTCTCCATGACCTCGCTGGTCAACCAGCAGAGCGACGCGCTCTCCAGTGTAATCTGAATTCACTGCTTTCACCGACTCGGGCCTTCAGAACCAGCTCAGAGCTTGAGAAGGTGTGGAGTCGAGCCAGTCGGGAGCCAGACCACTGCTCCTGATTCCGCTTCTCTTCCTAGAGACGGGAGGAACCGTCCTGATCACTGTGGGTGAACCACTTAAAGCTGATGCAACAGGCAAAGAAGAAAGAAAGAAAGAAAGAAAGAAGCAAAAATGAACAAATGGCGGCGATGAACACAGGCCCCTCCCTTTGAGCGTGTACACATGTGCGCACAAGGGCTTATATAAGGGGGCTGCGCAGCCTACGCCAAAGTATAAATACCCATGATGCTACTGGTGAAGCAGGGAGAAGGGTCACAGTGAGTCAGCGCTTCACTCCTCCTCTATCCCTCCATCTCTCCCCCTTCGTCAGTCCAGCATCTCTCCTCGTTTTGTCCTCCTCCGGCTCTACATCTGTAATTGTTCCCGTAGTTACGCCGGGCCTTTCTCTCCGAGAAAAACCCAGAGGAGTTTCGCTTGGCAGGAAAGATTCCAACCTGCAGTTGGCATTAGACGCGATTCTCAAGAAAAAATGAGGAAGTGTAAACAAAACCAGGCAAGCAGTTACACCTTCACAAAAAGCTGCTATAAGAAATGAGCTCATGTGACACAGAGGGTTTCACAAGATAGTAAATTATATTATTAAGCCGATACTCTGGTCACCTGCCTTTCACCTGTTGCTGGAGCTTTACCTCCTCTTTCACGGTCTGTCTGTAGCACTGAAGTAGCAACTACATTAGATCATAAATAATCTTTATTTTATTTATATTGACAGCGGAATGGCCTCGGAATAATAACTGAACATTAACCAGTGATTCGTTAGCCGTCTACCATTGAACAGCGGAAAATAAAAGCTACTACAGTCTGGCTACTCGGAGCTCCATTCGATTTCAGTTTCACTTCTGTGCCAGCACTGTAAAAGATTTCTGGCACACGACGGTTTGATGTGGTCCAGCTTACACCTCCATCCTTCCACCCTCTGTCTCATTGACTGCTTCCTTCTCACCATCTTTCATTCATTCCCTCTCCGCCTCTCAACGTCAGGGGCCCCCAGACCTTTGCCTCCTTTTCATCACTCTCTGTTTTTCAATCACCCTTCCTATATTCATGAGCCTCCAGGTCTCTGACTTTGGGCCCCAATCTTTGAGATACCCCCCTGTGAACATCACCATCGCGGGATGATACGGAGCATCGCCAAAACTGAGGCTGCAAATGCCGCTTAGATAGATTTTTTCCAAAGTCTAATGTTGGGTATTTGTTTTTCAGATCAGTTTCTATGACATAAAATAATATCCTTCTGGACGCTTCTGCACAGTCTCTGACGTCTTTGGCACCACCATGAAGTTTGGATTGAAATAATTCAAATTTTAGTTGTAAAGAACTACTGGGGTTCAAACTTCAAGCCCTCCTTGTGAAAACCAGGGGATATGATTGTGAGTAATCCTGCCCTCAAACACAAGCAGCAGTTTCCTGTACGATCCATCGACTTTTTCTCTTCGCCCGCCCTACGCCTGCACTCTCTCGTCTTTCGCTCTCAACTCCCCCGCAAACAATACCTGCTGTTTTAGTCCAGACGGCAAGAAAAAGTACTCAGAATAGTAAAGAAAACATTGAGGGATATATTTTTGTGTACATACTTACGCAGAAGACGGGAGGATAAGCGAAGCGAACCCCTGATGATGTGCACATTCTGTCATGCTCTGTGTGTTTCATAATCTGCATTTTTGATTGACTCATTCTGTTCTGAGAAATAAAAAAAGAGTGCGGTGCAGAGGGGATGAGGGAGAACGAGTGGGAGAGAGAGGACAGAGGGGTGAGAGTGAAGAGCTGCAGATAGTAACAGGCAGGCAAATGAGACCAACTTGACTAAAACATCCCAACACTGGGGTCGTAACACTGTATAAATAAATACACAAATTTCGACAAAATATAATTTGGTTAGAGTGTTTGAGGTCCGTGTTGCATTAACGAGCCCTGTGTGGCAGACATTATCACAGTTAAATGTGAGAATGCACGTGTTGACCTGCAGAAGTGAAACTAAAGCACCCCCCAACCACACACCATCGTTTCTCCGGCAACACCAAGCGAACTTGTTGATGAACTTGTCAAAAAAATTCAAGAGAGTCAAGAAACAAACCGCTCACCAGAGGTGAGAGGGAGCAGACGGAGAGCGAGCAAAAGTTTTTGAGTCAGAGCTCAGCAACATTTTTATATAAAAGTCACTTTTCTCTTCTCTCTTTCACCCTCAGGCAAGCGCAAACTAACCCAGCAGATTCCACCTGGTCTTATGTTGAACAATTTCTCACACCTTTTCCTCACAATAGCACTTTACTTTAAATTTAGAAATTCCAATGCATCTCGATTGGGAAGCGTTCAGGACAGCACACAGACACATTCAGCGTGCAGCTTTAATGATGTGGCCACATGCAGTGCACGGTGGGAAATGTGGGCAGGAGTTTGCACTGTCAAAGCAAATGAGACAGAAGCCATGCACGCTTGACTTTACATGCGCGTTGCACTGTAGCGTTCCAATAGTGGCGCGCATGGCTCGAGCTGCTCACCACACTTATGAAGAAAGAGGAATAATAATAGATGCTCTTTGCTGAAATGGTTGTACCTGTCTTGCTTTCGAGTGACTAAGAAAAACAGGATGATGTTCATTTAAGAATGAAACAAAAAAAAACAACAAAGATTATGATTAAAAGCACCGTGGGTGGGTGATATTTAAACATTACATCCTCCTACTCGGTTTCCAACTTTCAGTTTTGAGATCAGCAATATTTAAATTGCAAAATGGAAGACATGGACAGACAAGAAAAAGAACATAATGGGGTGAGCGGGGTTGAGACGGAGGTGGGAGGGGATGAGTGACAGCGAAAACGGCAGGAGAAGGGAGAGACAGAAAAAGAGGTCTGGGATCACTGCACTTGTGTCCCAGTTGCTAGGTTACCACAGAGCAACTGGTTAAAGTATCTGAGGAACAACGGTGATAAAGTTAACTGGTCTCAGACCCACCCACACACACACACACACACACTTCATTGTGAGGGTTAGGCTGACACATTGACACTAACTCTTACCCAGCTCTTTATCCCTGACCATCCCAACCAACTTCCTAACCTCAGCCCAGTTCTAACCACACACACTGTTGTGTCAGTCAATCAAGGCGTCCAAAGAATGCTTTTCATAACCCGACTTCACGTTGAATTGACCTTTTAACTTCCTTTTAACCTGCTTTCTAGAGTTTTTCCCTTTCCGCTCTGATATAAATGCTCATACTGTGTGTGGGAAAAAAACCCTTTAGAAAAAAGTTAGGGACTGATTTCTACTAACTCACAAGATTACTCAAAAAATAGAATTTTGTCCGCGAAATAATATCATAGCAGACGCTTGAGCACATAACAGCAGCTTCACTCCCCCAGCTGTTAGCGATCCAGGTGGGCCGATGCACCTACGCAACATGATTCACGTTGTGGACGTTTGGCGTAGCATAGCGCGGAGTCAAAGTGGAGGGGTTCTATCTGAGCTCCCTCACGCTTTAAAAGAGGAGCGCAGCAGGGCAGACGCCAGGCAGGACAGAGACGGGAACTGTTAGATTAGGTTATTGCTTCGTCTGTCTTGATTTGTCTTGTTTGCTGTGCAAATCTAATCACTTTAATTGTTTACTGTTTATGGGGCAGTTGAGACCCTTATCAGCATGGACGTGGTGACCACGTGGATGAATGGCTCCCACAGATATAATATAACAAATAGAATAAATATATGTATTCATAATAAATGGCTTTTGGATGCATCGTTTCATAGTTGCAGTATGTTTGGTACAATAATCTATCAGAAATATTTAATAAACAGCATGTTTTTGCTTTTAAAAGATGCATCTAAATTTCAACACCAGTTAGACTGAGCATGTGATGAGAGGCGACGTCTTTTCCGCATGTTTATCTGAAGCAAACAAATCACAAATCTCCAAGTGATCAGGCGGTGCAATGTCAGCAGGGGGAGGAGGGGGACGGCGGCTGTTCGTATGATATATGAAATCTACGGCTTTCCACCTTGTGGGAGCTTGTCTGAGCCACAGATCCTCCCGCTGCCTGGAGCCATTGGTCCGATTCCCTGCCAGCAGAGAACGTTAATAAAGCCTGGTTACTGGTCAGGGTGGCCGGTGGCAGCGACAACTGGAGCAGCCACATCTGCGGCTACTTTCTATCTGCAGCTACTGACACAGTTAAGTCTAGAAACTGTTGCTCTCTGGGACTGACACACATTCACAGTGAACAAGCACCTGCTCACGTGGTGCAACCTTGGAAAATGTCAACGACCCGCCAGATATTTTTGTTGTCTCTTGTCTCTTCCTCTCCTCCTTCTGCCCCCCCCACTCCCTTAGCTCCTTTGTCTCATCCTCTAGAGGAGGGTCCTCCACAGCAGCCTGGTCCTTCTCAAGGTTTCGTCCTGTTAAAAGGGAGTTTGTCTTGCTGCTGTTGCTTTGGAGACAATCTTGAGCGATGTTCAATTGAATTCATATTTAATAACCAACTGCAATACGTCTACAGAGACAAGCACCGGGCCTGGAAATGCTCGAGGACGCAGTTGTGGGAAAGGTGCAGTTAGTTCCCCGATACCCTTGAAGTGGGAGGGGTTTTGATGAACGGCTGGACAGCCCAGTTTACTCTGCGCCCGACCTTTATGAAATACGATGACCTGGATAAGTGTAGAAGAAGTGAATCAGTATTTCATTGTTTGGAATGTGTTTAAGTGTGGATAATTGCGACTCCTGGGAATTCTGTGGCCCCGTTTGGTCACCTGTGTGTGCACATGACCCACATGGGGGTTTGATCTGTCTTTATATGTAACCGAGGCGTCACCCTGGCAACCGTTCTACTACTGCCACAAATGTTGGCAGGGAGAACAACGGAGCCCTGAAGGAGACAGGCTGCCAGTAACTGAGAGCAAAAGTGCGCACACACACACACACACACGCATACACACACACAGATACACACACACAGAGGAAGGGGGGGGCTTCAAAAGTGCAAAAGTAGATCAGAGCAAAAGAAGGTGGCCCTCACTGACAAGTAAAATTAGAATCTCTCTCTCTCTCTCTCTCTCTCTCTCTCACACACACACACGCGCACCTGTCGAACCACTATGACAGTCGGATGCATCAGGTCGCAAATGCAAATTCTTTACCCTCTTTTGTCTACAGTGAGCAGCATGTGCACCTACAGCACTTCAAACTCCAGCAGCTACAACAGCAGTTGGGCTGTTTCAAGCCCTCGGGGTTACATCGAGAAGAGGAAGCAGAAATGGGAGGAAGTCCGCCCATTGTCACTGTTGAATGACTGTCAGCTTCCATCGCTGTACACAAAGACAGTTTTCATGTTTCGAAAAGCTGCAGCGGTGCAACATTCCTTAACTCCTCCTCCACCAGTAAACTCGTGATCCACATTCTGTGTTTCTTTGATGAGCGCAGGCTATTTAGGAGGCTGAAGTCTGTTGTGTCTGAAAAGCACCGGGGGAATGTAGGAAAAATCAATACACTATAATGCTGCTGTATTTTTGGCCCCATCAATAAGCTGACGCCTGAAAGACAGCGGCGCTCTTACACAACGGTTCGCTGAAAATCCCCAAAATAGCGCGCTCAGATGAGGTCGGCGCTTCTGTAATGGCAGCAGGAGGACTTTAAGACTTCACCTTTCGCACTCTGCTGCAACAGTGGGCCATTTTCATGACCGTAAATATTATTTCTGGAGTTAGGACATCCTTGCTCTTCACCCTGAATGATGCATTCTCAATCTCATAACCAACCCCAATTCCAACAGATGCAGCTAAGATGTATTGTGTGACTTTCCTAACCAAAAACGAATGATTTCCATCGTACATGAGGTTTATTAATGTAACGTAAGTGAAAGTGAACGCTGTTGAGGCAACACATGAATATTTTGTTCTCAAGTAAATAGCAGAAGCAGGGAAATGGGCAGGTTGGGCAAGGATGACTTAGTGGGTTTGATAAGGGCCCAACTGTCACTACAGGATGCCTGGGTCGGGCAGGGTGGATGCTGACCACTGACAAGGAACAGGAGCATCACAGCTGGACCAAAAAACCCCCGGGAGAAGGTCGCCTGCTCCAGGGGAACCGAACATTTTTATAATCAAATTTGTGCTTGCCAAGATCCCAATAACTACCTGGGTCTGTCTGATCCTTTTTAAACCCTTTTCTGCTCCTATTCTTTGTTCTCCCTTCACACCTACACACTCAGCCCTCCCTCATCGCATCTACACTCCCCTATCTATCCATCTACCCATCCATCTACCCATCCATCCAGCCCATTTGGTTGTACTCTCAGTGGAACACTTGAGCTATTTATAAAAGCATCAAAGCCTACAGCTTCCAACACATGGCCACTAGAGAGAAGGGGTGGGGTGGGGGGGACTATGGAGCACCGGGAAGGAGAAAGACGGGAAAGGAGAAGTACATCATGCAGGAATAGGGGGGGAAAGAAACAGAAGTGGTGGAGAATCTTCAAAAGAAGCTGAAATTAATAGGCTATATCCTTTGCTTCAGGATGTCAGTGGTGCACCTCTGCAGCAGCTCCGTCTGTGTTTTTATTCCATCTATTGATTGCGCTGACACCCGCTTTGTTTTTGTACGTCTGTGTGTGTGTGTGTGTGCGCGCATGTTTGTGTGTGTGTGTTATCTCTGTGTGCACAGGCTCATGTATGTGTGTGTGGGAGGCAGGTTTTGAATCCGAAGCCCTCCCTCCCACGCAGGTTGGGGGTTGTCGAAGCACCTGAGCCGCACTTGCGTTGGGCTCTGGCAACAGACGCCGATGTTTGCGAGCGCTCGCCGAAACACTTGAACTTCCGACAAGCTCGCGGAACTGCAGGATAAACAAATAAATAAAAGACGGCATCATCTCAATCCACATGAACTGCGGGCGCCCGACGGCGGCTCGATCCTTTCCAGCGCAAAGCGATGAAACGCGAGCACAAAAGACGCCGTCAGTCACAGAGAAGCTCCAATAGAGCTCTTCAATAGCGCTTCTCATAAACACCGACATTTATCCCTCTGGGGTGTGATAATAGCTGCAGAAAACTATTCCTTTGCCACCTTTTTAGAGTGCAATCAAAACCCTGAGCCTGCTTTAGCGGTCTCTCTGTCACCTCTGTTCTACCTCTGTATGCACAGCATGAAATCACCCACTGCTGCGTGGATGACACCGGTCATATTTGCACATCTGGATGCTCGAATTTGCTCCGTTTCTCTTTCGCAAGACCGATTAAGTTTGATTCCAGGTAGATTGCACAGGAACCTCCAAATGGACCGTACAATCATCTTTACAGGAAAACCAGCCTTTACTCGATGACTGCGTGCCAGACAAGTCTTCCTGGTGAGGAGCCTCCACACATCCCGAAGCTACCGCCACCACCACGATCCCTGTTGGGGATCAAGGGCCTTGTTCTGGGCGACACACTGCTGCTATGTTTTTTTTGTAAGGCTTTTAGTTTGTAAGAGTTTTAGTTTGTCGCTATGACGAACTGTTGCTGTTGCAGAGGCTTTTAGCCCGTTCACAGTAGTCACAGGTGTCTTGGTGGTCTCCCTCTCCAGTTCCTTTCTTTCGCTGTTTGAGGACGACCGGCTCTATCGAGATTACACGCGACACCTTTTGTGTGACTTCGCACTATTAAAGGAGAAATCCTTGTTTCTACTTTTCTTTGTCAGGGTGTTTTGTTTTGCGCTCTCAAAGGACCTTTCATCCCTCTGTTCTTCCCACACGGCGGATAAATTCATTGGAACTTTCAGGGAAATCACATCTAATCCTCCTTTCCTTCCCACGCCTTTCCCACTCATTCTCTCCCCATGTCTCTACATGTAGTCCACCCCTGCTTTTATCTCTCCTCCTTCTGCTATCCCCCTTCTACTTTTTATTTTGCCCATTGTTCTCTTTTTTTAAAATTCACTCTCCCTTTTAAAACCATACTGCAGCTAGTTTCTGCACCCCCCCAGCCACCACACACACACACCTCTACAGCTCTACAAAGGGATCATTTATCCATTAAGTGTAGAGGCATGTAGAAAGTTGAGAACACTCAAAACCCTGTTACAGAATCCCGACTCATTGCTACTAATGTATAAACACACATGTACGCACACACACTCACACACTCCTGTAAAATTAGAACACCCACAACCATTTGGGAAATAAGTGCTCATCAGCCTTTTTGATGGAACACACGTGTGAAAGCCTGCTCTCCGAGTGTACACCTGCTTCTAAAAACACCTCAGCACAGCAGAGAGGTGCCGCTCGCCTTCCAGTGCTATTCCCTATTTTTTTTTAGTGTGTGGAAATGCAAAGCGCGGAGGCGTGGTGGTCTTCTGTTTACATGTACAACAGCGTCGGGGCAAGAGGCTCAGTGTTCACGTGGACGAAGGCAGAGTCACATCAGCAAGGAGAGTGAGTACAGAAAGAGAGGGGCTTGGAGCTCCAACACGTAAACATGAGCACAGGCTGGTGAGTGTGAGCCAGCGGTCACTTCTTCCTGCCTGTCCATCTATCGATCCATCTGCTGCTTATTCTTAATTAGTGTCACAGAACACTTGATGGACACCAGTCCATCACACACACACACACACGTACACATCTGGAAGTGATTTAGAGCATCTAATCAAGCTGATTTGTATATTTTTGGACAGTGGGAGTAAACTGGACTGGCAAACTGGAAAGGTGCCTGTGCTCACCACGGCGCCACCCTCATGCCTACATAGGTAAAATGCCGTCGAATAACTGAGGCTATGAAATTTGTCTTAATAATGTAGCGTCTGCATATATATCAACCTGTGGGTGCACAGCAGCCTTTGGCAATAATCCTGCACACCCATAGATTCATGCAGATTATTGAGAGGGAAGATGAACAATGACAATGCTAAACTAGTCCCAAAGTGTGGTTAGTATTAATAAAAATAGATAGATAGATAGATAGATAGATAGATAGATAGATAGATAGATAGATAGATAGATAGATAGATAGATAGATAGATAGATAGATAGATAGATAGATATGGTGAAAAGTCAAACTGCTTTTAAGGGTTAAGTCACACCCATTAGTATGCCGCTGACATTGGTGGTCCTGGACACACAGACCCACCTCCAGTTCCAGAGGCACCAGCAGGGCAGCGACTGGGACCAAAGGCCGTTATTAACTCTTTCCTGTACACACACGGGCTAATTAGCAGCTAGCTGACTGTTGTCCTGAACAGCACCTTTTCATCTCCTGCATACAGACTTTCACTGTTGCTAGGAGACGTGAAAAATCCTTGACCATATCCAGCTGGCTTTTCAAACACGCCGAGAAAACACAGACTTTATGCAAATAGGTTTGTTTTTTTTCTTAAAAAAAAAAGAAAAAAAAAAGACAACATAAAATCCAGAGCATTATGGCACTTTTCCTCAGCTGGGTATGTTTCTCTTATGTAATCATTCTGGCGTGCATGTGGAGGTACCATCTTCTTCTGCAACATCAGCTGCCGCTCGCCTTTGCAGGACGTGAACGCGGCGCTGGCGAACCCCCCCTCTAAAGTTAACAAACCCTGAAGTTGTGAAAAGGATTTTATGCATATAATAAAGGGTTTCTTTTCCATCTTATTTAAAGCGTTTGTTGACCTACTCATATGTTGTACTTGAAATATTTTAGGGGCACTTTGAATTTCATGCTGGGTAACTTCTTTCACTTTTGATTTTGTAACACCGAAGCAGCGCAAGCACCTCCAGTATTGAAAGTTTTACACTCTTCATGGTTATTTTCTCTGATCTTTAATGACTTTGTCTGTGGAAAGAAGATTTTTATTTAAAAGAACAATTCATAACATAAATAAATTCTTGTTTAAAGCCACATTTAAAGATGAGATCTCTACATTCTACCATGTGCTTTCATCAGTGAAACAGTAGTAGGCTCGTCGACCGAAGAAAGATCACACATGAAATGGTTTATTAAAGACAAAAGACAATAAAGAGCGAAGAAAGGGGCCAGACAGAGGACACTACAGAGGAGAAGCAGACTACAGGAAAGCTTAACCCTTTAACTGCCTCCTTGACCAAATCGTGGACAAACTCAGTCATGGTATACTGATTTTCTCCCTGGTGGGGGCAGTTAAAGGGTTTTAAAAGACAGAGGGTGCAGTGCGAGTGACGAGCTGTCAGTGTTTGATACACCTACCCTGACACTGGAATCCCTGCTTGCCAAAACCCCTGCAGAGAACATACAGAGTACAGGTTAAACAATGCAAAGGTATACACGCACGGACACGCACGCACGCACACACATAAGCCCGCACATTTTCATATTGTGGCTACAAATAGATAATCTCCATGGGTGTAAAAATCAGTCACTGCTCTCATTGTTCTTTGTCATTATGCTTATTGACCCAGATAGATAGATAGATAGATAGATAGATAGATAGATAGACAGACAAACAGACAGACAAACAGACAGACAGACAGACAGACAGACAGACAGACAGACAGACAGACAGATAGATAGGTCAAGCTATTAGATAGATAGATAGGTCAAGCTATTACACAGGGTGCACTTTGTTTCATTATTTGAGAGTATTTCCAACCAATGAGACCATTCCACCCCTCTCTCTCTTCTGGGTCAACTCATTTAGCCATTCACAAATTAAAAAGCCCATCGCAGGACTTGAATAACGGCCGTTTTAGGAATAGATAATAATAAAAGGGACAAATCAGGGCGACGGAGTCATTGAATAATCCTGCCGTCTGCGCAGGTGACTCTCAGCCGAGCCCGGGTGGCCATTTCACCTGCTTTGGATGGGCCTTCCTTCATCACTCTGCAAAGCCCCCAACAAGCTGCTCCTTCTTCCCCAGCCCACAGATGACACTGTATTGACCCCACAGCTCCACCCTTATACACACAATCAACATCTCAAAGTACCCCCCCCCCCAAAAAAAAAATAAAATAAAAAAGACAAAACAAAACACTGATGTTCTGCACCCGTCACACCAGCAGGATCAGTCCCCCCCCCCACCTGGACCACAGGACCACCCCCCCCCGACCCACAGGTCAACAGGACCGGTCCCAAACCCCGAGTCCCCAGCCCCCCCACCAGCCCCCCCCTCACCAGATGAAGTCGGTGCAGTGGCTGCAGAAGGTCGGCTGCTTGAAGAAGCGCGCGATGAATTTGTGGTCCTTCACCTCGTGCACGTTCTTCTGCCGCAGGGCTCCCTGGCGCGCGAAGCCCCTGACGGGCTCGCGGGGTCCGTCCTCGCCGTCGCTGCCCGCCGCCGCTGAGTCGGACATGGTGAGGGACACCGGGACACCGGGACAGGGACACCGGGACAGGGACACCGGGGGACACCGGCCTGCGAGGGCTCACCGGCCGGGGCGCGTCCGTTCCGAGGCGGCTACAGAGTCGCAAAAGTTTGCGGCGAGGCGAGCGGTTGGTTTTTTGGTTGGGTTTTTTTTTTTTTGTTGTTGGTTGGTTTATTGAATCGTTTCTTCTCTGGTCCTCGTCGGCTGCTCTGTCCCCCTGTTCGCTTCCTCCTTTTCTTTAGTGAGAGAGAGAGAGAGAGAGAGAGAGAGGAGGAGAGAGAGTGTGTATGAGAGAGAGAGAGAGTGTGAGACAGAGGGAGGGAGAGAGAGCGTGCGAGAGAGGAGAGAGGGAGAGAGGGAGGAAGAGAGGGAGTGTGTGGGAGAGAGGGAGAGATGGGGAGAGAGGAAAAGAGGGGGGCACAGAGAGAGAGAGACAGAGGGGGAGGAAAGAGAGACTAACTTCCTTATTTCAAGTGATCTGATGTTAACATGAACAAGCCTTCTTTTAATGTTTTTAATCACATCATGCCCTTTTTTTTTTACCTGCAGGCGAAAAAAGTGCCTCCTGAAAAGCACGTTTGACCCTTTGAACATGTTTCTGGACTCAGCGGTGCTGAAGAAGGAGAGGAAGATGATGGGGCGATGGAACAGAAATGTGCCACCGATGAAGGATTTCTTCTCTGTTCTAAGCGACCAGTGCGGAACACAACGTGCCAACGGCTCCACGCCCCTTTTTCACACCTCAGAACCGCCCGGCCGATCTCAGAAGGCCGCACCGAGGCGGCGCTTCGCAAGCTGCACCGCTGGAAGTGGACCTGGAGCGGGAAACGGAGGCTACCGGCGCGGTACGAGATGTTCCGGCGGCAGGAGCCGTCGCCTGCCTCGCTGTTTCTCTGGGAACGCCGCCGACAGGCTCCACTTCCGCAAGAGGTCGCGACGTGCTCTTGAACCTGACCTCTGGGGTCAAAGCCCACAGACTCATGTCAAGTTCCTTCAGCACACACACACGCACGCACACGCACACACTGTCTTCTGCATGTGGCAGCCGATGACCTAGATCAGAGCGATTCGGCGGCAGGACTGATAACTCCGCCCCCCTGCTCTTCTCAACGTGAGGTTTTCTCCAGGTCCTCCTGAACCTCTCCGACCGCCCTTGGCGCCGCCCGTCGACCCTGACGGCCTCGCTCGCACGGCAGCAGCGCGACCACCCCCAGCGGAGGGGACAGCAGCCTCGGCGGGTGACGCGGGGACACGGCGTACGTATAGCGCGCGGAACCGACAACCCCCCACCCCCACCCCCCCCCCCGTCCCCTCAAGCATAAGCTGCTGATCTCTTTCAATTTAATCAATATACACAGTCTGATGTAACCGTCCCCCTGGGCGCCACAACTAGGGCAGGTTTCTAAACCGGCGCTGAGGCCCAACGCCACGCGCCGCTTCTCGTCTTCTCCCCCCAACGTGAGCGACACTTTTTAAACCTCCTCCCTATAAAGCCGGTTCTTACGCCCCGCAGGGGCGCGTCCACGCCGGTGCGAGGACAGCGGCGCGGCCTTGTTTCCACGCGCTTTTGAGACTTCCCGCCAAATGAAGCGCCTTGCCCAAAGACGGCCGGAGGTCCAACCGGGGCGTACGTTTGCATCATGCCCCCCCCCCCGAGGTGACGCAGCACTCGGAGGACTGCACGACTCCGCTCTCGCTCCATCGTGACTGTTGCCGTCGTTGTTTGCTCTAACTGTTCTTCTCTCCTCAGCTTCCTCCTCACGCCACATAACTCAATCTCCTCCACCCCCCCGAACATCGTTGTTAGACCCCCTCCTGTTACATAAACCTGTTGTTTCTCCCATACCATGACGTACGCGCCTATCGAGCGCGTACGTCATGGTATGGTGTACACACACACACACACACACACACACACGCGCACGCGCACACACACAGTTCGTGTCATCTGTGAACTTAAAGGACGCTTTTATATCCACATAAACAACACTGAAGCCGTGACCTCTGCACACTTCATGGAGATACGGGCTCAACATTACGTCTGCATCTGCCCCCTCACACACACACGCACGCACGCACGCACGCACGCACACACACACGCGTCGATTCTAGCCGTTCCTCTATGTTGTGACTCATTATGAAACATTTACTTACATAATCTATTTCACTGATCGCTCAGAATGGAGCAGAGTGCGGAAATCAAGAGAGGTTTTTTTTTTTTTTTTGAACCTTGGCGCGCGGGCACCAAAACGCAGGCCGCAGGCCGGGCCGGCTGCTGTTGCCGCAGTAACCTCTGCCGCCCATCGTCTGGGGTGTGTGTGTGTGTGTGTGCACAGCGTGTTCTCTCCATCACACCTGAACGATGACCTGCGTTCAGCGGGAACCTCACCCTGAATCCGCGGGAGGGAGATGCGCATCTGGCCCGCTTCCACCAGGACCACCACCCCCCCCGGTCATGTTTGTATGGTGGTTCTGACCTGTTTTGTGACAGATCTTAGATTTTTCACTCTGCTGTTTGAAACAGGACGGACAGAGGACAGGAAAGAACAGCTGCAGTTCCTTGGTAAACGCACTGCTGCTTCTCTCTGGAAGCTTCTGGAGACAGTTCCAGTGAAGAAATTAGACACATGCATCACAAGCTGTGTTTCTTCACCCCGAGGAGAAGGAGGAAGAGCATTGCAGATGCAGAAAAGCGATAAGAGTGGACTGGTTTTAGCAGGCTGATGATGATCTCTCATCACTCATCTAAAGCACACCCACACAACATGCTACTGTGACCTCTCGGCCCCCTCCCTTCTCACACACACACACACACACACACACACACTCCTGCAGCAGAGCTTCTCTAAGAACGGTACGATGCCGCCCCCTATAGGCTAGCGTCCGCAGCGCTGCTCCACAGCCGCTTTGACGAACCTCCTCTGTTGCGCGTTCCCACTTTTGTCTGGCTCCACTTTCTATTCACTAACGTATTTCTTTTCCCCAAAGCCTGTTGCACCGCACTGAACACCATGATCCAATTTCACCATGAAAAAGAAAAGTTCCGTTTAAAAAAAAAAAAAGCGTATGTCTGCTAAATATAGCGATTGAGAAGACACGTGAGTGCCCGGTTGTGTGGCTTTAGTGACATCTGGTGGTAAAAATCTAGATTGCATGGAAAATATATATAAAAAAAATTAAAAAAGATATCTGCGCTAACCCTCTTGATCAGGGTCACCGATCATATGTGGAGTGTGGTGAGAATAGGTGAGGGGTTTGGTTTGAAAAAGAAAGCGTTCCAAAAACATAAGTAAGTAAGTAAGTTTAAAACACGAAGGGGGGCCCACTATATTCAAATAAATAGATATAATTGAGGTGTAAGTATTGTCCACTATAAGAAGCATGTCTACATATCGTGTTAAGTCTCACTGGGCCTTCAGCTCTAAGGCTGCTGCGCTCTGGCAGATGTTGCTACTGAACGGTCCAGGCTCCGCTGGGAGCACCGATAACACAACTCAGTAGATCAGGTGACCTTAAGACGTCCTTGACATAGAAAAAAGAACACTGATGAGTGTTGTGAGTTCACTGCAAAGCTGCAGACAGGCCAATTCTTGGGAAAATGACACTGCTGACATCTGTTGAAACCTGTTAAATAAGGGCCGGCGCAGTGAAACACCCAGCACCAACAACAATGACGCCGCTTGTTTTAGTGTCTGTAACAAACGCAGACTCAGAGCTGCGATGGAGATTTGCACACCAAAAAGGGAGAAAAGGCGAAGAAATGTCGACAGTTTAGCTTCCTGTCAGCATATTCTGAAAAAGGCCGTTAATAAAATGTGTCTTTGAAGGTCTGATTTCAGGAGAATGAGGTGGGTAGAGGTGGAGGATTGCCTGTGATGCCATCAGACTAGTGAAGTTCTCAAACGTTTCACACACAGGTGATGGGGAAAAAGCATAATCTTTAAGATACCCTATTTTCTATTTTGTGTGTCACGCATGCGAGTGCGCATGTGCGTCTGTATACTTACTGTAAAAGGTTTAGATCCTTCTACTGAAGTACAAAATTATTCACCAGAAGTGTCATTTCCCTTTTCCATGCTTCACTCTCACACACACACAGACACACACACACACACAGACACACACACACACACACACACAAAACAAACAGTAATTAATCTGAGCATGATAAGGGCTCAGTCACAACAGAAGAGCTTCTTCCTTCGGCCCGGTGATGTCATTTCCACACCTTCACTTGTGTTTCTGGTAAACAGGAATGTCTGTTCAGAAGTCAGTTCTGGAGGGCCCGAGCTGTCCAGCACAGCGAGAGAAAGAAAACCAAAGGACGGCGAACGTGCGAGTGTGCTTGCAGCGAGCTTCACTTTAACAGCTGGAGCGTCGCCGTTTACATGTGGTGACCTCCTGCGTGACCTCCATTTGATTCACCACAATCTTCCCTGACAACATCATTATTATGATTTCTTTTTTGATGGTGTTTTATGCATCTGCATCAAGTTCTCCTTTTCGTCTTCAGCAGGTGTTTAGTAAAATGTCATAAAAGCCCTCCAGTGAGTCATGCAGCGGCCAATAGAGAACCATTTTAACCCTAGCTGGTTAAATTTAGATGTTAGTCTAGTTCAGAAGTCATGATACAGATAATGAAACTAAATGTGGGATTTTTTTTATATCTATCTATCTATCTATCATCTATCTATCTATATAAATATATATATATATATATATATATAAATACATATAAATAAATAAATATATATAAATTATATATAAAAACATAAATATATATGTATATATATGTGCTTGTGTATGTTGACATATACGTCCATACACACAAAATATACACGTATATATATATATCACAGAGAGAGGACCAGAGCGTTTAAAGTAAAGACTTGATCTCACACCAAAGGCAGAAAAAGAAAAATAATATAGATGAAGAAAAGAGGGCAACAGACGCTCAGCGCACGGTGGGCGGGACATCTCTCAAGCCCGCGCTAACTTTCGCTTTCCTATTCTCCAAAACGGCGCGTTTCTCGACACCACACGGCCACAGATGGTAATCATTTACCACGGAGCGGCTGTCTAGATAGATAGAGATAGAGATAGGGATAGGGATAGGGAGAGAGAGAGACAGATATGCAGCGTTGTAAGGTCCGGTTTAACCGTGAGCTATAATTATTCGAGTGTTTGCTCCTACTTTCAGTCTGAGGGCGCTTGTTAGGAGGCGGTGTGGACGTAAAAAGGAGACCTGCTGACTTTAGCCTTTCAAGAGAAACGCTGCCGTTTGATAATATCAGGAACCTGCAGCTTCTTGTTTCCCTAAAAAAAAAAAAAAAAACCCTGCGTGAGGTAATGAGACAATACATCATTGTGTAATGTTTAATCAAGAAAAAGCAAAAAAAAGCAAAAGCAGTGAGGCAGCAGTGAAACCAACAGGCTGGGCTGAGCTGCTGAGGAAGAGGGATCTGAGCATCCATGGTGGTGAATGACAACCCCCCCCCCACCCCACCAACCCCAAGGTCATCTGGGTTAGGCTGTTTTGGTCACGCCTGTTGACCTGCTGCTGCGACGAGGACGCTCACACTTCTGCTTTCTGCGGGGCAGGTGATGCGACGTGAGCGTGCGCGTGAAGTCGGTCCGCTTTTCCACTGAATATCAAGAACCTCTTTACAATAATCAGGAAGAGTCGCCAAAGTCCTGCTTCTCATTTAGCTGCAGCTGCACCGTTGTTTCAACAAGTGGAGAACTTTCATGGCGCAAAGAAAGCACTGCATCCTTTTTGGTTTCTTTGGAATAAACGACAACAGCAAGGGGACAAAAAATAAAGAATAAAGAGCTACTGACGGGAAAGTGAAAGCACAAGCTGCTGCTTAAGCCAACAGGATTGCCCCCGTAATAAAGTCAGCTTCCCCAAACAACAGCCCAACTATCTTGACAGACAGTAAAAGCAGATTAGTGCTAGTCCAAGTTTCAGGTGTGTGCATGCACACGCACACCCACACCCACATGCACGCACACACAGCCTGCTCTGGGCTGTTCCTGGCCCCAAAACGTGTGTGAGCCTTAATTAGCCTGAGCCGCAGACACTCCCTGATTCCCCCCAGCATGCAAACCTGGACACTCTTGCCCCCCCCCCTTCTGTTTGATTTGTTGCCAGGCGACTGGGCCCAATCCCGCTGGATCGTGTTGCGTGTGTTGGGCGGTCCTCCGGCGGCGACAAGCGAGTGCTTTTGCTTTCCGCTGAAAGCTAAATGCAGATGTCGGTGAATTGAAAGCTTCGCGGCTCCTGTGTGCATGTGCAAGACGCTTACATTTTGCAGGGATGGCCAAAGCCCCCCCCCCCCCCACCCACCCACCCAACACTGACACACACACACGCCACCACCCCGGTGGTGCTGCAGCCCCAGCGTTGCAGCACCAGCTTTGCTTCCCTCCCTGTTTCAGAGAAATGAAACTCCACAGGGACACAGGTAGCTCCTCCACCCCGACTCCTGCGAGCCCCATCTGAGGAGGACCACCTGGGGCGTCCTCACCCCCGCCCGTCTGGACGCTTGGGCTGAGGGCCGCGGAGGCTTGAGGAGGAGAACGGAGGTCAGTCTATAGATGCGTCACCCAACCCTGAGAAGAAAAGAAACCAGACTCTGGCCTCAGCTGCTTCCTTAACTTTCAACCCCACCCTCCTCCTCCTCGTCTGTCTCCACCAAACTATTCTGGCTTCATCACAGGTCCAGCTACACACTGGGGAGTTTTTACTTTCAGTCCTTCTGGGCCCGCCGGACAAAAAGTCTGAAGTGAGATGATCCGTCATCGAGAGTCCCTTCTGCTTTTGCTCGAGGGGCAGAAACGTATGACCTCACCCTTACTGAAATAAAGTCGTGGCCCAAGAACTGCAACTAAACATGTGAAGAGGTGGGAAAAACACCCAGATTCGAGAGACTGTGAGCAGTTTCAGTGGTTGCTCAGGGTTCACTGGCGGTGTGATGGACTTTATTGGTATGAGCTGTCCGACTGGGGCCACCGAGATACCCTTCTTTATTTTCTTCTTTATTTTCTTTGGAACTGCTGCCCAACAGGAAAGCGGCTGAAGGGCAGCACATGCATGACCAATAAAGCGATGGCAGGGTTCACTGAAAGCGTGAACTTGCAGAAGCCCGTAGCAACTTGGGAAAATACCGCTGACAGAAACGGGGAGTTGTGGGAGGGACTGATTACAATTTACCACCCCAATACACTCGCTGAACGCCCACTCCGGAGCCATGGTAACACAACGCCAAGGTATCATCCATCAGTGGTGTGTTCAAGGTACCATCAGTGGTGTGTTCAAGGTACCATCAGTGGTATGTTCAAGGTACCATCAGTGATGTGTTCAAGGTACCATCAGTGGTATGTTCAAGGTACCATCAGTGATGTGTTCAAGGTACCATCAGTGGTATGTTCAACCAATTTTAAACATTTGTGGTGGGTCGTTCCCTGATTGGCCTCACGAAGCCGTCGCGGCTAAAACAAAGCAGCTGGGTCGATATTTTAATAAAGCACATTTACGATAGAAAACACAGCAAGGCAGCGAACACTGTTCTCCTGAGGAGGAACACCTGGGGCGTCCGTCATTTACGGCACGTTCGCCCGCTCTCTTTCTCGTTCGAATGTTCAATTGCACACGCACTTCTTTCAAAATGCAACATAAACCCAGATCCAGAAAGCAGCGCGACGGCCGAGTGCCATTTACTGAACAGCGAAGCTGTTACTAGAATCTCCTTCGACGTCACGTGACAAAGTGGCAGTTTCACTTTCATTTTTTCAAAAGAAAAAAAGGGGGCTGGCGGAGCGGTGTATATAAGGGAGTGTACTGGGCTGCATTCGAACGTAACTCGATCCGACGGCTGAGGATCACAGCCGGAGACGAACCGACGACCAACGGGCGCGATCCGAAACCTTCCGACCGAAGAGACCTCGGACGCTCGCGTCGGGGACACGATCGTCGATCCGCCGGAGCTGTTAAAGACAAAACGGTACGAGTTTCATTTCTCTGTCAACCCGACGTCGCGTCGCTTTCCCACTGAAACCGCTGTTAAACTTCGGGAGCGGGGAGGCGGCTTTAAACTTGCAAAAAAAAAAAAAAAAAGCAAATCCAAACGGCGCCTGAAACAAAAGTAAGAAAATAATAATAACGATAAATCACCACCATATCCTCTGGCAACTTGTTCTCATATTGAAACAATTGCTTTCAAAACATCTTGCGTAAACGTCCTTTTCCCGTGCATCCTGATCACGTGGTCCAATCATGTTTGGATGTTATCCTGATTGCATTTTAGCATTCTCCAGATCCACAAACTAGAAAAAGTGTCTGATGAAGTTCTTCCCCGTTGACCTTTGCCGTCCTCTCTTGCAGGATGTCAGTGTTGCGGGTAGCGATGGGAGAGGGTCTGAGGCCGCTCTCCCCCGTAGGATGGTAGCCGACAGCGCCGTGACAGGCCACGACAAGGTCCCGCCGTCCAACGGACCCCAGCCCCGAGAGGCCCCTCAGCCGGAGGGGCTCCGGAACTGGGCCACCGGGGGTCTGAACCCCAGATCGCCGTCCGTCTCCTCCCTGTACCTGACCCACTTCCCCACCTTCAAATGCCAGGAGGACTGCAGGATCATCGCCGACACGGCCTCCAAGCTGGAGCGCTGCGGCTTCTACTGGGGCCCCCTGGCGGTGGAGGACGCCCACCGCATGCTGCGGGACGCTCCCCTGGGGAGCTACCTCATCCGCGACAGCCGGCAGAAGGACGTGTTCTTCACGCTGTCCTTCCACGCCAAGTGCGGGCCGGTCAGCGTGCGCATCACCTACAGCCGGCAGAGGTTCTCGCTGGCGTGCAACGAGCGCTCCTTCCCGACGCTCTTCGCGCTTTTGGAGTATTACGCCACCTGCCCCAAGAGAAGCCTGAGCAAGCCCTACCGGAAATGGCAGCCGTCGCTCCAGGAGCTGTGCAGGAAGCGCATCATCGGCTTGACCGGAGGGGGGAGCCAGATCCCGGAGCTGCCCATCACCCGGGTCACTCAGGATTTCCTGTCGGAATTCCCTTACGGACTCTGAGGGACTCCCCGCTTCCAGTTTTGATCGCGATGCTTTTAGCCGCGGCTTTGCCGAACTCGAGTCCTGCGGAGCGCGCGTCGGACCTCGGGGCTTCGCCGTGGAGGCCGCGGGCGAGCGCGGGCTTCCCGAGACGCCGCGGCCTCCACTGCGCTCCCGGACTGACGAGCGCCGCCTCCGCGCGAGCGCCGCAACTCCGGAGGTGTAGGGGCCGCCGGAGGCTAAAAAGGGCCGCATTAAAGGAAACGCACAGACGCGGCGAAGTTTCTCCGGGGGCCCCGGCTCCGACTTTGACTGTTATCAGACCACCGCCTTTGGAAATATTTAGAACTCACACGGAGGAGCGAAGGACCGCGGGCGGAGGGGACCTTGGACATGGCGACGGGGTCGTCAACAGTTATGGGGAGATTTAATACTCTAAAGAAGAATGTTTACGCCACACCGGAATGTACACAGCACCTCAAGAAACATTTCTATTAATATACTTAGGTATTTATAATTATATTTGATGTTTTATTTTTAATAAAGTCTTCAAACTGACTTTGAATGGGATTTAGTTTTATTGGTCCACCCCACACACACACACACACACACACACACACACACACACACACACACACACACACACACACACACACACACACACACACACACACACACACACACACACACACACAGACTTTCCTTTCTCATCATGCTGCCTCAGAGACAGGAGTACAGTAACCTCACCACAGTGATTCATCTGGTGGTGTTAAACTGGGGTGGGCGGGGCTGGTGTGGTAGTAACCCATTTACTATCTGCAGAGGCACTTACCAGAAACAGGGACAGAGGTGACACATTATGAAGCACGTGCTAACCCTACGAGCAGCAAAGGTGGCTCGACAAATCTATTTGATCTCTTTTTTTTTTTTTTTTTTTTAAATGGGGAAGTGGGAATTTTTTTTTTTCCCCTTCTTTTTTTTCTTTTTTCATGAAAGCGGTTGTGTCACTGGGGGGTGGCGTACCAGCTTGTCGCGGTGGGCATTCTTGCCACCTACTGGGTTCTCTGAAGCGTGCCAGTTTCAGTAAACCTGCCTTTAAAAGAAACGGGGGGGGCACCAAAGCAAAGTCGGAAACGTTCAAAGGTTAACAGGTAAATTTTGGCGCTACTTATTCCGATACAGCCGAACGCTTAGAAGAACAACGCTTGATCGCAATTTAAGATGAGTAGAAGCTTGGAAAAACCAAATGACTGTTTTTGACTGATGCCACGCCGTGACCTTTGCTGTCAGACTAAGAGGAGTTCACCACAACTCTGTAACCAAGAACAGTCGCTTAAATTAAACCAGAAGACTTTGTGATGATTCTGGGGAATTTTTCATGGACTCTCTACTCCCCACGGTCACCCAAACAATGAGTCATCCCATGTTCGCAATTTTTCGACGAAGTCTGAGGATTTGATGACATCATCTCGAGCAGGGGGGGCGGGACTTGGCGGTCGCGTACCTAGGAACTCAGTTGAGGCCGACACTGAATCATAACCGTAGCGGTTCTGTTCAGAGCTTCTCTGTTTTCAGGACATTCCAGAATATTTTGAGAACTGAAAAATACAGCGAATAGGCTCTGTGATTTTTTTTTTTTTTTTCCCCCTTCTTTGAAATACATGTGACAAATGCATTCTCATGCTTGACACCAGCGCGCGGACGAGTTACTGTGGCCATTTTTAAAATCGACTGATTGAGGAAGTTGGTTGAAAATCAAGCTCCGGACGCTGTCTCACTTATGGACTGAGGAAAGGCCAGTCGAAAGCAAATTTGTATCATGTCAGAATTCTTACTGATAAACTACCAAATTTAAGCAGGATTTTAACATAAAGAGCGATTCCCTGAACAAGCTGCACCTGTTTCCGCTCTGGGTGCTGAGTTTTAGCTAATTTGACCCAAATTGTGCAGAATACACATCTGAACCACAATATTCCAAGATCAGCAGTCAGTCAACAGTGATGTCAGTGCTGACTCTGCTTCAGTACAAACACACAACCTTGTACTTCTATCTTTGTGAGGACTTCCATAGACTGAAGGCATTACCCAGCCCACCCCCCTGACCTAAACCCAATCTTAACCTCAACCAGGTTTAACCACGTCTAACCAGGTCTTGACCCTCAAACAAATGCAAGCAAAATGTCCTCACTTCCCAAACATGTCTTCACTGTGCTAGCAGAATGAGTGTGTACTGAGTATGTAGCAAGTACAAGAACACACACACACACTACACACGCACCATCACTTATGGTTGCAGTACCAGGAACTCATTCACATGTTCGCATACACCAAACCAATCTTCCCTGAAGAGAGGTACCAAGATAAACACACAGTGACCACAGGATTGTGGTCACCCCCCCAACACACACACAGACACACAGACACACACACACACGTTTTGCCTTCCAACCTTACAAAAGGTGTTAGAACGTTGTGCTCTGATATATTGTTCCAGCGGCTGCTGTAAACACATTTTCAGCAGATTTCACACGCAGCTTCAGAAACCTTCCTTTTTGCATGTTCTCATGACAGAGAGAGAAAGACAAAGAGAGAGAGAGAGAGAGAGAGAGAGAGAGAGAGAGAGAGAGAGAGAAAGACACTATTCAGGTTTGTTAAGTAGAATAATTTATTGCATTTAATCTTTTTTCACCTCTTTATCAGTAATTACAGGTTTAAAAGTTGAGAGAATTTACAGAGCACAAACACACGCACACTTGCACACACGCACGCACGCACACCCACTCTAACTGGCATCAGGTGACTGGGGATTTCAACCATCAGTTCCTGAGGCCTCTTCAGCATCAGCGATCATCATCTTTATCACTCAAACTCAATTTACCGATATTTACAAGATGAAAATACTGACACCTAAAAAAAAGACTATTGCTCTGAGTTCCTTTTATAAACTCAACAGATGTACAGATTTTCAACAGACTGAGCTAAATTAAGACTTCAGCAGCAGAATGGCACAGAAATGAGAGCTGAGCTGGAAAACAGGGGAAGGTGAATAAAAGCAAACAAAAAAAACGAACGAGGAAAGAGTGAAAGAAGGTACCAAAGAATCTGAGACTGTAACAAGCTTAAGCATGACTGCAGGGTGGCGGTGGTGAACTAACCCACCAGGCTGTGTTACATTCATCTCATTGGTTAGCTCTTAACGTTATTGCAGCGGTAAAGCATTAACCAGCTGACGAGAGCGACGCAGCCGCCGCTGGGCTGCTTTTATGGAGAGATGGCACCAGTTTAATGTTTTATCTAATCAGAGAGAGGCTGCTCATTAGTCATGTGGGTGATTCCAGATTATTTGGCTGAGTGGAAACCAGCTGATACATTCAACCATATGCTTCCTCCTCCTGCAGACACACTCATCTCAGAGGCTGTTTAATCTCAGAAATGCTGATTAAATAGACTGAAGGGCTTTTTACCCTGTGTTCATACAGGTTTAGATCTAAGGTTGCAGTTTGTTGGTATTGTTACATGGTATTGGAGAATAAATCTGTAATAAAAAGGTTCATAAACACAACGTCTGATTAGTTTGACAGCCTTGGTAAACTGGGAAATTTGAATTTTGAAACAATAAGCAGAAAACAAGTGAAAGCGTGCATTGGCCGTCCTGTCCATTATTCTGAGCTTGGGATCTGACAGAGCACGAGTGGCCGTCACTGCGTACCGAGTTTACAAACAATCTGTCATTATGAGTAAAAAATGGATGCTGGTTGCGAGCCCGTCTCACACACACATGCTAAAACCAGCGAGCACTCGGGTGCACGTGAGCCGGGTGTCCTTTAACCACTCCTTTAATCACACTGAGGGCATTGTCTTCTTTTCTCTTCCCACTTCAGTATATAATTTGTCTTTGTCATGTGCAAAAACAAACACTGGATTGTTGTTCAGAGCGCGCACACGCACACGCCCACGGTCGCTCACTGCAGCTCAGCTGCTCAACCTTCCATGTGCTGTTCAATCTAATTCAGGTGAGTCTATTGTCTCGGGCACATCTGTCTGCTCCGCAGGTGATGACTCGTCTTCTACCTGTTCTTTCACTGCTTTGTTTATTTGTCCGTCTGGCGCCTCTTCAGTGGGTGTGACCAGCTCTGATGTTACCTCTTTAAGGGTTGCGTCTGTCTCAGTCTCATCCAGTCCTTCTTCCTCTCCCTCTTCTCTTTCATCCCCGCTCATTCCCTCTTCCCCCTCCTCCTCCTCCTCTGGAATGAAAGCCTCTCCTCTCAGTAGAATCTGACTTGTAGAACTGTGGCGGGCACAGGGATGCAGGTGTGGTGAGTCAGCAGGGGGCAGCAGCGTCAGAGACTCCACGCTGAGGGAGTCCGAGCTGCTGTCAGTGAGGAGGGAGATGGTGGGCTGGGACGCTGGGGTCAGGCTCGGGGCCAGGGCCGCGGGAGGCCCCGAGGAGACGGCCGTTGTTTCTGCGGTGCAGCCTTCACCTTCAGCGCCTGAGGAGGAGGCTGGGGTGTGGTCCAAAAACACACCTTCATCTAGAGGAGAGGAGAGCGGTGAGAAGATTGAGCTTTGCCAGAGAAGCACAAGAGACATTCATGTGGATGCTACAATGGTCACCAGCTTTATATGCTCAGTTCTAACATGATGATAATGAAGAACCTCTGCTCTGACTGGAACCACAAGACCAACATTTAAAGATTTAGATGGGATGATGAAATTTAAAAAGTGGATCCCTCTTCCCTGTTTAATAACTGTTATACAGTTCTTATGTGACTCCTGTGTGCATGTTCACAGCAGAAATGTACTAAATGCACGTAGAACTGGTTTGACAATGGTTTGACTCTTACATATTCTATTGTTTACCGTGTAAAACAAACAGGGTGTGTGGAGTATACCTCTACAATATTATCTACATACAGAGTGGTGAATGTGGCGCCTGCATTGAATGCGTGCCTGTATGGCTTTGGAACATGCTGTATGTGAGCTACCTGCGGGGCTCTGAGCTGATATGGTGCTGGCAGTAACAGAGTCACATCTTCCCGTACTCCCACTTCCACTGGAGGGAGGTGAGGGGGAGGAGAGGGGTGAGGGACTGTGCTGTGACACACAGTGAGCCACTGCAAAACCTAAGTGTGACATATGTGCATGTGTTAGCGAGGCTCGGTCACTTTATTTAAAACGTTTTGCACATTTCCAGGCTCAAGAGTTTCATTTATGATATATGTTTTTTGCGACTGTATTTTTTATTTATTTATTTTTGTCTCCCCCCAAATTGAAGCTGAAACTCTGCTCACCTGGTACTTTATCGACTGAGGCGAAGACCGAACGGCTGGCGGTCGGGTCGTTGGGCGCCCGTCTCGACTGCTCATAGAACCGGAAGGGAAGTGCGCTGGGGGACGCGTTGGCTGTCTGGCTGAAACCCAACACCTCTGTAGCGCTGGGCTGCACTGGCAGGTCCAAGAGAGCTGTGGAAAACACAGGATAGAAATGCCAACTCAGTTTACAGAGAAAAACATCAGACTGGACAACCATTGGTGTATGAGTGTTTGAAACAATGACTGCAAAGGAAGCTTGCCAATAGTAGATAAGCCATTAAGCTGCAATTGATTAAGTGTGCTTTTTTTCCAAGTTTCTTGTGCAAATCCAAAGAATCAAAACAGAAGAACTTAGATGCAGTCATTTGAAATGTGTTAAAAATCAAAGGACATGTGGGTCCCTCTAACTATTTTATAGATTTTAATGACTGTAAATTAAAAACAGGGCATAATTTGTTGTTGGGCTGGGTTTCAGTGTGAAAGGTAGGCCGGGACCAACGTGAGGACAGAAGACGGGGGTAGTGTACCGACCTGTAATCCTCTGCATCTTCATGTGCCGCGCCTGGATGCGTCCCTTTGCTAACCTCTGCTTTGCAATGATGCAGCGGATGTGGTCAGCAAAGATGAAGTTGGCCTGCAGGATGGGCAGAGGCTTGGCGTGGGGGTTGGAGCTGGGCTTATGAATGATGATGTTCAGGGCCCTGCTGTCGTCCTCCACGCCCGACACCTGCATGTCCTGTTGAGGTGAGAGAGGAGGGCGTGGCTTCAGCATTTGGTTGCCAGTTTCAACACCACACATGCAGCTATTCTGCTTACCTGCAGAAGGCCGGCAAACTTGACGACACCCCATCCAAGGCGTTTGGTTTCTGGTTCCACTAGGCTCATCTGGTAAACATCTACGGCGAGGAACCTTTGGGCCTGGCAGCCATCTTTGCTCACCACCATACAGGCTATGAGGTCACTGTTATCTGAAAAAGACAGAGGTGTCTGTGTGTGTAAGTTGAGGGTTACACATTTCAAAACAAACAAAACTTTCTCCATTCATACAAGCTCTCATGCTTGTGGCTTGATTTTTAAATATAAAATTCAAAATTGTGCCATTATTGAGACAATTATAGAGACAGACTGTAGGACTATAAAACTGTCAGCAAAGAACCAGAAAGGACTTTCTTTCACATGCGAGTATGGAACAATGACAGAACAAAAAGTCCTAAAGTGAAGCGATAATGAAACTAATAATTTAACACTACAAGTTTTGGATTTGATGTCAGACACAGCCTTTGCTATAAATTAAATTGACCCATACCACAATGACAGAGTTCTCTTGTACTTCTCTTTCCTGTTAACACTATTACTCATATCTGGTTCTCCGTAAAGAATTGGTTCCTTGATTTACTTAAATGCATTTCTAAACTAGTTGGACTGTGTGTAACCGGTTGATTAATATCCTCTTTCTCTTTCAAATTGTTAATACTCCTGGACAGAGTGTATAAATAAACATTCTAGATAATGGTTTTATTTGGAAGCAATAAAAGGGAAATCAGAGGGAGTTGCCAGGAACTTGACTTTACCCACATAAATAGTAAAGTGAGAAAAGTACCAGCAGAGGTACAGGTTTACCAGAGCAGCTCAGAAACACAAATGGTCAAAGAAATTAGGGGAAGTTTGACTTTCCAGACAAAGTTGGAAAAAAATCCACCCACCTCCAGTTTCTGATTACCTCCTTCTGACTACAAGAAGAGATGTACAGAAAGACAAAACGTTTCAAATCCAAATCAATGTGCATCTATTAAAGACTAATTTTGATTTAACACTTTTAAACAAATGAACTTGATTGTTAATAAAATGTGGAGTTGATGCAAGTAAGAAATTCCATTATCCTCCCTGATTTAGAGGCACTAGATGGTGTATATTTTAGGAGTAATACGCTCCGTCATTTTGACCAAGATCTTGCACAGAACTCTGTATTGTGAAGCAGATACCAACCTGGCATGAAAACCTGTGTGAGCATGAAAGACACAACTTTCAACTAGCAAGGGTGTGACGTGAACTTTACTACATTAGGATTAAGCAACACACATTATAGCTTCCCCTAAACAAAAGAAGTCTTGAGCCTAAACTGCATACGCATTCAGTGCTTGAATGAGCAAGTCAAGGTGCCCAGACAAGTCTAAGGTAGACATTCCAGGGACTGTAAAGATTTGTCAACAAAAGCACCTACTCTATAAGAAACTGTGCGTATCAGTCACATGAGTCAATAAGACACAACAGACAACAATAAGGTGAATAATTGCCTTTGACAGATGAATAAAACCAGTCTCCAGCAAACGTGGTACCTCCTTTCACACTTTAACTGAACTCCTTTTCATGGAAACACGACACGCAACCACTGCTGGTTAAGAGAACCTGTTGTGTAACCACAAGAGTACTTCACTGAGAGAACACTAAGGTAAAGAGGACTCTGCTCTTCAGTCACTACAAGCTGTGGTACACATGTGGTGGTGACAGTGCAGGGGACAGAAACGGGAGTTTGCAGGTTTACTGGTTACACCCATGAGGGAAAACCCTCACACTCCCCATAATCTCAATTATCAGTTTACATTAAGATAGCTAAGATAATAAGATAAAGAAAAAAAGAAAATAAAAACATCACAAAGTAAGAGAAACAGGAGGAGAAATATAAAAGCAATCCATTTTTTTGCTTTTTCATTATAAAGTTGGAGAAAACTACTTGATTTCAAACCAAGCCCTCAAAAGGAAACAACAGTGTTGGCTAATTTTGACACAGTGCCCTCCCACATGTGTAGAATCAGATCAAACTTTATTGTTCCCTTTGGCAGGTTGTTTCAGGGAAACTGTCTTACCATCATCATAACAACACAATAGGAAAAGATTGGAATGGGCAAATAAGGAAAACATAACAAATTTAAGGAAACACAAAAGTAAAGATTATAAACATATAAATACTATTGTGTAAAATACATTTTAAGTGTATTATTGTACTTGGATTATCAAAAATAAGTGTTTACTGCATTTATACTAGTCCTGCTAAACTCTGCTGGTGCTCCTCATCCCCCTTCCATTGCCCTTCAGCTCCCCCTCTTCCCTCCGAGTCAGGGGGATCAAAAGAGTTTTTTTGGCTCCTGGTTTTGCATTTGAGGAGGAGCAGCTTGTCATTAATGGAGCTTTGCTGGAAGGCAAGAATCAGTCTAATCTGCAGAGGAGGCCATGAAAATAAATGATGAACTAAACATTTGGGTTCAACCCATAAACTTCCAAAGAGCTGTCAGGATTTGGACGGTGGATATGCAGCTGTGTTTTCAGTAACATCCCTTTGTCAAGAAAGCTCAAAACAAGGTCACTTTTTGGATAATTATATCTGTTTCCAGCAATCTTGGGGAAACAACAAGACCGGTTGCCAACCTTTTGGATGACAGTGGCTCATCACTCAACAGTGCTGTGTTTTTACATGTTTCATTGTTGCAATACTCATCAAAGAGAAAGTATAATAGACAGGCTGATTCTTGCAGACAAGAACAGACTGCTCAGTAGTGTTAGGCATGTAGGGTAGTATGTTAGGTATTGTTGGGAAATTTCAGTCTGCATCATGGTGTTGGTAAGTACTTACCTTTTTCTATTTCTAGGTATTACTGGAGACCTTCTAACTTTCATATTTGTGATGCAGACCACAGAAAACGTGTTAGACAGGAAGAGAAAATCACTGGTGTTACTGCTGCAGACATATGAAATAATTTACTGGAAGGTTAGGAACAACTACCCCAACCAAATTTTCTTGTTCTGTAATTTGCTTTGCTAACACCACTCAAAATATATCTCCAAAGGTCATATCTCTGACAGACAACTTTTCTGTTTAAATACAAGACAGTGCAGCGATAAATGAACAGGTTGGCTCTCCTCATCTGCACTCTGTAAATATTTATACAGTGTGCTGAACTTTCACTTTTAGTTTGTGCCTTACTGAGATCCAAGACGTCATCCGTCTTGATGAGGTCTTCGGGTCTGGTGAGGGGCAGCTGAGTCTCAGGTTCTTCCTGGAGCTGAAGTGACAGCGACCGCAACATGAAGAAGACACGGATGGCCTGGAGGCAGAGAGCAGAAGTCAAACATAAACAATGAAGCTCACCTGAAAGTCCAACCTACACCTGTACCTGCAAAAATGATTACCAGTACTACAATATTAACAAGCCACCCCCATGACTCACAGATCACCTGCTCACTCAGCTGAGAATGCTATTATTGGCATTTCCAGCAAATTGATACAATTTCTGTATGCAAAGTACCATCAGGCACCGTTAAGATGAAGGTCCAAGCCGCAGCCCGTTAATGTGAACGTACCCTGCGCGTCTTCTCCACATCTCCACAAGGGAGCCTCTTCACAAAGTCGATGCCAGTCAGAGGAGTCCCAGTGGGTGGCAACAGTACCGAGGCATCCATCATCAGGTACTCCACATTCAGCGGTTTACTCTGTAACACACGTGCACCGTGTATGGCCTCAGTCAGTGTGATTTAGTTTACCAGGAGAAGAACAAGTGAAAGCCAATGAGGACATGCTAACCGTCATGCTCCTGTATTCATCTTCAAACATGTCCAGAAAGATCTCCTCACCCTGGAAATAAGACATATTTAAATACATATCCATAACAGGCAAGTGTGACAGAATGACAGACAGCAGAACAACAGTATGGAGAAATCAACTTGGAACTCAAAAATACACAGTAGATTACTGAATGCTTAAATGAATTTAATTCATCAGTCATATCAGTGATTCCACTCCATTTCTGATTCAGGGCAATGGTTGAGGGGCTCTGTAGCCTTTGTGTATGCTTGCAAGGGATTGTTTTTCAACCAGAAAGCTCAGACTCAAACATGAGACTGTTGAGAGGTCAAAGGCCACAACAGCCTCCGTGTCTAGTGGACACCGTATCGAGAAATTTGTTGTTTCTTCAAGCTTCATAATCCAAAGTATGACACAAAAGATTAAAAATAAGGTGATGCTTCAGTTTACTTTCATTGCCAGGCAACTGTCTTATTGCCAGATATTGAAACAACATTCTTCATTGCATATGAGGTAAGTAAATGACATGATACATAGATTCATTTTAAAGAAGAAAAGAAGCAAAAACAAAAGCTGAGAAAGTTATTTCCTATAAACTATTTCCTATTTTATAGACTCTACAGGTCAGTGTTAAAAAGGGCAGCTGATCATAAATGTCAATATTTAATTTATTTCTACCATTAACAGTTTAAAGCAAAGTTGTATTAGGACAGTTTTAGCAGTTTAAGAGATAAAGAACAAAAATGAACCAGAGTCAAGAACTCTTTACTGATATTTCTTCACCCATATTATTCCAAACAGGAAATGCTGGATGTCTTGATGGATAAGACATGTTTGGACACAAACAGACAAGTGTCTTACAGTAAGTGAATGTGATTATATTATGATTAGTTGCCATTTGGTGGCATGAAAGGCTACAAGGAAGAAGTTCATTATAATTTCAGCGAATTGAATGACACAACCATCTGTGCACTAGTGTTACTGAATGACCAGTTTGTCATAACATTATGATAAACTGGGTTAACCCAAGGCAAGACTTGACAGAATATATGGTTTCATTTGACCAAAGCCCTTCAAAAAGGAATCAAGCTGCTCCAACCTTCAGGCTGGTTTATTTATACTGTCATTGGAATGCCTGAAGAGGAATAGGAATGTCAAAGAGAAACAGAAAGAATGGATCGCATTGATAACGGTCAAGTACCATTTGACTGTTATCAATGCATGACCACTTTCAGTATTACCATTTACAATTTCAGGGAAACAGTTGGACATATGATCCGCCCAAAACATAAAATACTAGTCAGATATTTATCATCTGACACGCAACCTTTTTCAAAGGTCTAGTCTTAACGCATTTCTTTTCATGTATTTCGGTTTGGTTAAGTCAAGTTATTTATACAAGCCTTTAAAATACAGTCCATTCTGTACATTTCTTGATTAGCGTTTATAGAACATGGGTGCATGTGTGTCATTTCCCAGAATGGACAAAGGACAGGTGAGGGTGTAGTTCCTGTGGGGACTTACTTTGTAGAATCTTCTCAGTAAGTGCAAACTTTCTTCTCTAGCACCCTGCAAAAAAACACAAAAGGTACACAGATATGAGCAAAACTGTTGTTAACAGTTTTTAAATAACCACACAATATGAGAAGTTTCAAAAAGTAAAAAAAAGTTAATTTGTAAAATATACTCTTGGAGGGTCTCTATTCTTTAAAAAACATTACGTTGCATCTTAGTCGGAAATCAAGAAGGAAGCACCAGCAACCTTGAATTAGTTGATATTGTTAAAAAATAACACTCATTTTCCCAAGAAAATGTGACAATAATAGTCACAGTCAACAGCACAGTTCCTGGTAAAAGCCTGTATGCTCAACTGGGTAGGGTGAGAGTAAACTTTTAGGAATTTCCTGGTTTACTCATTCATATAAGGGACTAAGAGGAGGGATGTTATTGTACAACCATTGCTCTTTTGTGACGATGTTGCAATAAATTAATTTTGATATACGTTTAGATTAAATGATATTAGATGAGCCCTTATTGCCTTATATATTGCCTTATAAATACATTTTCTGTCTAAAAAAACCCTGATACAAGCAAAAAAAGTGATTGATTGTAGGAGCTAATGCACTATGTACATGTCTGTATTTATTCTGATTCAGGGCAAAGGTTGCGGGGCTCCGTAGCCTTTGTTTATGCTTGCGAGGGATTGTTTTTCAACCAGAAAGCTCAGACTCAAACATGAGACTGTTGAGAGGTCAAAGGCCACAACAGCCTCCGTGTCTAGTGGACAACATATCGAGAAATTGGTTTCTTCACGCTTCATAATCCAAAGTATGACACAAAAGATTAAAAATAAGGTGACGCTTCAGTTTACTTTCATTGCCAGGCAACGGTCTTATTGCCAGATATTGGAACAACATTCTTCATTGCATATGAGGTAAGTAAATGACATGATACATAGATTCATTTTAAAGAAGAAAAGAAGCACCAGCAACTTTGAATTAGTTGATATTGTTAAAAAATAACACCCATTTTCCCAGGAAACTGTGACAATAATAGTCACACTCAACAGCACAGTTCCTGGTAAAAGCCTGTATGCTCAACTGGGTAGGGTGAGTGTAAACTTTTAGGAATTTCATGGTTTACTCATTCATGTAAGGGACTAAGAGGAGGGATGTTCTTGTACAACCATTGCTCTTTTGTGACGATGTTGCAATAAATTAATTTTGATACACTGTAGTAAGACAACTGACACTAAATAAACGTCACAGAGATGTCCGCGACTCTTCCTGTCACTAGGATGAAAGGCCGCTTTTTCCTTTCCCCCAAACGACAAACTGGAAATGTTTACCTTTCAGGAAATTGACTAATGCTTTTATTATTATTAGACAGAAAAAACCCAAATACATCTTGGCTTCCTGTAACTCCAGTAGATAAGTGCAAAGAAATCAAAGGGAACTACAAATTTCCCAAGACAGTAGTGTATGACACAGACTCAGTCTGACATGGAGTCATATTTTATGGAATTTCATACTATTGACTGCATAATTTCTGCTGTTCACTGAGAAAATCTTTCACTACAGACTTGACATTGTTTTTTGTTTTTTTTTACTGCCGATGGCTCGTCTAAGTTTCAAAGTGAAGCATCGTTTGCGTGGACAGTACCTCGAGGCATGCCAGGTGGACATCTTTGATTATACAGTGGTCTCCAGACAGTACAGACTGCTTCAGTAGTAGACAGCTTAGTTCCAGGGTGGCCAAACGCACTTTGCTCTCTACACAAACACACAATGTGAGGATATATACTGTGTCCTACATCAGTAATTGTAACACACCAAAGACGGGAGTGTGTGTGTGTTACCCGGCTGTGCTGCCTGGCTCATAACTCTGATCAGTCTCTCTACCAGCACCAGGCTGTAGGAGCTCCTCTCCTGGTCAGGAACTGGCAGCTGCAGTCGTTCAAGAAGATCTCTGTTTACACCTTCAGACAGACAGACAAACAAACAGGGGACAAACAATCCGACGTAAGGATGCTTGGAGACCATGAGGTGAGTAAGAGTGAACTGAGGTGATAGGATGTTTTGTTGAAGTCCAACCTCAAAAACGGCAGCCAAAAAGCAGCCACTGTAACAATAAATATGAAGGCATGGGAGTAGTGGACACAGCAAACACTAACCTTTGCTGTGCGAGACAGCATAGAGCAGGCAGAGGACAAACAGAGCATGGTAGTCATCATTGGTGCAGTCCAGAGCACTGTACACCATGTCTAAGAATGGCCTGTAAAGACAGAGACAGACATGGTCCAGTCAGCACGCAGGCAAGCAAAAGCATCTTTCCATCATTCTTTACGACTGGAACTACCTACCTGCTCCTCTGTGTATGTGTGCGGGTTGCTGCAGCAGTTTTCTCTTCATCTGTGATGTTCTGCTCTGTCAGTTCTGACACCTTACACTTCTCCATCACCACCATCTCTATCTCTGCATGCACACACACTTAGAATGTAAATACAATTTCAGAAAACATCTTTGAATACATATCCATAATGAAAACACACACATGCACACACACAATATTAACATGAATAGTCTGCAGTGCTACCTTCTTCTTTGTAGACTCAAAGGTCAAAATCCATTAAAGTAGTAAATAGAAATATCTTTGCATATCTATACTAATCATTTGTAACATTACTTTCCTTGATAGAAAATTGACTATTAGAAATAAATCAACCATTATTAATTCCTTTAATCATATTTTTTTGGCATTTGGACCCCAAGGAATCTTTGCAATAAAACAAGAAGGAAACATACCAGACAAGTGAAATGTCACATTTTTACTATAAAACACACACACACACAAATGCACAGAGAGCAGGAGTGAGTGGCGAGGGACGAAGGATGGATGGTGTGTCACCGTGGAAATGGACATTTGGTGCTGTGGACACCATGGTCTCCACAGAAAAATAAGGTGCCAAACACAGGAAAAAAACAGCAGGAGAAAGGCCTTGTCTCAAAACTAGTCAAAGAGTCATTTTTGATATCTTAATTTTCTGTGGTCATTTGTTTTCCATATTTTAGGTAAACCAGAACTCACCCCCCTTTACTGATTCGTTTTGGGTTTTCAACCCTCCAAATCTGAGCTACTGTACCTTTCCTCCAAGTTAAGTCTCTTCTATTGTTTGGAGACGAGGGCTGCTGCTGTGGTGATTGTTGGGTAACCAAGGTGCATCATGACTGACTGTGTTTGATTGATGGGAGTGAAGGAAAACAAAACACAGTCCTGTATTGTTGGATCCAATGAGACACACACTCACCTTCTGCTGTCTCCCCACTCGCTCTGCTTCCCTTAGAACTCCCACCTCCTCCTCCCTCTGTACCTTTTCCCTTCTCCCTCTCCCGGAGCTTGTTGTTGTCATCCCAGCTCTCCTCTCCTCCTGGTTCGACACTGCCTCCTCCTCCTCCTCCCGCAGCCCTTTCATCATCTTCTTCCTCGCCAAGGTTCTTATAGTTTGGCCTCTTCTGGGTTCTCTTGCGACTGCGGTGGCGCGACAGTTCCAGGGAGCGCTCCAGAGATTCTGGGGGTTTGATGAAACGCCGTAATCCTCCCACACTGGCCTAGTGCGGTTTGAGAAGAACAGAGATAGGAATCAGAGAGAAAGGTAAGCGATGAAAATATGATACAGGCTGAAAAGGGAGAAAAAAGATTTTTTTTTAGGTTTTTAAGATGATTCCTGTTCAAATAGTGTGGGTAACCACATTGACTGTGGTGCAGTAATGTGCCAAAACAGATAAGAATACTGGAAAATAATCCAAAACAAAAAACCTTGAAAAAGTTGCAATAAGGTGTTTTTTCTAAGGTAACCTGGTGAAATTGAAAAGCAAACAAACAAAGAAAAAAGCCAAAAAAAAAAAACCCACACAAACACACCCAACTGTGTTTTCTGCAGACAGTGACATCACGGTCGCCCTTTCCAGGAAGACGTTGCATACATTTACATACAAAACTGACTCTTTTCACAGGTGCATGCTCCCACGAACGTAAAGTCCGTCCTGAAGCTCAGAAACGACTTCCACACTGATAACGTCCACCAGGAGAAAATTGCCATAAACACACACAACAGTGGCTTTAAGCAACTTAAGTCTACACAAAAACTACTATAATTAAATTGTTAGAATAAATATGAATAACAAAAATACGCCTTTTTAAATATTCACGTTAGCGTCACCATTATATTTGGTCTATTATACTAAAGGAAAATATATCTGAAAATGTTCTCTTCCGGTTTCCATTGAGTAATTAGAAAAAAATAGCCTTCTACACATCATCCAAAAGGTTATCTGGATCATCTGTGTGTAGCCATGGGTGTATCTAAACTTTTATGGTTATGCAGGGTAGTTTCTGCTAAAAGAAAATGTGTGTATACTGTATCTGTAAACCACAGAAGAGACTATCTGTTCTATCACCTGTTAACTGACTTCGTTCTGGTAAAACACTCACTTTGATGCTATGCTGAGAAATGAATGGAGGTCATAGAAAATGCAAAGAACACATGGACACACACACACACACACACACACACACACACACATAGAGTCATGCACCAGCCTTACAGCTGCATGTGCATTGGGGATGAAAACACGTACGGGTATGCAAATGTTGACATCATGTGCACAACTGGTGCACTTGCAAGTAACCAATATAAAAAAAAAAGTGAGAAAAGGAAAAAGAGCTCTTCTAGGAAAAGAGATTTGGTTTAGGTGAACTAGCTGTTACAGGTCTATCGTGTGACCTAATTTCCTGCCACATCATACGCAAACAGGAAATACCATCTGACCACCTGCACAGGAGCAGAAGCCATGCCTCCTTTCTGTGTCTCATCTATAATGAAACAACAAAGACACTTTTTTTGCAAGGTGGAAGCCACAAGATTGAGAAATGTTGTTGATATTGACATTTATCACAACAAATCAGATAAAAACTCCCCTCAAACATGCAACAGGTACTATCATGTACTCCTTATCATTGTAAGAACAGCCACACCAGATAGCAGAAATGTCACTATAATCTAATAATCTAACCGAATGAAACGTTCTCTGACTTTGAGGATCAAAGGAGGAGCTATAAGAATAGTAAGATAATCAGACAAAAGACAGATTTTTTTAGTGCACATATTTTTAAACTTACACACATAGAACAGTCAAAGTTTGCGTGGATACAGAAATAAGCATTGTGGAATAACTGTCCTCATTTGTGACCAACACTGTGAAGACATCACGCCACATATTCAGCGAAAAGGTAGGCTGCTTCTTACAACAGTCGCAGGACTAACACTAACACACACGCACACACACAGCCCAGAGAATAACCACAAGGGTTCTCAGAAACACTCACTATCTCAGAACGCCCACCTGGCTGCACAAACAGATGGCCAAAAAGGAAGAATACAGAAAAGAGGCAAGCTAAATGATACAAAGATGAGATCCGATAAACAGAAAATGCAGTGGTAAAGATGTAAATTAAGATAGAGAAAGGATGAAAGAAAAATAAAGATTATGTACCATGCTGAAGTATTAAAAAGAAAGCTGAACTCAGTTGGCATTATACTGCCTTGACATGGATGAATCATGGAGAAAACCATGACCCTACAATCTCATAACCACCCACACAAACAACAACTGGTGTTTGTGTTCAGTCCTATCAATATTATGCTGCTTTTCTGAGTGTGCATGTGTGTGTGTGCGTGTGTTACCGGGATCTTGTGTGTGCTGTGTCCATCTGTCTGGGGAGTGCAGACAGACAAGTCTCCATTGAGTATAACGTCAGCCAGAGCGTTGACCAAGGGCTGGTAGTGGATGATGAGAAAAACCTGTGATAATTTGAAAAAATAAACAGACTTTTAGCTTGACATGTTTTAAAAAAGGCAATAATGTCCCTCAGTGAGGTTGTAACTTAAAAAATGCATTTTTCACAAACCCAAGTACCCCAAAGTGTTCCCAAAGGAAAGTAACAAAATTGTAAAACACTGGCAGTGTCTGATGTGAAATGCTTACTTGAGACAGGAGGTAAAGGGACACCTGAGGGTTGATGTTCCTCTCTTCAGACTAAAGGAAAATATAATCATAAAGGTCATTATAGACCACAGATTCACAGCTCAGTCACAACAATACAATCACAGATAGATGATATAAACCCACTTTAGTCCTGGGTTGTCAATCCAGTACCTTCAAGGGATCTATTACCAGCACAATTGAACCCCATTTGCAGATTAGGAGAACATACCGTCTCAGGGCTAACAAGAGAGTAGACGTAGAGGGGCAGGAACAGGCGGTTGAGAAGGTGATCAGTCAAAACATCATTAAGGAATTCACAGTTAATGATGAGGATGTCATTCAGGTAGTGGAGATGGTCAAGGTGTTCTGCTACCAGGTCACTTAATTTGCCTCTATTCTTGTGTCTGGCAAAATGAAGAGGCAGAGATAGACAATGAGATGTCATTTCAGGAACGCAAGTGGTCAACAATGACCCCATTTGACTCATGTATATAAAAACATATGAAGGTACCACATGACATAACTATACAGCGTTAGCCATTTTAAATCATGGATTTTGTGTAGTATGTTAAGCACAGATGCAAATTTAAAATAAATTCTATAATTTTATAAATAAAAAATATATTGTCTAATTAGTTTTAATAGTTACAAAACACAAACAAGTCTGACCCCTTTTGGTCAGACAGGGAATTACAGTAACAAAGTAGTGGTACTTACTCTTCATCTGTCTGAACACACTTGTCCAGTTCGATGACATGGCTGCCTATAAACCAGACCAAGTTGCTAAAATACGGGACTGCCGTCTTATCTCGGATGTAGTGCAGCATGTGCTGGTTGTCCACTAGAAAGAGTAGGGCTAGCATCAGTTTCTGAAAACCCATTCACGCCATACATGTTTACTATCTGTAATTTAGCCATTCCTAATTGAAGTGTAAAGGGCATCATATATGAGATTTATTAAAATTTCAGCTACTGCATTAAACATTTAAAAATTACAGCCGTCAGAATGCTGCTATTTTCTGGTATATAAAAATAGCTGTCATGACAGTCAGGGAAATTGTTGCCTTTAAATTCTTTAAATACATAGATACAGAGTTTAAAATATGCTTTGGGAAAATTTTGAATAATTTTCCCTAGTGAAAACTTCATCGCATGTAATTGAGTCAAAGGAAAAAAAGGTGAATATCAGAAATGCCCTAATACAGCCAACAATCAGGGCTTTTGCCTACAAAATGCTGTTATTTATATATTCAAATACAATATTTTTCCTTGAAGGATAAAGTTTGCACTCAGTCCTCAGTGAATGTTTCAGTGACATAATCCTGTGATAATGAATGATAATGGGACCGGTATCCTGTGACCTTGAGATAACAGAATGAAAAAAGCAGAAGTTATGGCCTCAAAAAAGCACAGAATGTGACTACCATTAAAATGATTTGAAACAACCACCTACATGAAGTACAACTAAGGTAGCGCTTGAGTTAACGTATTATGTATGTGGGGAATCCAAGTGAGGTTGTTGTGGGTGTTTCAAAATGTTTAATTCTGACTATTGCTGTATCACAAACCCCTGAGCACACTTCAAAGGACTCGCTCAAGTGAATGGCTACAAATTAAATCAAGCTGGTTTGGGTTAAACATGAACTGGGCTGGTGGTTCAAGGCTGTTGCAAGCACAAAACGAACCTTAGACTTTCAAACCTCAGATTATGTCATGATAATAAAAACAAAATACTGCATTTTTCTGTCAAATGACCATAAATCTCAAACAGCCTTGGTATATTTCTTTATGTACCATGTAAATCCACATATGGGCTTTTTTTTGTAATAAAGTAAATAATAATTGATCAGACTGGGACAGGTAGAGAACCAGATCTAAAGACTATTATGACAACAGGAAGAAAATCAGCCCTGGAAACCATCACCAAAGGAACAACCACCACCAGCAGCGAGCTATGTGACCCAACTGAAATCACATCTGTGGAACAGTTGAATACAGAAACATTGGATGCATGCACATTCTTCTGTGTGCGTGTTGGTATGTGATACAAAATGGTTTACGAGCAGAAACATGGCAGAACCTTTCATACTTGAACAGTCATAGCTAATACCATTACAAAACAAATGGGGCTGGGTATCACCAAACAGACATTAACAAGAATATATAAAATCACATCAAGAGCAACCAGACAGACAAAACCCTATTCTAGGTCTAATATTGAAAAACACCATATACCATACCATGAACAAGCTTTTATTTGATACCCAGCCCTGAGATAAAGACTGAATGAATGGAGCCAACTTACATGAAACTGGAGTTAGGCAGATGGGGCGCGCAGAGGGAGGAGGGAGAGGAGACGAGGAGGGAGGGAGAGGAGGAGTGGTTGTTGAAGAAGAGGAGGGAGAGGGGGGAAACAGACACAGGGTTAATGTGAGTTACAGGGTGGCTGTGAAGTGGTGGATGTTGGGACGGAATCTACAGGTACCTTCACAGTTCAACTGCAAAAAAGGCACATCTGGCAAAGATCTTAGTCTATGAGTCTAAACATAGTTTCATTGTGTCACATCTGGTGAGGACAAACCAATAATCTTTGACTGTCTGACCAACAAGAGAAACATAAAACACTATCAATTTAATGACATTTCTTTTTATAAGAATAATTACTCTCAATGCCAGTCAAAGACTTTTCCAGATTGTCTTTTTTTGCAGTGCAAGACCCAGAGCATCTGTGAGAAGCATCAAACCTCATGATTTCTGCAACAGTTACATATAGAGGGATCCATTTTAAATAATAATTATAGAATGTTTTGAAGTGATTTACAGACTACAGTAATCCAGCTTTCAATAAAAAAAACCTTATCAAGGATTTTTTTCTTTACCGACAATAGTCAGTCAACATGTCTGCTGTGGAATAAAATTCTCCTTTGTTAAAAGATAAAAAGTCACACTTTGATGCTTCCCACATTTTGATGCTTCTATAATTGATCAAAATTATACAAAGTGTTAAACAACACCGTACCTACACACTAAATGATTGTAACGCTATTTTAACCTCCATGTTGTTAATTGTGGTGTGTTTGTCCAGCAGGAAGTTATAGACTCAAGACAATGTCAAGTTCTTGGTGCAGTACATACTGGCAGGAATAGACCTACAAGTATGTGATAAGTCAGGTTAATGCAATGTTCTCTAATGAAGCTTGACAGTAAAAGTTGAACACTGCTAAATGCATAGATAAATACAAAACATACACATGAACACAGAGCTCCAAACGCTGTGGTTTTTAAGGCCAGCTCAGATTTAATTCTGGACATACGCTGCTCAGCTCCATAGTTGGACATTTTCCAGGAAAGGTGTGTAAAAGAACTACCCCTGTGCAGCAGAGCCCCCCTTTAAATTTCTTTTGTCAAAACTCTTTCACTATGTTCATATACTGGTTTAGTATCTTCACAGACAGATTCAACTGTCTGATTATTTTTGGCCAGTTTAATAGCTGTGCTATTCCCCCTGGACCAACTTGTCGATCATCTTTCACGATAAACATGACATTTTGCCATCTTATCTTGGCAATCGTGGTATAACACTTATTTAATCTGAACATGGTCATGGAAACTCTGGGTTGATTTCCCAAGATGATAACCAACTTTGTCTGACTACTTACTGTCATGTAATAGACCAGATACAGAAAGATATCGTGAATATTGAAATCATTTCACAGTAAAGGTCACTGAAGAACTTGTAGCAATGACAGAGGATCTGTATACACTAGGGCCATTTACTTTATTGTTGTTCTTGATTGGGGTGTAGGTTCAGACATTTAGATAAATATTAAATCATCCAGACTGACTGAGCCAGACACAAAGATACCCCCATTGACTTTGCATGCAAGAACAAGAAACATACAAAAAAAGACAGACATGCAAAGACTGTCAACAACAACAGTGCCCACAATCCCATAGTGGTCGAGCCAAAGATTTTGGCTTCACCGTTCATCGATGTTAGTGTGAAACTACAACATTGGTCAGTCTTTCACATCTCTTTCTTGACAGTCAAGAGAATCGCATCTTCATGTCAGGGTCAGCACCATCAAAATGTTACACTTGAGAAAACATTCTTTAGGAATAAACAAGAGAGTATGACAAATGTTAAAAGAGAAATATTTCTGCATATTCTGTGTGCTTATTACATTAAAGCCTGTTGGCCATGCTCACTTAACAACAGGAAGGAGAAATTAGTCCGAAAGGAAGTCCCAGGCAACCACGGCATCCCATCAGTGAGTGTGGGTCTGTGTGTATGTATATACAGCTCGCATAAATGTGGTATGCACATGTGTGTTCCTTGACTACTCACCTTTGTAAACGTTGAGTGTTATGGTGCGGACAGCGATCCGGACCATGCTCTCAGGGTGGTTGAAAAACTTAATGGCCTCGGTGTACAGGGCAAAATCATTAGTGTGCTGTGTGTGGGAGACAGAGAGAGGGCGCAGGTGAGCAAAGTGCAGCAGTGTACCACCGCACTCAGGCCAGACCTGCTCACAGAGCAAAGGAGGAAGAGCTAAAATTAGTGGAGGAATTCTGAGCATCTTCAAAAATCAACTTAATATCAAGATTGTCTCTATTTAAGTACAAGTATGTGACTATTACATAAAGTCTTTGACTTAAATGTATTTTAGCAACGTGAAGTCTTACAGCTCTCTCTTTCTCTGTACTGATCCTCTGCTCTAACCTTCTTCAATTACTGTAACCTCCAGCCAGTCAAAGTTTGGAAAGCTCCCTGGAGGTCACAGCAAATGAAGAAATCTGCCCTTGACCAAACCCAATTCAGTGTCACTTCACCTGGAGACGTAGATCTGACAGGGCATCACTTATCCACTACCACCCTCTGGTGGTGAATAAAGTAAGATCAATACTTTACTCACCAGAGTAAGATGAATTATGAATTAAATGTATTATTAAATCCTTTTTTATTCATTAATGCAGACCCTGGCTTTAAGTGAACAGTCATTTTCTCTGGTCAGCTAGGTCAAGGGAGGCATGTAAACACTTAGGGAGCACTTTAGCTGCTATCAGATCTGTACGTTAGGTTTGGTTTCAGGGCTGATGCTACCATCAACAGTACACCAATCATTTTCCCCAGTTCACACAGGCCAAAGGAAAGCCTAGAGATGATGTCAAATGAAGGATCACAACAGTTCAGGTCATAGTTGCTTACACAAGAGCATTGTAGAAAGATCAACATTGCAAAAGTAAAACAATCACTGAATTTTTTCATATAAAGAAACATGGTTCGGACACACCTGCCCAGAATAAAAGTTAACAACAAGCTTAAAAATACTCAACGCAAAAGAATTTTACAAGCTTTGCAGGGTAGGATACTGACAAAATGACAAATAAAGAATTCAACCCAGCTATTTCATTGAAAAGTGATGGTATATTTTGAATGTGTGTATGAGCAGCAGCACGGCCTCACCTCATTGTAGAAGAAGTGCACTGTGTGGTTGTTGAGTTTCAGGGACAGGGTCTTGAGGAAGGAGATATAGTATGCCATGATCTCCTCATCCGAGAAGTCAAACTTGTGCACGATTATTGAGTTGACGTGGTTGTTTGACAAAAGGTAATCTGAGAAGGCAAAACAGTGGAACCTGAATTATTTTCAATAAATTCTGTTCTAAATGTGAACGCTTCTTTCCTCATTTGTGTAACAAGCCCGTTATTATAATACCTTTATTACCATTGTATTGCATAAGAAATATGTTTAGTTTGTATTTAAATACATACACAGAGAAGTTTCATGGCTGATGTTCTCAAACAGAATGTTGAGTGTCTGGAGGAGCTGTACGCACACGTAGCGTCCCGACTTCTGACGAAGAATGTTCAAGAAAAAGGCAAACATGTTCTTCTCCAAGAAGAAGCTAAACACAAACATGTTCAGGGTTAAAAAAATGACATATATTTTTAAAAAAGTGCCATAGACATTAAATAGAGTACCTGTTATTTTAATATTGTTATTATAACATGATTGCAAAAACTGAAAAAAGTTAAATAATGAGTTCAGTAACATTACATTACTGTAATATTAGAGAGACAGGTCTTACAGTAATTTTTTTTGCTCAAGCATTTGTAATTAAACAGCTTCAGGAAAATGACTGAACAGCATTTATAGCTTATTCTCCTGAAAGTACTCAATATGATTATCTTAGGGGTGTATAAAATATTGTCCAAAATCAAGTTCCTAGATCAAAAGAAATTACGATTTTTTCAGGAAAAAAATATAATACAATCAAATTTTGCAATATTCTGAGAATTAACATAATATTGTATGTAATAAAATTGCCAATGTTCACCCCTAGTGCTGAACTATCAAAGCGTGCAACGTTAACCAGTGATGCGAGTACCCATTCCAACATGCTATTAGTTACAAGTGAGACTTACTCAAACACAGAGCTGTCATTCTGGTCCCCCCAGATTAGAATCTCTGTGATGGAGCGGATCGTCTCCACTAGGAGATTGCGGTTGTGGTCCGTCACGGTGGTGTTTTTCGTCAAGACATGATACATGTACCTGGAGGAACATGGGCAAAAAAACAGGTGTAAGTGGCAGCTGTGAACATTTTGTTTCTAAAGCATATAACACTTGTCAAATGTAAGAACAGAAAGCCTATTTATTGTAGATGCTTTTTTGTAGAGCCTGCAAGAGTGGCTAAAACACTGATCTGGAACTGAACTGCTATAATAATAATAATAATGATAAGTGGTGGAGTTTCCACGGCTCTACTCATCAGAGGAATTGGCTCCACCTGCTTAATGGGAGGACTGGTTCAGGCGATGTGACTGGTTTGGGAGGTAAGGAAGACAAACAAACGCTCTCCAATTAATTATCACTCACCTACTCCACACTTACTGCCATGGCCTATGCAGATAGGGCATGCAGACAACTCCAATTTGATAAAAGGAGTCGTTGTCGCCAACCAAACTCATGATCACGGGGCTAGCGGGCTAGCTAGGGAAGTCGAGCTGACTACGCAGAGAGCTAGGCCGATACGGCGATTTTTATTAAGTGACAGAACACCTTTTGGACATTGGCAAAAGTTCGAGGGTGTCATTTTAGCTGCTGAATGGTCGATGACAACAGTGACAGTAGTTGTGAACTGGCTGTCCCGGACGCTAAACGTTAGCACATTTGACGTTAGCCACTCACTTTAAATGGTCCAGGGAGTGAATATTTTTCGTCCTTCCCTGTCCTCCGACCCAGCTCCGCGATCGCCCGAACATCGTCGCTGTCTCAGAGGGGGTAGCGTTCTGCCAGGCGTGTGAATATTCGCGAGGTTAGAGTCGGTATCTCTCCATTACACTCCACTTTCCAACGTCGTTAGCCGCTTAGCAGGCAGAAGGTGAGATGGGCGGCGCTCGACGGGTCGGACGGTCCGCCGAACGGCTCCCTGGGAAATGGTGTCGCTCTGACACCGCCGAACCCGGCAGTGGGGTTCAAGCGCTACCGGCGTAAAACTACAACGCTCACTTCCGGTGTGGGCTGTGGCGTCACAGCCACGCGACGCGCCTCGAGCCGGAGGGGGAGGTGGGCGGGTGGGGGTCCCGTTACCCAGTCGATAACCTCGGGACCAATCAGAAGAGAGCTCGTGAGGGGACGAGCCAATCAGCGGCCGCGGCTTCAGGTGTCATTTTGTGGTCGGGATTGTTTTGATGCGGCGGACAAAAATGTTCGTCGGGGCGCCCATCCCGTGAAAAAGCGTCGACAGAAGCGCGATTTTTGTGAGTATGCCCTCCTGCTGGCGTCCGAGCAGCCCGCTTTTTCCCTCCCCTTGGCCGCGTATAAGTGTTTATTTACACTGCATTGTCTGTTTTTAGCCTTGGCGAGCTGGCATGGCGTGAATGCCGCAATGTGAGGAATGCGTCGAGCTAGCTAACGTGATATTTTGATACAAGCCGCTTGTTATTATTAGGTACGAACATAACACCGTCGGCTGTACCCCCCCCCTCCTTTTTTTTTGTCTTTCTGCTCTGTTAGACTGTAAGTTGAGAACTAACCTGGCTGCCCCTTCAATCATTGTTTTCAGGTCGCGACCAGCCGAAATGGAAGCCCCAGTCCTTGAAGTCCAGACAGATCTGTAGCCGTGACCAATCCTGGCCACGTCCCGCCTCACAAAAAGCCCCTCCAAACCCAGGCTTTATTTATTTCTATGACAGATCCAATTTATGCCCAGCTAGATTCGGTAGAATCGCTTTTGGACGACCTCCCATATATGTTTTATCTGGGCCTGTTCTTTGTGAATGTCCTGATCCTCTACTATGCCTTTCTGATGGAGTACATCGTTTTGAATGTGGGGATAGTGTTTCTCCCCGAGGACATGGACCAGGCGCTGGTGGACCTTGGGGTGCTGTCTGATCCGGCTTCAGTCCCCTATGACACGGACTCGGAGGTGGATGTGTTTGAGGGGTATCTGGAGTGACTGAGCCGCAGCAGAGGATGCAAACGAATGCAAAGTGACCGGCGGCAGCAATGCAAATGTCAGGAGCAGATTGGACCAGTGTGCCTGCTCTCTGGGCAGCGACATGGTTTGATGGCTGGTTTGATGCCGACGCCGCCTCGCATGGATGCGTGGCTGCATGGCTGTAAAAGTAAGCGAAGCCGACCAGGCGATCGGCCTTTTTTTGGGGACGTTGCTGATATCGCTCTTTGCAAATTAGTGTTCTTATGTGGGAACCGGCCAACCATTTCTGTCTCCATCCGCAGGTTGTTGCGGCTCAGGAGAAGGTTGCCCAAGGGAAGAGTTTTGTCGCCGCACATGCCTATGATCAGTTGATGTCATGTGGGCAGTCCGCCGCACGGGGTCTGTCACTCAGATTCTTCTCAGAACTGTTGAATCCATAGACAGTGGATTTATCCCTCACCCCTGTCTTCCTCACTAAATAGAGAGAGAATGAAACGATGCAAAATGAAAATGTAAATGCAAACGATGACTGTGATTCAGGTTGCTTACATTGTAATTAGTCTAGAACCACATTAAACCGGTCTGATGAAGCGAGTATAAACAATCTATTGCCATCACTCACACCACAACACAGAGTAACTTGCTAGTTTGCAGGTCCATGCATCCTTCACTCCTTTAAACTGTAGGTCTGCTTCAGGGATGCACCGGACACACTCAGGAGCGTAGTTTAGAGATCATGCACTGGCAGGACATGCTATCACTGGACACATGCTGTGAACTAAAGGATAAGGGGCTCAAGAGCCATGATAGCTAAAAGATCTCTTTTTCTTTTTTTTTTTAGCATTGCCATTATTGCAGAAAAGTATTCAGTTATCTGACTGATTCTCATTAATCTAAATCTTCAGATCTAGATTAATGAGAAGCTGAAGCTTCACCAAGAGTCTCAGGAGACGTAGTTTACTTCCCATAAGCCTCAGTGGATACTGGTTTGCTTTATATATGCGTGTATATATACACGTGTATATATAAGTATATATACACGTGTTCTATATTACCAAAAGTATTCGCTCACCCATTCAAATGATCAGGCCACCTGGCCGCAGGTGTATAAATTCAAACACTCAGGCATGCAGACTGTGAAACAAGATATTTGTGAAAGAATGGGCCGCTCTCAGGACCTCAGTGAATTCCAGCATGGAACTGTCATAGGATGCCACCTGTGCAACAAATCCAGTCGTGAAATTTCCTCGTTCCTAAATATTCCACAGTCAACTGTCAGCTCTATTATAACAAAATGGAAGCGTTTGGGAACAACAGCAACTCAGCCACGAAGTGGTAGCCCACGTAAAGTGACGGAGAGGGGTCAGCGGATGCTGAAGCGCACAGTGCAAAGAGGTCGCCGACTTTCTGCACAGTCAATTGCTACAGAGCTACAAACTTCATGTGACCTTCAGATTAGCCCAAGTACAGTACGCAGAGAGCTTCATGGAATGGGTTTCCATGGCCGAGCAGCTGCAGCCAAGCCACACATCACCAAGCGCAATGCAAAGCGTCAGATGCAATGGTGTAAAGCACGCCGCCACTGGCCTCTAGAGCAGTGGAGACACGTTCTCTGGAGTGATGAATCACGCGTTTCCATCTGGCAATCTGATGGACGAGTCTGGGTTTGGAGGTTGCCAGGAGAACGGTACATTTCAGACTGCATTGTGCCGACTGTGAAATTTGGTGGAGGAGGAATTATGGTGTGGGGTTGTTTTTCAGGAGCTGGGCTTGGCCCCTTAGTTCCAGTGAAGGGAACTTTGAATGCTTCAGGACACCAAAACATTTTGGACAATTCCATGCTCCCAACCTTGTGGGAACAGTTTGGAGCGGGCCCCGTCCTCTTCCAACATGACTGTGCACCAGTGCACAAAGCAAGGTCCATAAAGACATGGATGACAGAGTCTGGTGTGGATGAACTTGACTGGCCTGCACAGAGTCCTGACGTGAATCCGATAGAACACCTTTGGGATGAATTAGAGCAGAGACTGAGAGCCAGGCCTTCTCGGCCAACATCAGTGTGTGACCTCACCAATGCGCTTTTGGAAGAATGGTCAAAAATTCCTATAAACAGTCTCCTCAACCTTGTGGACAGTATTCCCAGAAGAGTTGAAGCTATAATAGCTGCAGAAGGTGGACCAACATCATATTGAACTCTATGGGTTAGGAATGGGATGGCACTTCAGTTCATAGTATGAGTTAAGGCAGGTGAGCGAATACACGCGTGTATATACATATATCAAAATGTAAAAATGTTCATCGGTTGTGTATTTTTCAAAGAAATCAGGAAAAAAGTCATCAAACTTCTGTCTTATTAATTCAGTTTGATTGTTTGATCTTGGCAGCAATAAAAACTGGATGAACTGAGCAGTCAAGTATTTAATGAGAACGGGCCTGCACTTTCAGAAGATGTCGCTGTCGGAGATCAAGTGTCCAGGACAAATGGACCGAGCACTGACATTAAGCACTATTGGGATAAAATGAGTAACTGGATTTTGCATATCACTCATATCCACTGCCCACCAAATGGCTAGAATATAAACGAGGAAGACTACTCAACATGTTGATAAGGCTTATAACCTGAGTGGCCAGTAAAACCTTTCTTTTTTGATTTATTAATCTTTCATGCTCAGGACATTCTTATTGTGTTATAATTAACCCAAATCCTTTACTTTTAACACAGCAAACCCCTATATTACGTTATAGAGAATAACAGGATAAAATATGATCTATCAAGGCTGAAGGTGTGATCATCGATGTCAAGGTCCTCCAACATTTTTTGCATACATGTCAGAATAATGTTTCATAGACTAGAGTTTTATTTTCTAATAAAGTATTACTTGAAACCCATGTTTGTCTCTCACTGCAGCATACATCTCAGAATAATGTATTCTTATTTGGGATGTTTCTTGAAATGCGGATATTTCAAGAAGTGCCGAACAAGTCCCTTGAAAGTTTTATGGTTTTGGCCGCTGGGTGGCAGTAACGCACAAGGAAATGCTCCACAAAGTTTATACCGGCGATAACGTTTTGTAGAGCATATGAAGACCTGGCAGTGGTTAAAACAGGAAACGGCATTAAAAATACATTAACTATTTTCACAGTATATTCATATACAGAATTCTTTTGATTTTTAAGTTTTAAATTGATTAACTAAAACATTTAAATATATAATAAACTAAATACTGCCCCGATAATTGGGATTTATGTATTTTCACAGCATTTGATTGTGCAACCAGAGTTCACCTCATGCAATATCACAGGGGCATTTATTACACGTGAAATGGTTTAAAACAGGGGTGTCCAAACTGTTCCACAAAGGGCCGGTGTGGCTGCAGGTTTTTGTTCCAACCAGTCCAGCTCACCCAGTTCGACCAATCAGCTGTCTGAAGACTCAGATGAGTTGATTAAGTGAGTCAAGTCTGGTGTGCCGCTGCTGGGTTGGAGCGAAAACCTGCAGCCACACGGCCCCATGTGGACCAGTTTGGACGCCCCTGGTTTAAAAGGTTTTAAACCATTTCACGTGTAATAAATGACACACAAAGTCACTTTTCAAAAACACAATAGTGACCAACAGTTAGGCTCTTATTCTGTCATGGAGACCAAATAAGAGGAAGTGAGTATTAGCCATGTCCAGTCAGCAATAATTAGACAATCATAATGTCACCTTAATGTCAAAACAAAGTTTTTACCCGATCCTCTGCCTGGGACAGTAAAAAAATGAGAACAGAAACTTCAACTTGAAGTGTTTTACTAAACAAGTGGTCTGGAGAAATAAAAAAGTTTAAAAAGTGGTTTTAAAAAAGACAGTCAATTTCATTTACATTAAAGTGCTTGAGGAATGTCCAGTAATTGAAAATGCAGAGCAGCAGAATCCTCCAGCCATCCACTCATCATCCATCCAATCATCATCCATCCACTCATCATCCATCCAATCATCATCCATCCATCATGTATTCAACAATTGGAATCAATTCCATGTGTGCGGGGACAATAGCCAAATGCTTGTGCCAAAAATAAATAAATAAATAAAGTGATACATTTCAGACCACACCAAGGCTGCATTGTCATGAGGATATGACTTTTACATTCCATTCAGAAATAAGCCTTTAAGAAAGCAGCAGAAGTCTTGCAAAGGTGTTCTGTTGTGCACGCACATCCAGGATGCATGGTTGAAGGTCAGTTCCAACGTTCTCCTAATGACAGAGGATCCTGCTGTCTTGCTTCTGAAGCCTCTCAAAAACACCGTAGGGAATGCACTCGTTCCACATCCTGTTGCGAGCGTTAAAGGAGAAATTGGCTGAACGTCAACTTGAGTTGAGCCAGTAGCCTGCTCGGCTGTGCGGACAGACGTTCCTCACCTCAGCGTCTTTATGTTTTCACACCTTTTCAGACTGACTCCGAGGCTCTGTGCTCCGACGTCTGTTAGCTTGTTGTACTTTATGCTGTTGGGCAGAACTGAAATTCAACTACAGAAGGCGGAAGATGTTTTTGCTGAAAAAAGGACGCGATATAGCTACTTAAAATGCGTGTAGTGCCATCTTACTCAAGGTCAGTGAGGGAAGCCATGTGTGGCAGAACCGCTGCTAAGCTCTTTGCCCCTTCATCAGAAATCATGTTGCTGTAAAGACTGAAAAAAGAAGGGGGGGAAAATCCTTTATTGTATTGAAGCCAGTCACTCTGCACCTTCACGACCCTTCCTGAGGGTTGCTGGAGCTGCAGGCTCTACGTTTCCTACCTTAGACAGTGCAACTTGGGGAGGTCTCTCAGTGTGGCTGCCAGTATCTGCATCCCCTCATCTCCAATGCAGTTCTGAGACAAACTAGGAAACAGCATATTTGAGGTCAACTCAAACCGCATCAGGCTGTTATTAAGCTGAATGATATGATCTGTGGTTCCCAACAAGACACATGTTCTACCCACTTGAGAACCTCCAGTAAACCCAGTGAGACCAGTACATCGGCCAGTTTCTCTGCTCCCCTGTCCCCCATTTTGCTGTTCTCTAAACTGAAGGCAAAGAAAGTTGGCATCATGCTACAAACTAAACAGAAGAGAGGTCGGTTCACCGACAGAGACATATTTACTCTAAGTGCTGGAGATTATGTAGCCCTGGCAGGAGCTCCCACAGCTTAGGGAGAGCCTTCGGACCTTTCTCTGGACCAAGCCTAGAGGAGGATGGTGGTATTAGAGTCATCGTCTTCATCGTTCTCTTCGTGGCTAGTTATGTAAAAACAAAGAGACTCACTCAAACTCCAGCTTGCGCAGCTCCGTCACGGCCGGCACCCCCTCAGCCAAGATGGGATCCGAGTGGCTGCTGCTGAAAGAGAGCGACTCGCACCTGAGCGGCGAGGCCATCTCCAGGGCGTGCGCGTGCGTTTTGTGCTGCGTTACCTGTCTGGGAGCCTTTTGTGCGTGTGCACGTCCACCAGCTTTGCCAGGTGCTCTATGTGACACACCTGAGAGGCCTTCAGGGGGTGGATCTTGAATTTGGACACAGCTCTTTGTCTGAGTTCCTCCTCACCGCTCCGTTGCAGCTGCTCCCACAGGGTGATGACGTCGGCGATGCAGGCCCTGAAGTGTTTCCACGTTATTGGTTGTTATTAATGTCACAGTCATCATCCAAACAATGCAAGCCCTATTTAATGAGTAACACAGCTTATTCAAATTCCCAGGACAAACTATTCCACTGTTCCCTGTGCTATCTTTGGACTTCTTCTTTGGTGACTTTTGCTTTTTGATTTGTGAGTGAGCGATTTCTCTTTTGCAAAACTTTTATCGCTCACTTTCAGGAGATCTATTTGACACAAATGGTTAGCAGCTTCATTGCAGTCAGCCCATCACCAAAAGGTTCCAATCAATTAGAGGGCAGGAGAGGGGTTCTGCACCAGTTATGTTTCAAGCTGCTGAAGGAGAGGGGCAAGACAATAGTGATGCCACGACACTGACACAACATTTGTAGCACGACAGGAGCTACCGCCGATGCACAAATGCATGAAATCAACAGTCCCCAAAGCTCTAAAAACATTTGTACTCACTAATTTCCCTGTATTTGCACCAGGTGAAAACCGCTCCCCAGTTTGTTCCCATGTAAGTCCCAACATTGTTCCTACATTTTCTTCTCTTTTTGATATTAGCCCTTTTTCCATTGCAGGAACTTTTATGATTTACCTGGGAATTTTGAAAAATCTCAACCCCAAACTTCCCCTAGAGAAGCTACCTTGAAGGAGGAGTTGTTGAGCTGAGGAACACTGATTGGTAGGAGAGAGTTGTATTAACCATTTTTTTTTTGTTTACAAAAATCAATAAATTCTTGGTAGTAAATTCTTGTTGAAAAAGGGGCCAAGGATGTGTATTTTGGGTCATAAGTCAGAGGTGGAGATGGTACCTGTATGTGTTGATGTTGTTGAGGCTCACCAGTGCTTTGAGCCCTGAAATCTGTATCCCAGAACCATCCACATCCAGACTAAAACTGTAACCTTCCCCTCCAGCCTTTTCCAAGATGTGCCGCATGATGAAGGCGTCCAAAGGGTTGAGTGGAACGCCGCGAAACACCAGCACCTCGGGCAGCTTGGCAACCAGCCGACCCTTTAAACCCGCGTCGCTCTCATCCCCTCTCGGATCGCCGCATATCACACTCGCTTCGTAAACGTAGTGACAAGCTTCCAGGAGCTGGGCTGGACTCAGGTCACCGTGCGAAAGATCCTGGAGCTGTTTGGTCACGTGACTCTGTTTGCTGGAGAGCATGTCCCAGAGGTGAGCCTTAGAAGCAACGGCGAGCGTCTTGAGCTTCGTGTTCAGGATCTGGAAAGCAAACCGCTGAGTGAGCTCCAGATCTTCCCTCTGGCTGCGACGACGCAACTTTGGGCCCGACAGGAGAGGGAGGCTCTGGAAGAAAGTGCGATGTGTAACAATCCTGGAGAACCAGAGAGAGAGAGAGAGAGAGAGAGAGCGTTGGTGTTATATTTGTTGTTTTCACGCACAGCACCCGAACATGCTCTGAGGGTGACACTCGCCTTGAGAGGCACAAATGGAGTGCTGCCAGGTAACTCTGTAGATGAGGACTGGTCCAAAGCAGGATGTGGTCTTCAGCTTGCCTTGCACTGTGTTCACAACCCTTCTTATTTTTCTTGTTCCATCTTTTGGCCTCGCCACCTCCCTCCTTCATCTCCCCGCTTGAGATGAGGTGTCTCGTCCTCAGGTCATGAGAAACCAGCAGTCCGGTCCTAAGGCCAAATGCCTTGAGTCCGTTAGATAAATCCCACACTTCTGGGACCACAGAGGAGTGTAATTTGATCCCATCCCAGGCCAAGGAGCTGAGCTGGGACAGTAACTCTTCTTGGCTAACACCTGTCTCCTCCTCTTCCTCCTCGGTGCTGCATGATCTTTTGGGCTGAGGCGCCCGTCCTCTAGATCTGCTTGAGCTCCCGGCCTGAGGAGCCGCAGCTTCTGCTGCTTTTGCAGGTTTATCACCCGACGTCAAGGTTGCGGGGGGCCGTGTGAACCCTTTCAATCTTAGATCGAGTGCTTGGCAGCAGAGCTCGGTGAAAGTTCTGGGCAACTCCTGTGCGTATTCCAAAACAGAGCAGAGCAGCCGACACAGTCCGGGGTTCCAGCAGAGGAGATGCAGGTAGCTGCAGCTTTTCAAGCGCTCTAAAGCAGATTCCCTGAGGGCCGGATCGGCAAAGTAGCGGGACACGTACGTTTCCACATTCGAGAGGGAGAACCCGCACATCTCCAAGTAGCTGTCAGTGCGTCGGAGAACCTGGCTAGCGGCGCCTCTGGGTCGGGCAGAGAGCAGGAGGGTGGAGCCCGGAAGGAGGGCCCGCTGGAGGATGCTGGCGAACAGCTGTTTTATCGTGTATGTCTGCGCTTTGCTGTCTTTCTGGAGCGACACCGCCAGTTCTTTCTCCTGAGGCTGCAGCAGCGTCTCGAGGTCGCGTATCTCACCGAACCCGTCGAAAATGACCAGCACGCGACTGGGCGCCGCCACAACCTGAGCGTAAACCGCCTCTGGGTCGGAGCAGGTGGTGGTGGAGGAGGAGAGATTCAGCAGGAGGGTCTGGAGGTTGAAGGTCGGCCTGGTTAAAGTCAGCAACCTCCCGTCCAGCAGGAAGACAAAATCAAACTGCGGGAAACGATCTTTACACCAGTCCTGGCACAGCTTCTTGATCATGGTGCTTTTCCCCATACCAGCATTGCCGAGTAGCAATATATAGCGCTTGGGTTTGTCTGCATGGGAGCCTTCGAAGATCTGGTTGAACACAAGCACCAGCACATTGAAGATAAAATTAAGCTATAAAGAACCTGCATAGAAGTAGTAAAGGTCGTACCTGATTCTGACCCATCATGCTTTTCTGCCAGTGGGTGTTACCCGTAACAATAAGCTCCTTGTCCTGGGCTTTAGAAGCATTTTTCCCACATCGGACGATCTCCCTCTGGCTGACCTGCACCTCCACATAATGTGAGCTCAGGGTAAGGCCTCCCTCGATATCCTCACAGGCTTGGCTCAAGTGCGCCTTCACCCCCAGGATGTAGTCTCTCACAGCCTCTGAAAAACGAGCACAAATAGCACTCCAGATGATTCCCAATGTTTTTCGTTTTGTTTTGAGAAACTCTGATCAAAACCTCAGAGCAAACCCCCCCCCCCCGGCATGAAACAAGAGCTGGCGCGAAAGCATGGAAACAGAGAGATGTAACGACACTCACCGTTTATGGGGGAGGGGGGTGAGGCACAGGGGGGGAACACAGCTCTGCTAGCAGTGTCTGACAGAGATCCTGGAGGGGATGAACTCAAATGGACCGGTGCTACTGTACCGTCCGCTACAAGAGCAAGAAATGCAGTGATCGGGATCATGAATTGACGTGCGCAACAGCCGTGCTCGTCGGAGCATGTGGATACAGAGCAAGCTAGAGAGCCTCTAGCAGGGGTCTGAGGGCGCGCCTGTTTCAGATCGAGCAGGGCGACCACCAACCCCAACGGTCACGTGGGGGGGTTTTGCAGCGGATGGACTATGGCGTTTGTTAAATGGTGCACTGGCACAGCCCCATTTTAGCCTCGTGCATAATTCACTCACCTGGCGAGAGCGGTGGAGGGTGAAGGGATTTCGGTGGCGAGGCAGCAGGAACTATGGGAACAAAACGGGTTAACGCCTCCATCGAGGTCACGTGTACAGACGGCGTCGCGTTTAAGAGCACCAACTCACCAAATATGTAAGCGGGAGCGGCTGCAGTGGCGGAGACTGGGATTGTGAGAACCGGAGGGGAGAGACCCAGGGTCTGGACCACCTGATAACTCGGAGACTCTGGGATGGTGATCAGGTGAATGGAAGGATGGAACTGAAGGAACCTCTGAGGCGTGGCTAAAGTGTCTGACGGACTCTGCTGCAACTCCTGGTCGGTGCCTGAAAACATTATTGCCGTTATCTTGCCCTGTTTTAATGGTTATAGGTGGCTGAGCCGTGTTAGGGCTACAGCTCCATACCATCAGCACAATGAAGAAGAAACAAACGCTAATCATTAATCATAATTGCAGCAAAAGTTACCTGGAAGAACAGCGGCCTCAGAGTTCTTGTTTTGACTGACTGTCACTGTCAAATCTGCCAAATTTGAAATGACACTTCCTGTTTCTTGGTCTGTAGTCCATCAGTATAAAGGAACCAAGTCAGTCAATAAGCACTTAGCTTGATTCCTCAACGATAATTCACTTTTCATTTTCACCCGTTTTAGCTTACCTCTGAGATGACTTTGGCTGGTAGAGGGCTCACTACTCTGCACCTCTTCTCTGTCTGGAGGAGGAGGAGCTGGAAGAAAGGTCATTCGATTATGATCAAAATAAAATCCTTTGTTCTACTTTACAACTGTGTTTACAAGTATGTACAAATTGGATTAAAGTCCAATCAGGCACCACCAATAACTGAACCAAGTTGTGGTGCCTCAAATCTTCCTTGTTCCTTGCTTGCATTTCTTTTTATTTTTGTTGCTCCCTTACAGTGGAGATATTCCACATCAACATTGAAGAGGGAAGTCACTCAAGCCAGTTTTACTTGTTCCTGACTTATAAAAACAGACGCCTCAATGCACCTGCTGTTGAAAATGCATTTTTGTCATTAGTTTTCATGCTGATAGAGTTCCAAGACATGGGTGGATTATTCTATTACTCTCACTAACAGGTATGCAAGCATCACCCTCAGGAATCTTCACAGCCTTCCCTCAGTTGGGAAATGGCTAACTGAATCTTTTGATATCAGTTGTTCTTTAGCCTGACGGGCGAAGGGCAGACAGATTAGGAGTTGAGATTCAGCCAAACCGACACCCTTAAACCAAAATGTCATAAAACTTGCCAAAACATTTCCAAAAGAGGTCTCACCGCTTGTTCTTTGTCTTTTGCATGGAGAAGGAGTATTCCCGTCAGAGGGTGGCTGTGACTGCGGAACTGAAGTGGAGAAATGTGAACAAAGCGTATCAACAGGTTTGGCCGATGAGGACCAGTGTGCTAGATCACCTTTGGGCCCTTGGGTCCTCTGATAAGTTTTGCCATCTGCTTTATCTTCCTCTTTCTGCTGGAGGTTGCCCAAGCCTCGCGTCTCTGTGCCGGCACCTGACGCGTGGGGAAAGAGGAAGTAAGAGTCGAGTATAGGACCCAAAAACGAATATGCTGAAATTAAGATCTTCGGCTCGATGCATATTTCTTGAGACAGAACAGAAAAAAGAACCAACGCACATGCAAAAAAAAAAGAAAAAAAAGAAATAAAACAACTGAGGCTATATCACCAGCTTCCCAGCCAGAAAGCTAGTCTGCTTGGATTTGTGTGTATGCGTGAATGTGTGTGTGCATCTATGTGTGGATGTGTGTGAGTGTTCCTGTATTTATATACCCTTTTTGTGTGTGTGTGTGTGTGTGTGGGGGGGGGGGGTATGTTTTATCTTTAACCTTGTTGTTTTTAACCATTGTGAGGCATTTTATTTTACGGCCTGTATGAAAAGTGCCTTAGAAATTTGATTGAATGATTTGACCATTTCTGTAGCAACAAAAGTCAATATGCCATGCCACACGTTTGGTTTATCACTTTTTTGCGTGCCGCTGAGTCAATGTTGACATTGTTTTTGCTCTCCAGTTTAAAGTGAAGGTAAAGTGGCCTTACTGGACTTGCTGGGGTCTTCTTCGCAATTCCACAGTGGATCAGAAAAGAGCGCGTCTGTGTCTATTTAAGAAAAAGCAGAAAAGTGTCTTCATTTTGTTAATTAACCACGGCTGTGTCACAGTCCCATCTCTTTATTCAACCCAAAATATATTATTGACTGCAGAACGGTGTTTTTTTTTTTTTTTTTCCAACATTTATGATGTCCTACCAAATAGTGTCTAAAACTTACCGATTTTGCTCAGGTAATCTTCATTTAAGAATTCCAAGAAATCTTCTGTAACAGAAGCAAATATGATTTTTGCCGCTGGTTGATTTAACCATTCAGTTCAAACACGTACAGTCGTGGAACAAGGTTACAGGCCTCTCACTGTTTTCAATGTAGGCTATAATAGGAAAACCCCTTTAACTAAATCATGTCAGCACAAGAGTTCCTCAAAACTGTACTTCTATGGTCTAGTTGATCTTTCAAAACACATGTTTTCAATCTCAATATGTATGTTATATGTATGTTATACACTTCTGACCTGGTAAATCTCCAAATTCTGGAGACATGCAAGTGTCTTCATCCACATTCTGCATCTTGGCAGCTGATAATTACAAAAGAATAATGGTGCATCAGGCCCCAAGAGGATCATCACGAGCAACAGCAGCACACATGCTGCATGTTTGTTAAAGAAAGTGCTAACCTGGCTCATCTGCAGGGTCGGGGCCGGTGGGTGGGTCTACATGCTCATCCTGCATTTTAGGACCTGATACCACACAGGTGAGAAGAAAAGGACAGTTACAAAAGTACAAATATATACCTATATAATATACTATCATAATATAATAGTTTGATACTTTCATCATTGTTAGATCACCATGTAAACACACTTAACCAGTGATTGCATGTTTCTGGACTGTGAAAAGAAACCAAAGTCCCTTTTCATGTGTGTTTATATAGCGTCTGTTACAATCAAAATGGTCTCTGGGTTTCTGTAAAGTACAGTACTGATGGCCTGACCCTGGCAGAGGCAGATACTTAACTTTGGAATGAGGAACATTGCCACAAAAAGCTACCAGGCAGGCAACTGTACCGGACTCACTGCACCAACATGACGCCGTAATACTAGACGCTAAAATGCTGCGGATACTATATTCCTCTTTACTTTTAAAGGCAAAATGAAAGACATTTATAAAACACATTGCATTTAATGTCCCTTTCTGACAAACTTAAGGAGTTTTTTAAAAGAGTAAATTGGTTCTAAAATCTATTATTTTTAATGTTGGATTTTATATCAAAAGTAAAAGCGGTATGAAGTTGTTGCATATACGCGTGGCTGCCCCTAAAAACAAAACGGGAAGTTTGCGGTGTTACCGCACAAGTTATTAAAGTAAAAAAAAAAAAAAAAACCTAAACTAAACTAAAATATAATAGTATTTGAACGCTGATCACGCGTCACCGCCACGATCGCTGCGCTTTGTCGGTTTGGTGTTGCCACAACACACGTGCGCAGGCACAAAACAAAGTTTAACTGTCACAACAGACAACAAGATGTGGAGCATTTTATTTATATTAGCATTTTAATCCCGTACGAAATGCTCGAATAAAGCTGATTTCGGCGTGTGTGCCGGACGGAGACAATAGGTCATTTACGCACGCGTTCACCTCAAACGACCTCACCGAGGCGCGCCGTCAGGGTGATCGCAGGTTTTACGGCGTCGCGCTCTGCACACTGTAAACGCGAACGAGCCGGATAATTTGAGCACTACCTGTTGGCGGTCGACGGTTGCTGAATATCCCCGACGCCTCTCCAGTTTCCGCAGCATCTGGCCGACCAGCAGCGAGCACACTGAGACAGTTCGGCCGTCCGCCACTTTTAGTTTCGGTTTTAAATTGATCAGCCAGACGCGCCAAACCCACCGCGCTCGTTTGGGCGTTAGGCGTAACGAACAGCCTTAAAAGGCTTGTGTCGCATTGCACGCGGTACTTTTTTTTTTTTTTTTTTTTGCCACTCTCACTTTTAAATCACCTTTTCACATGTGTGAGCAACACCCATTAACAGTGCTGCAAAAAGTACCCAAAACTCTTCACCAAAAAAAAAGCAAAACAAAACAAAACAAAAAAAAGTCCCGTGAAAGTAATTGCAGCTCACTAATTTGTCTCCTATATAGGTCTGACATCAAAAGTAATTAATGAAAAGGAAAGGCACACTGATACGTATTAATAAACGGTTTCGTCGTTTGGACAGGTCGACGCTTCAATTACGCCTGATTTTTTGGTGTCTGTGGATTACTCAAAACAAAACCAAAAGTAAGGCGCACCCTACCAAACCCTGCCACATGACTATAACCTGTTCTGCAGGCGCCAAAGGGGATTTCAGAGTTGATGATTGTGGGTGAAATCAATGGCATCTTACAGGCGTGTGGAGGTGTGATACCGCTGCCTGGTGATCTCTCAACACTTCCAAAACTTCCCAGGCCTGGGCTCGTCCAGCCCGGATCGTCCGCGGTCGTGTCGTAAGGTCTTTCTTGCACGGCTGCGTCCCTTTCCTCGAAATGCGAGATGCGGGCCAGTCCTTTTGAGGCCCCGCCCTGATCCAGGACGAAGTCCTCGGCATTCGCTCGGACAGGCGCGGAAGTGAAAGCGACCTCTGTTTCCGGGTCCACGCTCCCAGCGGCACCGGCGGCCGTCGCTCTGCCTTGGCTCGGTGCGCAGGCTGGTTCGGCGGGAGGGAGCAGGAGTTTCCACCCCCTGTCCCAGTTCTGCCACAGGGGGATGGTTAACCTCCTGGCCACCTGCTCCACCTGCTCCGAACTCCCCCCGTCAAACCCCCCCCGGTCAGCGTGAGGCGATGCCCGACTTCTCGGCAGCTCCCTCGCCCTGTCCGGGAAGCGACCGCAGCAGCAGCCGTGCGTGAAGCCGTCCATCGGCTGTCTGGTCTGGCTGCACCCGACACACAGGAGCTGGGCCCGGTTTTGGTCCATCGGAGGCTCGGGTGAAGAGGCGGACCGGAGCCGTTGCTGCAGGTCCCTGCTGTAGGCCTCCGAGATGATCTGCTCCTTCACCAAACCCTCGAGGAGGGCTCGGATCTCGGCGGGGCGGGCCCAGATCAGAGTGGAGCGCACTCTGTGCAGAACCTCCTCGAACTGTACCATGGAACCGTTGTCTGGTCCGTGGCCATGGAGGTCAGCCCGAGCGAGGAGACTTTTAACATTGGCACTCTGAAATGGTTGGAAGAGGCGTTTTTATTGAAGAGGGAGGGCTTTGGTGGCTGGATGGGAGGGGAGGATCTCACGCCTTTTCCTCTGGAAGACTTCACTTCGTGTGATTAACCAGGTGTAATTCAAACACAGTGGAACTGAATATGAATCCAGATTGAAGAAAAGTATCAAGAGAATACACACGGAAATCACACGAAGCAGAACTAGTTATCCGATTTAAATCTGTTCCTTACCTTCCCTTCATGCTGACTTGTCACTTTGAGTGGATCCATTATCTAAACCTGAGCAGCATCTGAGAATGAGTAACAAGCTAAAGAACTGTGAGCTCACTGTCACTTTACTGCAGTCAGAAAAATCACCAAACCGTTGCAGCCTATTTTTGAGACGCACATGCTTTCTTTTTAATCTGAAACCAAAAGTAGCAGTGGCCTTATTCCACATGCTTCACTACTTGCTACATTTTACAAGAGTGGTGCCCAACGGCCACAGCCAGTCGCAGCTGATTTAAACCAAGTACGCCTTATGGCTGCCTTGGTTATATTCAGTCACACTGTTGTCAACAAGAGAATTCAGGAAATAGCAGAGAAACTGGTTTCCTCTTCGACTGCTAAGCTCCGATGAGTCTCATTTTTAAATGACTGGCACTGGAGTCTTTTCTGATTTTTTTTTTTTTTCTAACCAGATATCATGAATGGTACTGCGCCAAAGTAACCTTTCTCCAACTTTTAAACAAAAGCTTTGGGGTAAGAACGAAAACACCCCGGGATCATCCTGATCCGGGGCCTGAGGGATACTCCTGCTCCTGTTACATCAGGAAGATAACCTGGGAGAGCCGATGGATACAAATGATGTGTCTCAAGAGAGGTTACCAACGCACCAAGGACAACTGTGCGAGCCATCATCAGGTTGTCCGGTGTAACGAAGTCAAACTCACTCTTCTTTGGTCTGAGACCAAAAACAAACCTCTTGGACAAAGACCCATGACAGATTCTGTACATTCTTATGGGTCTTCCTTGAAAAGATTGCTCATGTTTTACGTCTCAAACCCTTTAAATTGACGACAACAAGAGGACAACGCATGCTCGAGGGCCTTGCGGGGAACATCGACTGAGATGACCCCTGGAGGGGTGGCGGTGGGACTATTGGGCTATCAAGTGTGAGAAGCTGTGTGACGCTGATTGCTGTTGCTTTGTCGCACGACAGGATGCAGACAAGTTTCACATGTGTTTTCTAGCTAACCCTGGAGGAACTATGATTATGGTAGGCAAGTAAAAGAGCATGACACAAGTGGGCCTACAACTAGTGATCACACTTCCTTGTACCAGGTCTGTCAACAAAAATTACATGAGTTCACGATAGCAAATGAAGACAACAATCGTGTTTTCTCTTTTTGGTTTTTAGGCATAAAAAAACCCAGGAAGCCCTAACCTGGATTTGTGCTTGATGGCGCATTGAAATGGATTAAAATGAAAACCTTGCAATTACGTGCATGCTAAGAGTCCCAACTAAAGCATTGTCGCTAAAGAATACCGAAAGCAACTTTAAGCATTAAAGAGTTAATAAAATGACCTATGAGTGTTGTTTCTGTTCCATCCTGCTTCCTAAATGTCGTTGACAATCGCGTTCAAGTTCAACAGCTGGTTTGACGGATCAACAAACATGTGATTACATAATCATATATTAATATAATCACACCTACAAAATAAATAAACTCAAAAAATATTACCCAGTAAAGTTTTATTTGATATATAGTTATGATTTATTGACACTATGGAGCAGAATTGCTTGTCTCTAGTGTGGTTTCTTCAGTTTAGTGATGGCCTCTTGTCCAATCTGCCCACCAACGTGGTTTTAAATTCTGTCTGGTCCCCTCAGTCCAAGTGCAAAAAAAACGAAACGTGGCTACAAACATGTTCAGTTGTAAAATTTCTGGTGTGTTTTTCTGAACGCTGCTCTCGTGTACATTGGTAGTTAAAGACATCTACCATGCTGACGGCCGCTTCAGGTGGAGCTGTATTCGTCTGTCACTCTGTTGGAACAGTAGTCCTTAATACCTGGTGTGGTGGGGAAAAAAAACACATGCAAACGTGTATGAATTAAACTGTGTGCTGTCACATGTTTCTACACTTGAAATTGAAAACTTAAATATGTTCAGCACACGTGGATGTTCCTTTATTCCTCTTTCAACAACTGCTTCCCATTTGCAGTGATAACTTCTTCTTTCAGAATATTTAATCTGATATTGTGACATTATCCAAACCAACATGTAGTCATCAGAAACACCAGACATCCCTGAAAGTTTTCAATTTCTTTGAATTCTGTCTAGCATCGTTGCCAAACGCGCTACAGAAAGTGCTTGCATGTGCACATCAGGGAGGGTAAAGCCCACTCACTCTGCACAATTCTCTGGTACACTGCGGCGGCAGGAGAGTCGGGGACTTCTCTGAGGAAGGACTTTCCCTCGTCGCAGCTTCGCGCTATCCTCGGGTCGAGGGGAACTTTCCCGAGCAGCGGCAGATTCAAATCCGAACACATGCGCTCAGCGCCTCCGCTGGTTGGAGGGAAGATCTGTGACGTGTTCTGCAAAAGAGCAAAGAGGCCGCCAAGACATTCTGAAGTAAGAAGATTCTGCCATGTGGTCATCGTGAGATAGATCTACCAAGTACCAGGTCATGTGTGGTGTTATATGGCATATTATGATCTCTCTGAATGAATCATTAACCTTGCATGAAGGACAGACAAAGCCACTCATGTTCTCCACCACTCCAATGATTGGCAGCTTGACCTTCTGACAGAAGCGGATCTCCTTCCTCACATCCTGCATCGACACCTCCTATATATGAAAAAAAAAAAAAAAAGAATTAAAAGCACAGCCAGTGAGTGAGTGAGACAATGTTACTTGCTCAGGTGTCCTCTTCCGGTCCTCCTGCTGTTACAGGTCACATGAGGAAAACTACAAATGCAGGTAGAGGAGTGCAAACCCAATTGTCCCAGACTAGAAGTGGGTCTCTTACTGTGAAACCAAACTGCGCTGTTTGCATACCTCTCACCTTGGAGGTTAGCCAGAGTTGAAGAAATGAGGAAGTGATCATTTAAGCACCAGGAAATGTTCACCCCAAATGAAAGCAAAGAGTGATTTGGAGAAAAATATCAGCAACACCAACAATTTATTTCTGAATGGGAGAAAATGTCCCAATTTACCTGTGAATCTCTCATTAACAGATCAGCCAAAATCAAATGACTCCGTTGTCTGTTTTTCCAGTTTGACTGTGCATGACTGTTCAATCAGGTCGCACAATCTGGTAATATGGTCATTAAAAACCCATGTTTAGACCCGTTTTAATTGTTAAGCTCATTTTACCTGTGTTACACTAGTGGTTAAACTTCACGGTGCATGTTCTTTGTTCAAGATTGTTACAGTATGATAAGGAAATAAGCAAAGTGGCCGTGGTAGCCACAATAATCTGTCTTCCTGAATGTAAATATGCTGCCACCACATGTGCAAAGTCACACATAAGCAAAGTTACTGCATCTCTTTTTTTCTGTAAAGCAGTACCTAAAGAGTCTGGTTTAAGATCAGCTGTTAAACAAAATAATGATTTCAACATTAATTATAAATTAAAGTAACTCAGCAGAACATGTTGACATCGGGCTGGGCAAAATGGAGCAAATGTTACATCTCGATATTTTTTAGCTGAATGGTGATACTTATATATCTATGTTTTTCCGTGATGTAATCGGGATTTTCCCAAAGCTGCGAGTTCATTTTTTTCCTGAGGCAAACTCCTTAAAAAAAAACAGTCCCAGGGGTGTTCACAGAACGGGAGAGGCAGGGCTCTCTGTGTGAGACAGAAATAGTTGCAGCTCATGGAAAGAAATATATATAGTAATTTTAATGCAAAATAAATTATATTGATATAAACCATATTGTCTCATGCATTTGAAAAAAAAAAAAAGTACCGGTATATATATATTACAATCTCGATATATCACACAGCCCTATGGTGACTCATTTTAACTCTGTGTTTCTTTTATGACTGTTAAATGTGTATAATCTATGTTGTTACTCTACATCATTCCGGGAATTAAATGACAATCAAGTGAAAACCAAGATGCAGAAAAAGTACCCAGAGATGGAAATCCCCAACAACGCCAGCTCCATTCATCTTTCATAATGACAGGAGTGCCACAGAGGATGGGCGTGTGCATGCTTTACCTGCGGCGTTGTGATGATGACAGCTCCGTCCACGTGGGTGGAGCTCAGGTACTGCACGATCGATAAATGCTCGTCTGAGGTGCCAGGGGGCGTGTCCACAATGAGGTAATCCAGGTCTCCCCAGTCAACGTCCCTCAAAAACTGCTTGATCATCCCTGTCAAAGTGCGTGCATGTGGAGAGGGTGCAAATTTGTCAGGATTGTTAAAATATCATCACTTCTGACAAGGGTTTACCCATTTATAATGACTGACAACTGCACACAACTAAAAGCCCCTTTTCATTGTTTGTTTGGTGATGATTGACTGAACACAGGATCTCCCACTGTCCACACACAAATACACATTTGTAAATACACACCGTTCTTCTTTGGTCCCCTCCAGATCACAGCATCATCAGGGCTGCTGAGCAGGAAGCCGATAGACATGACTGCCAGGTTGTCTTCGACGTACTTAAAACACACACGCACAGATATCATAAATATGTTTTCTTTACCGAGCAAATAATATGAAATGTAAAACTTGTAGGACTCACCACAGGAGACCAGCCGGAGCCGCTCTGGTGCACCTGTGCAGAAAAGGAAAGATCATTTTACAGTCTAGAAACTAAGTAGAAACCATAAAATATGACTTGCACTTTTCTTGTCACATGTAACATATAACACACACACGCGTACACACACAGATGCAGCTGGAGACAGGCATCTCCGAACCAGATTTCTGTTTATATACCTCAACCCTGCTTTTTAACTTACAACCCCGCAATTATTTTAAATTGTAAAAATTTCAATAAAAAAATGCCAAACATTTTGCCACAGCTCACCTGTTCACCCTCTAAGCCCATTATCCTGGGAATGGATGGACCACAGATATCTACATCCAACAGGGCCACCTAAGAAGATTAAAAACAAAAACACTTTCAATCCCTCTCATATGTCCCCAATATTGTCCTGACAGTTATTAAACAACACACTAAGAATTTGTTAGGCAGTGTGAGCAACTATGTGAGTGACTTCTGGCGCTGTGGTGATTTCACAAGCTCAGCTCAAAACTAAGCTCTAGTGGTGCTCACATGATAGCAGGACATAACTTTTTCAGCTTACTAATCATTTTGAATTGACCTCTGTGATTTTATGTCACCTCCTTTGTGCTGTCATCTGCCAGAGCATGAGCCAGGTGAGCGCTGAAGGTGCTCTTTCCTACTCCTCCTTTTCCAGACAATACAAGGATCTTGTGTTTGACTGTTGACAGCTTTACTCCGATCTCTGCTATCGCTGGAATAAATAAAATGACAAATGCGATTGAGTGATTTGCAGTTATAAAGTATTAGTCATCCCTCTTAATACCAATGAATCAACTGTTTCAGACCACAAAAGTTACACCAACTGTGTGTCTCCAGTGGCTGTACTACTCAGGGGCGAACTCAGTTACCAGGGTCCGGGGCCTTGGTGGCTCCAGAAGCACAAAGCTTCTGGTTGGGACATCCTTGACAAGATGAAGATTTTCCTGCCTGATCACTGGTTGTACCTGGACAGTCTATGAGGGTTAAACAGAAAGCATTATCATACATTTGGCTATTGCGATTAGGAACTTACATGAAATGTTAGAGTTGTAAAACCTTAATTAAAACAATGGCCCCAGTTTTATAAATGACGAGCATCCAACATTTATAAAACAAAATAAAACTGGGGCCATTGTTTTGTTTTGTTTTATAAATGATGAGCATCCAACATTTAATATTCTTATACTGTTTAACTAAAACTACAGAAAGTGGAACTATAGTAGATTTGATTTATTTTAAGTGATTTTACTTGATATGCAGATTAAATACGGGGAATGGGTCATCTCTATCTTATATTGATAAGCAGTTCTTCCTGAAATATTACAAAGTTTGTGTTTTGTCATTTTAAACGTGAATCCAAAGTGAACCGTCACAATGACGCAGCAACATTCAAGCTCATTCTTTCTGCGTCACTTCACACATTTAGGGTCTTTTCGGAGCCTTGACATATGAGATTCATAAACATAATATGTAATTAAAATCGAAAAACACAAATTTAATCTGTTGAATGCCGTCAGGAAAACAGAGTAGAAAACTAATCCTGTGCCACTTTCATTTATTGTTTAACAAGCGTATAAAATGAGTCCAGATCAACACTGTATGTAATATCTAGTTATGTGCTAAACTAAATATTACAAATAAGTTCTAAAATGTCAAGATCATCGGCTGACAATTGAGAAAAGCGTTGTTTTGTTTTGATGTTTAAGTTTGTCTAAGGACAATGGTGATCTACAGTAAAGACAAAGGAAAATAAATATTTCGTCTACAGAGTTGTCCATAAAATGAAAAAATGTAAAAAAAAAAAAAAAAAGAAGAAGATATTTCAGATAAACACTCACGTTCTGGTGCGTTATCTGGTACGTCTGCCATTGTCGGACTGAGTCCGTCTGCAAAATGTTTCCCCCTTATTCAAAGGGTTCCGGATACGCACTACAATTCTGACGTATCGAAACAGGAAAGAAAAAAAATAAATCGAGTAGTTTATACATATTTATTCTGTAGTATATATCAGATTATTAATATCATTGTTTAAACATGACAAAGCAAGGCAAAATAAAACATCTGCGAAATTAATCAGAACCATCATAAAATAATGTTTGATTACTATGTACGTCTACTAGAAGGCGCTGTTTTCTCATTTATGTTGGAAATATGTCATCAAGACCAATTTTGGTCAAAACAGGTTTCATGTAGTGAAAAAAAAGAGATATATTTTTAATCTATTTATTATTTAATCGATTTATTTTTAAAAGCCTAAATGCGTCTACAATTTTATGCACAATATACACCATGTTGTGGTGTAAATATGTAATTGTGTCAGAAATTAATTTAACAGGTGTGTCTGGTTGCTAATCTATGCAAATCTCTTTGTGTTTGATTGGAGCTGGGTATTACCACAAATTGGAACATCTAGCCAGGGGGGTTTACTCTAAAGTTTAGAAATGTATCAAGTGGGATTTAAATGTATCAAGTGGGATTTAAATCATTAAATTAATCATGGTGGAAAAGCAGACTAGGCTAAATTTATTCAGGTAAAAAATATTTAGCACCTATTTGTACTCCATCTGATATCTGTTAGGTCAAAAAAATGTGAAAAAAATGTGAAAAAGTTAACAATACGGACAAGGAAGACACAATATTGATATGAACAACTACCAGGACTGTATGGTGCAACAGGAAGAAGTTACACAACATTATCTTTTATCTTTCTCTATTTGGCGGTTCAAGTTTTTCATAGAAATGTTTCACCTCTGCGAAATTATGAAGTTCAGAATCTCCAGAAATGCAATTATAGCATAGTTACTCTTCATATATGTGCTGTAGCCAGTGCACATTTGCAGGACAAAGCATAATTGCAAATAAACACGTGACCAAAAGTTCTAAAAACAGGATTTTTTGTAAACACATGAATATCCGGAAGGTAAAGGCTCAGTGTTGACACTACAGTTAACTAGAAACCATAAAATATGACTTGCAGTTTTTTGTGGAGCTGGGTTGAGTTGAGTTTTGTATTATATTATTGTATATGTATTATGTAAATAGTATTGAAATTGTTTATTAAATGAAGATAAAGACAAAGAAATTGATTTTTTCTGTGTAACAAAAGAGGATGTTATCCTCCTATTATTAAATTTAACCTTATCTCCGAGGTCAGTGCTGCACAAATGCCTTCGGGAATGGCTTCACGTGTGAAATCTCTAATATCTCAGACACATGCAGAAGTATCAGTTCACCCGTCCGTCACGGTGTCAGACACATTCTGTCCATTCAGCAAGTGTTGGGTCAGCTTCTGGTCACAGAGTTGCTCAGCACAAAAGTTAAGCCTTCTATACACAAACTGTCATCACGCTGACAGTGAGCGCCTCATCTTTATGAAGATTAACTGAGGTGTGTGTGTGTGTGTGTGTGTGTGTGTGTGTGTGTGTGTGTGTGTGTGTGTGTGGTGATATCACAGATATCACTGTATCACTAACCGAAGAGGAAGAAGGATATTTATAGGAAAAAAAGGATGGGTGTGACCTGTTGGTGCTATTAACAGCCTGTGCCTATGATGATGGGTGTCTGAGTTTTTGTAACTTTTAACAATGTCAACTTTTCTTTTATAGTACTTTTTCCCAATCGTGCAAGACAAAACATCCTTAATATTTGTAACCCTTATATACTTTAGCTCAATATGCGGTCACAAATTCAAAGAACTTGTTTGATAGCTATAGCACCTCATTTGAATTCTCCTCTTAGCATCCTGATCCACTGGAAAAACAGTGCCGTACTTGGATTACCTCAGTGTTGGTTTGCACAGTGCAAAGTACCTTGAAAATGCCACATGTATTTGCAGGAAAAGTTGACAGAGTCAACATTTTAACATGATATAAAGAACTATTTATTTGTTTATTTATTTCTAAATTTGTGCGTCAAAGTCACTAGCCGCTCACGAGCAACCGCTGGGACGTCACATTTGGTCCGAGTAGAGGGACAGACAGCCTCACCTCCTTTTCCTTTTCTGTCCATTTCTCCTCTTTTTATCTCTATGAAATTCTCAGCTGCTATGGGGAGGCGCGGGTCATCCCCTCCGGGACTATTCTCGGTTTTAAACGCACCTTGTGGGACCGAGCATACTGCCGTCTGACCAGCTGATCTGTGTCACAGAATTCGGCAAGTGTGTGAAATGTCAAAGGATTCTGGCATCCGTGTGTTGGTTCCACCATCATTATGTGAATTGCCCGTATGTATCACAGAGAAACAAACTCTCGTATCCCCAGGCCCTGACATCCTATGCCGCAGCATCTGCGTGTCCTCACACTTGCTTTAAGGGAATATGAGACTTTTGTGGAATTCTTTGTACCCCTTTCTTGTAAGAAAGAGACACAATCTCGCCTATAATTGCTATGAGACCGCAACTAACAGGCAGTTAGTTTTGTATAAACACCCGTTTAGAAAAAATGCAGAGATAAAAAGACTATATCTCCACCCGTGCAGGCTTCCCCTCGACCAGGCAGCTCAGATTTAGCCATGGATGCAGGCTCCCCCCACGCTGTGGGGGGGATTTCATTTTCTGTCCGCAATTGGGAAGCCGCAACTCCTTTTCTCTGGAAAAAGAAAAAGGCTCGCAAGTAAAATAGAAGTTGATTTCGTAAGCCTGTTAGAATTGTAGGATATTGCGCAATGCCTCTGTGCGGAAGGTCCAACGTGACGACCTGAAAGGGGAATTTCAGACTCGGATCGTGGACACAAGCCCCCCCCCTCCCACCGAAGAATGGAGGTCAAGCCTCGTTTGTAGATGGCTGACTTGTAGTTCCACCAAACCAACGGCTGACAAAGGTGCTGCTCCCGAAGGGCTCAGAAGCCCCCCCCCGCCGCAGCCAGGGGTGCTGGCTGATGGTTGGCTGGGTGGGGTCTCTGGATGTCTGCACAGAATAACCATTGTTATCCGGATTATTATCTGTTTGCGTGTCGGAGGTTGAGGGCGCAGTCACGACGACAATAAAAAAATATGTCAGCGCCACGGAAGGAAAGTCTTGTGTCATCGTGCTTATGTCGAGGAAGGAAGATTAGCCGGGCTATTTCTGGACACGCAGCAAAACTGACAGCTGAAAACCAGTCAGTCACGGCTGCAAACACTGCCGCGCCTAGAGGAATTCCAGGATAAGTAGCAAAGGTTCCCGAACATTGTTGTCCTCATCGACACCGTGGATGGAACAGAGAGGGGGCGATTGGATCGGACACGAACAGTAACGGCGGCTGTTTTATGGAGTTGGGCTTCTGCCTCTGGTCGTTTTCCTTGTTGACTCGAGGCCGGCTGCACCTGGCGTTTGTTTGCGCGCGCGTGCTCGCGGTTTCAAAGGACGAGCCCAAGAGCGACTGCCAGAATCCCGCGTCCAACGGCCATCGCCAAAGGAATGGTCCGGCGAGTTTTAGCAGCCCCTAGTGGCGAGGATATGGGGCCAGACGGGAGACAAAGGATCCCCTCTTAAATCTGCCCTCGCCCCGCCCCATTATAGTTTGGCTGTTTAAACAAATAAATGTAAATCAGAGCATGCAAATTCTATGAAAAGTAATACGTGTTTACGTGACATTTCCTCTGTCTTTTTTTTTTTTTTTTTTTTTCAGCAGAAGTGGTCAGGTTACGCGGGCCGGCCGCGCCCTGGGCGTGGTCGGTGGAGGGGGCGGGAAAAAAAGAAGTGCAAAACAGGTCAAGGACAGAAAAAAAAGGAAGTGAGAGGATTGTAGTTGTGCCCCCCCCTCCACCCCCACACCTTGTTTGCCAGTGATCCTCGCTGTTGTGAAGAGATCAGCCCTTCACATGTCAGAGGACGTTTCCCGTGTCCGCTATCCCTGCACGCTGCTGTGACGTCGCCCTGGTGCGAGCGATCCTCGCTGGCTGTGGTTCACGTCGACGACTGGAAGACGTTTGGGAATTATCCAGAAAAATTCGAAATATTCGTTTGTGCTGTCAGCGCCAGCTCTCCCACCAGCTGACGAGGGGTGGATGGGTGGGGGGGGGGGGCTGCAGAAAGCATCATTAATGCCAGCATTGTTCCATGTCTTCTCAGACTGTCTTCTATCTCTTTCCTCCTCTCTGGATAACGTGATGTGCGTGTGTTCTGCAGTACTATCGCTGTTGTCCTTTGCTATCCTTCGCTTCTGTGTGCGTATATTTTTCCTGCCCTGTTCAATCTGCCTCCTGCTGATTGCTGTACAGTAGCAGCCCCCCCCCCCCAACCACACACACTCACAGACACACACACACACACTTATTTGTGGGGACTTTTCCTAGACATACACTACACAACCCTAACCATCCCATCTAAGCCCAAACCCTGACCCTGAGCCTAAAGCCAATTCTAACCTCAACCATAAAACCAGGCCTTAACCTTTAAGTGTCTTTTTCTTTATAGAAAAAGGCCAAAATCATCCCACTTCGCAAACATGTTCCCACTTTGCTACTGGAAGGAGATACTTTTAATACTTGATAGGTAGCAGATTCAGGAACACACACACACACACACACACAGGTCTACAGCCAGACAGGAAGAGCCCTCCCCTTTTCTTCCCCTGTTCCTGTTTCTCACAGCATCTGTGTGTGCTTGTGTGTGCAGGCTCACGAGTGTTCTGGAGAGTGTATGTGTGTGTGTGGGTGTGTGTGTGAGTATGTGAGGGTGTGCGCTTGTGAGAATGTGAGTGTGTGGAGGGATGGGGGGGTCACGCAGGAGGCACCACATTACATGACAGAAGCTCCCGCCAAAGGCAACAACTGGCTGGATTCACTCCTGGAATGAAGATTCATTAAAGTCCCTAGAAACCTATGAATATTCGGAGACCCCAACAGCGGCTAAAGCTTGTGTCCATCGCTCATCGCAGTCCCCGAACCACACTGAAAATTTGGAAAACATTCCTAATTCTCACAGAAAGCCCAGAGGAGGCTCTCCCTCCTCCCCAAGATCTGCGTGACCCTTGATTTCACCATGCACCATGGGTCTTTTGCAGCAGCGGTCTTGGGGTCAATAGGTCACCAGTGCACCACCCTGATGGGGCAGCACACTGAGGATCTTCCTCCTCCACCCATTAGTCACGTATAACACTTTCATCAATCACGATGGACTTTAAACCTCCACCAGCGGCGCTTCCACTGTATGGATCTGCGGTTTGTGCGCTATTTTTGTCTCTTTTTGTGACTTTGTTTACTTTCTGGGCGGATCCTGATTTCATGATATTAATTAGAAAGGAGCACGTCCAACCCCAGTGGTGGGAGGGGGGGTCCCCGTGATCTAGTCCTGCCTCAGGTGGGAGACAGACTGGGTCTATGTATAATGTTTCAGGGTGGGGATGTAGGTTACCTCTGCTATAGGAATATAATAACGATAATATGGTCCAGCGGCGACGGGACCCTCACTTGTGCGGCGGACACCCGACACCCGGGAGACAGGTCCGACCTGTTCCCGCCGTTGGACGGCGGTGGTGGTAGGAGAGGAGGGGACGGGGTGTCTGCCGCGCCAACGCCTCGGGAGCGAGAGGACGATGGGATTGTTTTGTTATTCGCGCACAGCAGCAGCTGCAGGGCCCCCCCCCCGAAGACGACGCCGGCAGGGCCGGCCGTCGGGAGGCGGCCTGGACTGCGATCCCGAAGAGGAGAACGTGAGCCAGGGGCGGTTTCACAACAGACAGATCCCATCCATTCTTCATCCACGCGTTCCCCGTTACGTTTCTACGAGCGTATATTGAGCAGATGCGAACATGTGCAAGCAATCAGGGGACAATTTGTGGTCGGGAGAAAAAAACAAAAAAAACAAAAACCCAAAAAAACTCAAACTCGTGATTGGAGCAAACGCGCTGACGTCCCAGTTCTATACTGCACATTTCTACGCCTATGCGTTAAACTGAGATTTTGCCGATCAGCGCTCCGCGGGCGCGCCAGGGAAGAGACGCCTGGACGCCCTCGTGACCTCAGGGGACATTTTCCAGGCAGCCACTGATGGCAGTCTCGAGTTGTGGCTGCCTGGAGAATGCAGAGAATTACGTGCCACATTAACGAGCCGGGACAATGACCGCTTCATTCTCTCTCTGCCAGACAGTCCCGACTGTCTCCGTATGACCCCACAAAAGAATCCCATCCTGTCGCCGTGGTAACATCCGTCTGTCACTGCATCCTGAGGAGTTGATATGAAAACCATATGAGCGCTCCACGGCTTTAAACACCGTGGTGAGACAGAGGTTGCTCCTTTTGTGGCTCTGGTTAAAGGGATATTTCGCCTCAAGTTCAGCTGCCATATCAGCGGATGGGCAAAGGGGTCTCCGGGTTCGCGTTATTAAATGTTCCAAAATGGATTCTTTAAAATCACATTAAAAGATCACAAACACTTCTAAAGGAGAATGACAGGGCGAGCTGCGGCGGGAGTCCTCAACCGGCCCAGTCAGGCTCTAACCAGTTGTTGGACCCTGACAGAACTAATGAGGGAAAGAACAGATGAGCGTGTGCTTTTGTGTTTGCAGAGGCAGCAGGGTGCACTTTAATAAGCCTCAATTAACAGATAATCCAACTCATGCTGCTCACCAAAAACAGTGCAGCCGGAAAAATGGAGATGGCCGGATGAGGAGCAGGGCCTGGATCTCCTCTGCCTTCACTGTTTTCGTGCACTGTTAAGTCTTCCTCTCTTGATCTGTCTTTATCTGCTTTGATCCTTTTAATTTCCTCTTTGCCTACTTCTTTGTCGACCTCTGTTTTCTTCCCTCCTGCTTTTCATGTTTGCTGTGTGCAGAAACACAGACACACACACACGCACAAGCGCTCACTCCCTTTTACTGTCTTTGTGAGGACATTGATAGACATGACATATTACCCAGCCTCACCCTAACCCCAACCATCCCAACTCACCCATAACCCTGACCCTGACCCTGACCAAAACCCAACTCTAACCTCAACCCTAAAACCACGTTGTGACCCTCAAACACTCCTTCGAAGTTGGGACCACATTTTCTCACTTCCCAAAAGTGTCCCGACTTTCCTCGTAGAATGAGTAGTCTGGTGCTGAGCAAGAGCAACAGCACATTCAAACACACATTTATAATGAGAGACAGATTTCAGTCCCCTTGTATGAATCACACACACTCAACCACTTCCACCAGTATTTGTGCTTCCACCTCTGCGAGAGCGTCGAACCGGAACCGGGCCTGACCCTTCAAACACACCCTGAATCTGAGAGGAACAGCATGTCCTCACTTTCTCAAACGCCCCCACTTCGGCGCAAATTCACACTCCAGCCCAATATATAACATGGACAAGGACACACACACGCACACACACACACGCACGCATACGCGCACACCCAGAAGCCACGCCCACCCGCGGCCACCAGGTCCCTCCCAGGCGCGCTCGCCAGAAGGCGCGCTCCTCCGGACCTTTTCCTCTCGGTCGTCAAGTTCAGGTCCTGCCGCTGCGCTCCGGACGCTGGCCCCGCTCCCTCGAACCCCCTTTATGATCGCTCTTCTCCCACAAGGACAGTCGCTCCTCGGCCCTCCAGACTTGTTTTCACCTCGACCTCGGTGAGTGAACGCACTTTAATCGGCTCGCCGTTTCGAACTAAATGTCTATATTTATAACACGTCCTCCGCGGGATCCACGACCCATTCAGATGCAGCCTGGTTGCAAAAATTTTTTTTTACACCAATTAAGTAAAAGTTTTATTTTTCTACTCTTATGGTAGTTTTAGGCTGGGTTTTTGATTTTTTTGCCCTCCAAGGTTTTTTTTTTTGCAGTTTTTTTGCAGCTTTAAGCGCTGAAAAATAAAAGGGGCGTCTCCCAGTGTGTCCGTTGAAGTTGGGTGAAAGGGTGAAAAAAGTGTCCCTTTTTTCCCCCAGTGCACGCAGGAAATTAATGCGTGTTTATCTTGCGACGGAATGTAAAAGTGTTGCCATGGATACAGGAGACCTTCCTCAGCAGCGAACATACCAACCTGCCCATATGGCAACGCTGCATTCATGCCTCACTTTCCTGGTGCTTTGGGGGGGGCTGTGCGTGTGTGTGTGTGTGTGTGAGTGTGTGTGTGTGGGAGGACATTATTGAGCTACAGTGAATCATTAAATCTGACCTTATGATGAAGGCTCGACTCTCAACTAATTGGTTCATTAAGTATTAAGTAGTAGCTGATTATTTACCACTGCCTTGTTAGTGTGCGAGAAAACCAACAAACAAACGAAAAACAGTACAAAAAGGAAGTAGAAAAGTGGGTATTTTGAAGGTGGATATTTTCTGTCATTTCTGTTGCCTGCTGCTTTATTTACACCTGTAGATGGAAACTGTTCGTGTTTTTGGAGAGGGGAGCCTTCCCACAGGACTGATGTTTTCAGTGGATTGAGGGGGGGGAGAAAGAAAAGGAAAATCACCTTTTTTTTTATACCTCTGTGTGTGTGTGTGTGTGTGTGTGTGTGTGTGTGCGCGCAGGTTGGAGTCATCGCTCTGTGCTGTCACTTTAGGAATGCGTGTGAAAATCCAGTCCTCCCCCACCACACACACACACACACACACACACACACACAATCACACACAAATCTATTGCATCATAGTGCACGATTGGCATGACGTAGTCGACTTCATGGGGATCCTTCTGAATGATTGTGCTTACTAATGTGTTTCCTGCTTGCATAATTTACATATCTATATCTCCACTTGATCCTCGGCATCTTAAACTGTCCCCAAAGGAAAAAAACAAAACAAAAATGTCAACTCTGAGTCTAGAAGGGCTCAAACTCGTCATAATTCTTATAATAGATGAGTCATATCGAGACGGAGGAAGCTGAAGGTGCAGCTAGGGCTGCGCGGAGCTGCGGATCTGCAGCCCGGCTCCTGGATTGCAACACTCTGGGTCTGGCTTAGCCTCCCGTGACACCCTCAGGTCAAACTGCCTCATGAATGATAAACATGTGCAAATATCGAAGTTTTATCCAGCAGCTCATCCTGCTGGAGGTTTCCAGCCTGACCTAGGGTCTCAGGTCCGCCAAAGCCCTCTGAGACCGTGTGGCATCGATCGGATCTCTCCGTCATCCGCCCAGCTATGTGGAATCGAGTGTGTGAACGCACATTTACGCCCACGGCTGCTTGCGGGGTTTTTTTTTTTTTTTTTTTTTGCCCCTGTGTGCTCTCTGTAAATAAAACAGTGTTTGGTCACAGGCATGGCTCCAAGGAAGATGGGCCTTTTGTGTTTTCTGTAAAAATAAGCTACAGCTTGGTTATTGGTGTTGTGTATATACACATACACGCACACACACACACATAAACACACACGCACACAAATGCACAGGGGGTTTTACTCTTACCACAAACTGCTTTTTAATCCCTGAAGGCCGTGTTTATGGGAAACAGCAGGCCAAAAACATGCGGATATGCAGGAGTTCAAAAGGTGTTGAGTGTTTTTGGTGGGTTCCCCTGCTGATAATAGACTGCTGGGGACCTGAACGCAACTGGGACAGTTTGTATTCTGAGGAGGTTTGATTTGTGTCAGCCGGTGGGAGGAAAATGTGTTTCATTGACTGTAAACCGCACTGCTCAGTAAGCAGCCAGGGGGCTCCACTGCGACTGGATCTGACATGTGTGTCTCTTCCTGGGTGAGCTGTGTCCACGTCCAAAGATGAGAGAGAGAGAGAGAGAGAGAGAGAGAGAGAGAGAGATGCACGGGGAGTGGGATGTGAGAGAGACGGGGGTGTGAGATTCAGAGGCCCAGTTAAGTCTGTGGCTTTGTGCTTCATGAAAGAGTAAAAAAAGGACATTAAAAGTCAGCATTTTCCACCAGGCAGCTCTCTCTCTTACACACGCACGCACGCACGCACACGCACACACACACACACACACACACACACACACACACTCTTGTGCTGAGCCCAGTCCCCAGCCTCCCATTATGAGGCTGAGTGGAGAGCAGGAATGACATCGTGTCTGTGTGTGTGTGTGTGTGTGTCCGTGTGTGTGAGTCCGTGTGTGTATGCGTGTCAGAGTGTTTGTGTATTTTAACACAAAATAACATGAATGTGACCCACTTTCAGTTTCAGTGCGTCACAACCCAGATACAGACCCGTACAAGGTTGCGGGGTGGTTCATGTCCGACCGTCGTAGCTGAGATCCGGAGGCGCGTGTGTGTGCGTGTGTGTTCAGTTGCTCCTCAGTGTGTGTCCTGCAGTGAATAAAAAGCAGAAAGTGCATTTTTGAGTCATGCATTCCAAACTACTGGCACCAGTGTGTCGCATCTACCCTGTGTGTGTGTGTGTGTGTGTGTGTGTGTGTGTGTGTGTGTGTGTGTGTGTGTGTCACCTGTTGTCCGGTGTCAGAGGTGAACATCAGTCGCCCCCGTGAGGCTGCAGATTCAGTTCGACTCCTCCAGGGAATTCCGAAGGCCTCTCAAAGGCCGCAGAAAGGCGCCGTTCTCCCCCTCATTGATTCTTCATCACGTCACATCGAGATTAGAGTAACGACATCAGGGGAATCCTTGACACAGTCACCCTCCTGGTTTATGTGTAACCTGCATTACGGGGGAAATCTGTGCAACTTAATCGAAACACAGAAGTTTCTTTAGGGCATTTTTTTTCCCCCGAAACTTCAGGTTACTGGATCCACGGCGGGCCGTCTCGATGACACGGCCGTTAGGGTTGACTCTGTGGCCCTTTCTAAAAATACAGCAGCGTGTCACGTTTCCGCACACACGGAGATGTCGGCGGTTTTGTAGATTATTCCATGTCCGCTGCGCACGGTGGGAAAAACGCGGGTTTGCGTCAGCTTCCGGTGGGGCAGCCTCAGGCGAGACAGATGGATTCTAATGGCGGTCGTCGATGCCAAAGCTGTGTTTTTGCATAGCAAATTCCGACCCCGTCGAAATCCGGACACCGCTCTCCAGACCTCGACTTCAATTGAACTCTTCAACGCAGCCTCGTTGCTTACAAGGGGGCGTCTGCTCCAGTGCCACACCCCCCCCCCTTCACCTTTGAAGTTGGCCCATTCTTCTTTGTTCTCTGTATGCCCTCTCTTCCTGCGCACCACCGCCACACACACACACACACACACACACACAAAACAAAACAAAACAAAAAAACCCAAAACAAAACAAAAGTGTCACCCGTTTCCTCTCGGGGTGGAGGACATGTTTTTATTGTGACTCCCTGATGGCGCTGCCTGCTAATTCCTCCTGTTGTCTGGGATTGTGTGTGTGTGTGTGTGTGTGCGTGTGCGCGTGTGCGTGCCTGCCTGTCTGCACTCCTGTGAGCTCTTAAACACGCGTGTGTCGCTGCCTGCTCGGCCTCCGAACATGCGCTCTGGTGTTAAAACAACAGTGAGCAGCCACTTTGCTCCTGTGACAGCAGCAATGTGAAGTCCAGCAGGAGGACGCCGCGCTTACCCGCCGAGTGAGCGTTTTCCTCATAAACTTGATGTATTTATTTATTTATTTATTTTTTGGGCCGGTGGAATATTACGCCACGTTGATGGAATTCTCGCCGGTGACGTCGGCCGCGTTCGCCCCGGCCGGGTTCGGCCCAGCGCGGGGTTCACCCCGCGCGCCCGCATTCCGCCCGCGCCGGCCGTCGCTAACGGGACAAACGTGTCCAACCCTCGCCTCTTCCCAGCCTCCTCAGCACCGACCGCCGGCCCGGCGACAGTCGCAGACCGCCGCCGCAGACGCTCCCCGAGACCTTCGCCCGCCCTGCCCGACAAACGGCCGACGAGTGACACCCCCCCCTGCCGCCGCCGCCGCCGCCGCCGCCGCCGCCCCCAGCACCCACGGAAGGGCAGCCATGTTGATCATCCTACTCGGCATCGTCCTCTTCCACCTGGCTGCGGTCATCCTCCTCTTAGTCGCCACCATCTACAATGTGAGTAGCGAAGGAGTCGAGGTCAGCCGACTGTAAAGGCGCCTCCCTCTAATCCCGGTGTCCCTGCGTGGTGTAGGCGTGGTGGGTGGTGTCCGCGGGCAAGCAGGAGGTGATCTACACCGACCTGTGGTACTCCTGTAACTCCACGTGCTACCCGGTGGAGGACAGCCATACTGTCAACGCAGGTAGGTGTCGCCGTACGCTTGCGTCGCCCTCTGACAGAGGGCGGGGGTCACCAACGGCCTTGGTATCTAATGCCCCCCCCCCATCTCCTCCTCTCTCTCAGCCTATCTGCAGGCCGTCCAGGCCACCATGATCCTGGCCAGCATTTTGTCTTGCATCAGTTTCTTTGTCTTCATCCTTCAGCTCTTTAAGCTGCAGCAGGGAGAGAGATTCTTTTTCACCGCCATCATTCAGCTACTGGCCTGTGAGTGACACCACGCACACGCACGCGCGCGCGCGCACACACACACAGTGTGTAGACAGTACACAGAGCTTCTCAGCTGTGTCAACAGTTGGTCGACTGTAAAGGTAGTTTCAGTTGTTAGCTCCAGCACGTCTCCCCGCTGTCAGCTTCTGCCTCAACACCGCCTCCGTAAGTCAAGCGTGGCGTAAACAAGCTGTGTTCATACGGTTCATTTAGATCCCGATTGTCTCTCGTATATAGAATGCTTTGAGGAACGCTATGAATTGACCCCGCAGCGGGAACTAACCGAGCCATTCAGCTGCTGTTAAAACGAGAGGTCCGGCCCAGTGGTGTGGGACCCCAACCTTCTGACCAGGCTCTATTTCTGCCTCCGAGCAGAGGGAAGGCCCTGCTGGGACGAAAGGGCCAGTTTGTGCTCCTCCTGACATGTTTTCTGAACGGTGTGTCAGTGTTTAGAGCCCTTTAACTGGGCACGCACGGCTGGGGCGTCTCGGGTTTTTCCTCCATGCTGCTGCTCACCGCTCTTCATCAGTGGAGAATCAGAGAATTAGATGTTCTTGCACGATACCCTGTAACCTCAGCTACAGTAACATTGATTCAACACAAAGTCCACAGCTCTAAGAACATGCCTCTGCTCTGGCCTACCTGCCTTCCCTCGCTGGTCTCATTGGTGAGCCGTCTTCCTCTCTCTTCCAGCCGTGTGCGTGATGATCGCGGCGTCCATCTACACGCAGCAGAAGGACAGCTTCCACGTGGCGAGCCTCCGGGACGGCTCGTACGGCGCCTCCTACATCCTGGCCTGGATCAGCTTCCCCATGACTCTCGTCAGCGGCTTCCTGTACCTGGTGCTCAGGAAACGCAAATAGGACGCCTCGGCCCGACGCACCCGACAGCCGCACACCCCTGTGCCGTTTAAATGTGTTCTCACTGAAGGTGGAGCGTGAGGACTCGCTAAACTCTCAGGTGTTCCGTGTGCAGGCCCGTTTCTTACCTGATTTCCGATTTCCAAAACATACTCCTCTCCTGTTGTCGTCTACTGTTCCCAAACTTCCCCCAATGTTAGCACACAGATGTGGCTGAATCTTAACGGGAGCCTTATTTTCGTTTCCTTAGGCAGGTTTATTTGTACATATTAGTTAGTTTAGGTAGTGTCAAGAAAGCTGAGACTGAACCTTAAATTCTATCTAATCTTGGCTAGGAGCAGTAGGTGTGGTCGAAGTTGATTTTAACCCCGTTTGTGTTCTTATTCTACTGACCAACGATGATGTGCTGTGATTTATTATTTTTTTTTCCAGTCAAAGACATAGACGCAAACTTGAACTATGAATGAACGTTTCTCTGTTATTTGTATGCTTTTGTCAAGCTTTACTGAACAGGTTAAGGCTATTTATTGCTTGGATGCACTGGTGTGCGCGCACCTGCGACTGCACTCGTGTGAAGGCAGTCTCGCCACGTCTTTTTTTTTTTTTTTTTTCTTCCTCTGGCCATCGATCTCCTGTACTCCATTCACTTTTCCTGTCATCATCCTCATCATCATCATCATCATCATCATCATCATCATCATCATCATCATCATCATCATCATCAGCAGCAGCAGTTCCCAGATTCGCTGGGTTCTCGTCTCGGACTGCTTAGCGCTCTCGGTGGTGCACTAGGTCTTTTTGTCACAAAATAGGTTGCGCATGATGCAGAAAAACTCAATCGCGATGTGGATGCTTGTTGTTAAAGTGTCACCTTAAGACTTTTTGACCAAACACAATCAACTTACAATGAGATACAGTTTGAAAATGTTTTTTTTTGTGTGCGTGAAATACTTTTAAATATAGTTTATTACTCAAACTTTTAAAAAAAAGAAGAGACTCTTGATTTGGAACTAATATTTTAAATGTGTGTATTATTTGACACCTTAACCATTAAGTACAGAAACAACTGTTAGGTTGTCGAAAAAAAAAAAAAAGGTATTTATTCAGTTGTTTTTCCTAAAAAAAATGCTTTATGAAGTATTAATCTGAGTCTCATGTTATTAAATGGAGGCATGTTCAACGGTGAATGAATAATTGGTGTTTTGTACACGTCACAGGTCAAGACTGTAGCCATGGAGGCTAACCAAACATCATATTTATTTTGACCTCTGTTGAATCATCGGCTTCTGTGATCTGTAAAATAAAACTGTTTTTGTTTTAGTAAGCGTTTGTTTGATTGACACTATTGACCTTCAGGATGCAGAATCGTAGTCAAACACTCCTTCAAGAGTGTCAAGAACATCCTTGGTGCTTGTAAGGCAGCATTCCAACTGATATCTGATGCTGATCACCTCCTCGTGAGTAAAAAAAAACCAAACGGTGCTTTCCCCCCTTTTCACAGATGTGTTTTACAATAAATAAATTGTGTGGTAAAACAAACAAGTCTTTTCTTCTTACAGCAGCCATGGCCCGTCATAAATAATATCATTTTGCTCTTCAAAAAAATGTAATTCAGTTTACAAAGACTGATAACCAACACCAGCTGGTCACAGAAGTTTTGTATTTAGAACCTGGAATGCAGGAATCTTTCAGAACAATAGTGGGTTAAAAATCAGGGCCTGGACTCATTTTTTGAATCGCTTATTCCATTAAATTTAATTTGCCTTTCAAGTTGGGTTAAGACATGCTTGCGTCTCAGGGCAGCCTCCAGCAGGTGGCGCTAACCCGCGCTGGAACTGATTATCGAGCCCAAGAAATGGAAAAAAAAAAGAGAAGAAAACGGTGAGCTGAGCTGAAATTGGATGGTGAAGTTGGAGGAAGGTCAATATTTCACAAACACGTGAGCGGGATCCTCTTAAATATTCGTATTTGACAGGGTTTTGAGTGTGATGACGTGAGCGGCTTTGTGACTTTAGGATTGTATGGACAAGTCATATAAATGGATGAACAGATGAGAAGACTAGGTGTATTTATTTGGCTGAGTTTTCTTTCTGAGGAAACATCTTTATTAATAAAGTGCCCCCTTAAGGTCCTATATGACTTTTTTTTCCCCCATTCCCCCCATTTTCAAGCTTAATAGTTATGGTTTCTGTACATCATTAGTCCATCTGCAATTTTTCAATGTGACATTTATTGCCTGAGTTTATGAGCTATGAAATGAAGTCATTCTTAATCTGTCTGTCTGTGTTCAGTATGGAGCGCTTCCCCTCCTCGCCATCGTCACCAGGATCCAGTAATAAAAAGTTTAAATTCTCTCAGTTTGATGTAAGTACTGATGAAAAGCATTTTTTTTTACCCAAAGATATTACTTTTGCCCTTGGTGCATTTGCAGATGCAATTATATGTTATTCTCAGTTCCAGGTGAAGACCCCGGCTCTGCCATGTTCACTGTCTGTGAATGGTGTCGATGTTGATGTCTGCAGGTGCAGAGGCTGATTGAACAGGAAGTTCGCAGTGCAACGGAGAAGAATGAAGCCAAGCTGAAGGGTCTAATAGAAACTATTGAGCACCTTGATTGCGACATCGACTATGAAAACAGCATCCAGAAATTGGAGGTTGGTAGGAGTGGCTGAAACTAGACTTACAACTGTATAATATCCAGAAACAGCCGTTTTTGTAGTGCCATCCATTTGGCCAATAATTTCTTCCACTATTAGGTCATATTTTAGGATTTGTCTCTGGGGGAGAAAAGGACCAAACATGAAAAATGTCTCAGATTATTGGTTAAAAAAAACTTCGCGATTCCCTCCATCAGGGGAGAATTAACACAGTGTCCCAGAGGGCCAAGGCTGCTCTGGCCCAGATGGCCAAGCGAAAGACCAAGGTACCGATGAACAAACACACACACACACACACACACATACACGCACACACGTGTGCATGCACCCAAACAATTACTGGACATCTAAATTGATCATTGTGCACATTCTGATGTCATTTACTCACTGTGATTACTGTAATCTCTGTCTGATTGCAGGCCCTGACATGTCTGAGGTACGTACAAGGGGTTTTGGGACTTGGACCTTTAAAAAAAGAGACACAAACATACAGAAAAGTCATTGTATGCATCATATCAGCAATAAGTTAAAGAAGTCCATCTCATAAAAAGATGGAGAAATATCTGCATGTAACACAAGAGAATCTGCAGGTAACATGAAATTTAAGGTTAATAAGAGTTACCTGGTTTTAAATTCAAATGGACGGTCTTTTCTCTGGCCTCATTTATTCTTTTATTTATTCCCTCTTTCTCTCTGATTTAATGTCGTTACTGTGCAGCTCAGACCCAGAGGACATATCGCTGGAAACCACACCGCAGCGTAGCAGCCTCGCACGTGTGTTTGTGTTAACAATATTAGATTTCACACCTCAAGTTCTTATTTAAATGCATTTTTTTTGTTGGTTTGTCAGGCGACAAAAGTGGTGAAGAGCGCATGCAAATGGATGAAGAAATCTTCCAAATCATGGTGATTTATTCTTTGAATCAGCCCGGTTCGTTAGATTTTGGAGACGTTTAAACTGGTACTTCTTGCTAAAGGAAACCACAAAAAGGGCACTAAAGAGGATGCACGACGACAAACTCGGTAAGTTTTCCTGTATTTTTTTTTTTTTTTGTGATTATAAAAGCTGTTAACATTTCTGTATCCACTGAGAAATAAAACTGACGCGAAAGCCGGCGAAATGGCTCAAATTAAATCAAAGGAGCCCGTAAGTCTACGGAGGAGTGACGTCCTCATTCTCCCCTCCGCTGCTTGTCACTGCACCTAATCTGGGTTAAGCTCTGACGGCTGCCGCGGCAGATTTAGGCGAGGAGCGCCGTCCTCCGGCTCCTGCTCCTCACCTCAAGGTGGGACCATCTGGCATGGAGAAGGGCATCTCAAAGGAAGAAGCTGAAAACTGGCCAAAACCAGAGACTCCTCCTGGCGGGATGCCCCCTCCTCAGAGGACAGGTCTGAAGTGCTCTGGGCAGGTAGGGCCTCCTCGTACCCCCCAACCCCCCCGTCCTCCCGAGTGACACCTCCCCCTTTTTCTTAGAGCGAGCAACCGTACCCTCCTCTCCCATCCGCCCCCTTCCCCTCGGTGCTCCCCTTCGAGGCGGCGTCCTACAGCATCCCCCCGAAGCCCTCGGTACGCCTGGCTCTCGTCAGGAAACCAGCCAGGCTCTCAGTGCTGTGGAACGTGGTGGAGGAGGACCCGTCTGCACCACCCATGGACAACTACACGTAAGGAAACCGCAACTCGGCCCAGAGTCGGGATGCGGGAGTCGCTGATTCCAGGATGAGAGCGGTTTCCGTGGTTGTCCGTTGGTTCTCGTAGAGCTGTTTTTGTGATTGGAGATGTTTGGTTATGAATACACACACTGTGGGTGATTTGCAGGTGCTTGGAAAAAAAAAAAAAACAACATGCATTTAAATATTTTTTTCTGTTGCCCCCCCCCTCCCCCCCCCCCCCTCCCCCCCCGCAGGATTTACATGTCGGTGGAGACGCGCAGGGGAAGCGGGCTTTTCTCTGGCTGGACTCGGGTGGGGCTGGTGCAGGACAGACCCCTCCCCATATGTGTCATGATCAGCAAATCCAAGCCCGGACACAAAGTGGGCGTGGCCGTGGTGGGGAAGGACAAGTTCGGCCGGTACGGGCCGTACAGCGATGTGGCCACGGCGAACATCCCCGACTAGAGCGGAGGGGCTGGGGTGCGGCGTTGCTTCCTTGTTTGCTCTGGATTTATTTGCTTTTTCACCAGCAGTGATGGAAGGTTTATGTTTATTTGATTTAGAAGAGTCAGGTGTTGGCTCTAACAGCAGGAACCTTATCAGCTAAATGACCCAGTGAACCGATTGCCCGTGTCGCTTAATCCCAGTCCTACATCAGCCAATCAGGGCAAGCTTTCACTCACCTGCGGCTTTTCCTGTTCACGTTATTAGCTGTGAATGGTGGGTGTGAATCTGTGAGGGGAGCCATTAATCCCACACTGAGTGGCTGCTCACAGCATCAGCAGCAGAGTGTCTGTGTGTGTGTGTGTCTGTGTGTGTGTCTGTGTGTGTGTGTGTACCCTTGACCGGTGGGGAATGCACACAGAGTGATGGGCCTCCCGAGACCACTTTAAAAACACACACTCGCGCACGCCCGGTGGCCTAATTAGAGCTGACAGCGGCGGAGCAAGAGCTTATGAAAAGAGGGCGAAGAGGGGAAAAAAGAGGGTGAGGGGGGGAAAGCAGAGGTGGAGGAGGGAGTGATTAGGGAGCAAATGAGTTCTTTAAAGTTTTAAAGTGAAGTGTTGGCAGAACGATGACCTGCTTCCCTCCTGGAAAATGGATGATGTCTTAATACCCCCCCACTTAATAAAAGCTGTGCTTGGGTCTTATTTCTGTGGACGTGGACGCCTCTCTTCTCTGGACATCAAAGTATTCTCAAGTCAAGTATGGTCTGCAGGCCGGCTGAAGTTTGTCTGAGAATTGTGTCACATCAGCAACTCTGCAGCAGAATGGCTGGAAAAAAAATGAAAGAATAAGAAGAAGAAGAAGAAAAAAAAAGTCAGAATTCCTCAAAACTCATCAACCCTGAGGTGAGACGTGATAAAGGCTTTCGCTCAGGAAGCTGTCTTATAATGAGCTGTGCACCTCCGGGGTGAGGAGCAGCAGGAAGCCTGTGGGCTCCCTGCCATGATGGTTTTCCATCGGTTCGCAAACATGCACATTAGGTTGATTTGATACTCTAAATCCCCATCTAGTGACTGGGATAGACTCCAGTCTAACTGACACCAATGAGGTGGGTAAACTGATGGACTTAGAGCAAAGCTCAAATAAGCTGCACTTTCTTCCTTCGAAATGGAAAATGAAATAATGTTAAAATAAAAACGTAGTTTTTCTTGATGAATGATTGACGCATCTAAAGGAGCATACATAGATGCATTCTAGTAGTTGACCACTAGATGGGAGTGTTTGACAGGATATGGACTATAGGAGACGCGCTGACGTTGCATGAATGTTGAGTTTAGGTTTGCATAAATAGACTTACTTATCCTCAGGAAATATGTGTGACTTCCAGACTCATATGAAATTCCTGGTGCGTGAATGAACAAACAAAGCAATCTCCCTTTTCACATGATGCAATAACACGATGACCAGGGTTACTTGATCAGGATTCTGCACACGGTAACACATCAGTACGAGACCAAAGGCCTCGTTGCCTGAACCGAGGAGCTGTTACCAGACTGGATGTCATCACCTTTGATTTATCAGCCCTTTCGTGTTGGGAACAAAGACAAGGAGAAGAAGAACAAAGGCAGTGAGAAAATCCCCCATCAGAGCTCAACCTTTCTGGTCGGAGTGTGACAGTTCTGCAATGATTTTCTCCTCACTGCTTGTTGTCAGAGCGGGATTACAAATGCTACACACACACATACACACACACACACACACACACACACACACAAATGAAAATCTGCCATTTCCTTCATGCATGAGTCACCCTGTGTTTGAAATGTATTTATGCACATTATTTATTCATTGTTTTAAATTTGCCCATATGTTGTAAAGGGCAAAGCACATCAACACTTTTGAACGTTCTTAAAAAGTTACAGAGCGTCATAAAAACCTGAAATCATCAGCCACTGCCTATGAGCAACATAGATAAACTTGGCCACAAATAACTGAAGTTTCGTTTTGTTCCATTTTTCCTTTAAATATAATCTGCTGGGTCAATAATCTACACACAATTGGAGATGTGTAGAGATTGCTGAGGCTCTGCATGTAATAGATTTCCTACTTCAGGCTCCGGTGCCAATATTTACGGCTCCCCAGTCAACCATGAGAGCCTCGGGTACTAAAAGGGTTATATCCGTTGCTGCAGTTAAATTAGCTGGCTTTAAGGATGATACAGACCATAAAACATTCATCCCTTACCTCTGTGACATCGCGGGCACATCGCGTATAACACCGCTATTCTCAGACATTCCCATTTGCCTGAGATCACGCAGCATCATTTATGCAATATGATAAACCTCCTTCCATGTTTTCACGTGTTTAACATTTTTCTGAATCCCTCAACACATTTTCCCCTCCAGTTAAAAGTTTTGTTTAAGCTTCAAGTTTAGATTTAATCCTTAAAATACCTTATCAGACTGTAGTTCCTTACAAATGTGGAGGAAAGGAATCGGGCAGCGGCGACAGCTGATAAGAATGTTAATGCAACATTCGTGTTTGACAAGTTTTAGCATGAATATTTTAAGAAAGTGCTCAATAGTTAAATCTTTAAATCTAAAAGCCAGATCTTTTTTTTTAAAGGTTCTCAGAGCAGAGTCTGAATACAAAAGACGAATGCGCCAACATCTGGACCACAGAATTTCAGGCTATCCCAAGTTTTCTTAATTTCTTTAGAACTAATTTAGTTCCTGCTACACCAGGAACTAATAAAGAATATCTTGGTTTGGAGGCATACACAAAACAATGACACAACATTTTTAAATGCTCCAGTTCACAGTAATGATAAATAAGTACGTAAATACACTAAATATATATGAATATATATGAATATACTACATGTGCCTCCCTTTCTGCATGTCTGGGTGACTCAGCTGTTGCTTCTGGACGCGATCATCCACAGTTGTTGGTGTAGCATCATGGACATTGTGATTAAGATCCAAATCGGCTTTGCGAGATGCTGCCGTTAAACCAGCTTACATCACTTTGTGAAAATGGATTCGGCCCCTATCTCCTGATAACACATTTAAATGAATTCAATTCAGCTAAATTAACAACCTTGCAGTTGCTCTTCCTCCTGATGGTGCAAATGCAGCCGCAAAAAAAAGTTCCAGCGCCCAAAACTGTACTTGCAACCTTCTTCAATAATCAGTGCAGCTTATCAGTGAAGAAGAGGAGCTATATTGACTTCTATTATAGGTTTTATTGCCTTTGTTTCTTGTTTCGTTTAACCGGTATAATCAAGTGTTGTGTGTAATAGATTGTGAAAATGAACAAATGGTTTGCAGGCAACAGCAGCAGCTCTTTACTGGGGTTCAGATGAGTGTTTGCTTTCTTATCTCTATAAAACTGTTAAGGCATCACGCCTTTGAAAGCACACACACACTCTCTCTCTCTCTCTTCACACACACACACACACACACACACACACACACACACACACACACACCTGCATGCTTCCAGTAGGTTAAAATCAAGGCTCCCGCATAAAAAAGCACCGTGTAAGTGCATTTCACTTTTTGCTTCTTCGCGCGACCATAGACCTGAGTGTGTGCGTGTCCTGCCGAGCTCTGAAGGAGCCTCCTGCAGCTTGATGTTTCCATTCTTTGCTGTCATGAATATTTGATTCGGCTCACCGTCCCCGGAAGGTTCCATCCGAATGAAAGTTAAAACACAACAAACTACAGGAGCAGCATCGGCGGCAGTAGCGGAGGAGGAGGAAGAATAAGAAGAAAAAGAAGAAGAAGATGATGAAGATGAAAATGAAGAGGATGAAGATGAAGATGAAGAAGGTTGTGAGAGTGTAGAAGCAGCCTGGTGTGTGGTTGATGGTTGGAAGCATCTTTTTTGTTTCCCCTCACAGCTCACATCCCCTGACACCACTGAGGAAAGAAAGATTTAAAAGCTTACAGAGAACCATCATGTGTGATGTCATGAGGAAAGAAAGACACAAAAGTAATTGGATAGTGGAAAAAAATACATCTATAAAGATACGGGAAATATAATTACATCTTGACCCAAATGAATATTTATCATCAAAAAACAACACACATTGTTACAGTTGTATATCTATTCTTATGAGTACTTGCACTGATACAACCCTAACCCTAACCCTGACTCTGACCCTAACCCAAACCCTAAGCTTGACTTAAACCCTACTCTAACCTTTTAATCCTGTTTTGAGCTACTAAATGTTCTCACATTTCACAATGTCCTCATTGAGCCAGTGAAAGGTATGTTCTAGTCCTCACTATGTAGCTTGTACAAGAACACACACACACACACATACACACGTACACGTACACGCACATGCACACACACACACACACATACAATATTGGAAACGTAGAGTGCAGAGAAGAAGAGCAGAAACCTGATAAGGATATAAATCTGGTGTCAAGTTTCAATGCTTATGTGTGTAGGTGTGTGTGTCTGTATGTGTGTGCGTGCAGCGTGTTGGGGGGTGAAGGGATGTTGGAAAACATGATTTAATGAGCACAGAGGAAGACATCAGGATGAATTATATGGTGATTTTAAAAAAGAGGAAAAGGGGCGGGGCAAAGAGGACAGAAGTGGACAGGATTGGTTTACGGTCAGAATCAATGTTTCACCTCGAGTGTGTATTAATCTTTAAAATGTTCTGGTAAATGAGCCCCTCCCCCTGGTTTTGAGTAAAGTTTACTGCCGGTCATATTTGGAATGACAGCTCTATAATAATGAAAAGTTTATTGTAAATTTTTTAATGTTGACTTCAATAATTACAATTACGTTTTATTACTTGTAGAGTTCGCAAACAGCTCTCTTGTGTAAGTGGATTTGTCGATGATGAAATATAAATCATATTAATTAAAAAAGCATCAAGAGCAGGATTAGCAAACCCCCCCCCAAAAACAACACTAAAAAAAACCCCAAAAATAGTGCATAATGAAAGCAAGTAGGATAAAAGATTGTAGGAATACTACTCTAAAAACAGTGTGCAGCTACTTGCGGCTACTTGCTGCTAGTATTCTAAACCAGATGAGGGGGCTGAACCCTGAGGAATGAGGAGGCAGCCTCCTTGCAGCTTCCACGGTTAACGTTAACTTGTGCAGAGACAGTGAAGGTACCAGAACGAGGCCACAGTGGAGTCATTACTGCTGACATGGTGCATGGAAACAGCAAATAATCCACATTACTTCACGTTTCAACCTGCAAGACAGACCCGAATTAACCAAGAATATTCGTGTGTGTGTGTGTGTGTGTGTGTGTGTGAGTGTGAGTGTGTGTGTGTGAGTGCAGCGACTGTGGTGTCCTAGTTTTCCTGTTATAGACTCTGAGATCAAATGCAGAGCAAGCGTGTACGCGCGCACGTGCAGGCTCGCTCTGGAACACTGTCAGGTTTTAGTTCCAAAGATGCTTTTAATGAATCAAAGCAAGTGTGATCACTGAAACCCTGACCCCCTCCAAAAGAACTGGTTTCACACTGGCCAGAAAAACACATGACATTTCTATTCTGCATCACTGCTTTACTTGAACACCCCCCCCTCTCCAGTTCATAAGAATAGGGTTAAGGTTACACACACACACACACACACACACACACACACACACACACACACACACACACACACGTTCCTAGACATACTATTCACCAGAAGCTTACCCTAACCCTCAATGTAACCCAAGCCCAATGGTAACTTGACTCAAAACCCAGACCCTCAAACAGACCTTCATAGATATGTAAACCAGTCATAGTGCCCCCCCACCCATTGAGTAGGAAGGATTTCCTGTCCTGTCCTAAACCTAAACCTAGAACCGGGTGGGACACTCCTGTCTGTGGGTGTAGCTGGATCTGAAGCCGGTGATCCACATGCTCTTGACTGTGGGGGTATTTGTGGAGAGCAGCTTTAGCTCTTTGGTGCCTCTCCTGCACAGCTGCCACTAGATATCAGTGCTGGTACAGACGCATGAAGATTCAACACAACACAAACAGAAACACAACTGGTACGTACCCCCAAAACGCGGGGCGTCGTCCCTCCTTTTCCTGTGGACTGTGGAATCTGGGACCTCCAACACCGCATGCCTTCTCAGATGGATTTTCTCAGTTCTGGCACCCTCCGCCGAAGGATCCACCTGCAGAATAAAGAGTTTTGACGCAAGGTGTAAAGTTGCCTAAGACCCTTATGTCCTCCGGCTCATGCACATCAAACTGAATTCTCTCCTCCCACTAGCTAACAATGACAGATGACGAGGATGAACATTTTCATCTCGAGCACTAAGCGCGTCTCCGTTCGTGGAGCCTAAAGGCAGGATCCTGGGAGGGAACTCAAAGAATTGTTGGTGAATGTAGAACTAAGAAGTAGTTCTAAAAGTCTGAATGTCCAGTTGAAATGACACCGGTGGCTGATGCGGCCTTCAGTTCCTCCCTGGTGTAATTCCCCCCCCCCACTTGAAAAAAGTCCTTCTCCTTGTCTGACTCTTTTCTTTGAAATGGAAATTGTCCAGCGTCATCCCATTCCTTCGGCGTGGCGAGCGTTCTTTGGGCCTCGTCTCGGCAGGAGACAAAAACCGAATTGATCCGCTCGCTTGTTTGTTCAAGCGCCCCTGGCTGAAAAGTTGTCCTGATGCCTCCCCGGAGAACGGATCGCTCCATTACTGATCGCAAATGCCTCCTATCACTTCTGTGTGCATTTCCTTACCTCATCCTTTTCCGTTTTGCTGAAAATAGTCCCATTAAGAAGCGATTCTGCTGCCTCAGTATGTGATTCTGCAGCATGGATAATGAAGCCGCAGGAGACGCACTTTCAAAGTGAAGGTAAATCATTCCCCTCTCTCTTATTTCCTCATGCAGACACGCGTGCGTGGCTGGTCATACAGTCTGCAGTCATACTTAAATCGCTTGACCTTTGCCCTCTCTTCGGACCATTGAGAGGATCCTCAACACCCCAACAACAGCCTATAAATAGAAGGCAATTTGGCACGCGAGTGAGAAGGGTATCTCAAAGAGTAATGAGTCCACTCCACGTGCATTCGAACAGTTTTTGTTCTATCGGCCTTATCTCTCTCCTCCCACCTGGTACCGCTCTGCTATCTCCCTCCGCTTGTGTTCTCCCAGACTTCATTTCTCTCTGCCTCTGGTCTTCCATTATCTTTGGGTGCATTGGTAAATTTGGGTGCACGCGAGTGTTTCCTAAGCAAAGTGAGTTTCTGAGAATCAGCTGGAATATTTGTAGCATTTTTTGTTTTGTTGAAGACGAGACCCTCAAAGTGCAACAACTACAGGAAGATGGAGGATCGAGCATGTAGTTAAATAGCTATGACTACCTACTATAGTGGAAAGCACTGCAAGTTCCACATCTATGACATATGTGCTCCTTCCTTTCTTTTCTATCTGTCTTCTTTCTAACTTTCTCCCTGTTTCCCTGGCAGGAGTCCACTAGGAGGGCCTAAGCTGCACCCAACCCCAACCAGTCTGGTGACCCTGGTCCTGCTCCTTTCCTTCTCTCTGCTGTATGAAACAAGTTGCTCACATTCTGATCTCTACGTTCCTTCTTTCCGATTCTGTTCTTGCCCAGTCCTAACCGACCCCAGGTTCAGACGGCCAACGCTGGCGCAGAGCGTGACTTTTGCAGAGGTGTCCGAGGAGCATCGGGCTGCTCCAACCGCAACGCCCCCCCCCTCATCCGGGTCAGAAACAGTACCAAACAGAGCTGAAGATCACAACCGGTGCTCTTGCTGCTGCATCCAGTCACATTCAAACTTGCACTCCTCAGAAACCGTCCACGTCGGCGTGGGTTTGATCTAGAACAGACAACTTTTTCTGCTTTTTGCGCAAAAAACCCCAAAAACCTCCCACTGGTCCTGTCCAACAGCCCAGATAAATTAACTTAAAAAAGAAACGATAACATTTCCTCACAGATGTCACACATGATGGTCCTCTGTCAGCTTTGCTTAGTGTGATGTGAACCTTTTATAATGCTTTAGCCTGCGCGTGCACGTTTGTGTGTTGTCGTGTGTCTCACAGGTGTGTGTGCGTGTGTGTGTGTGTGTGTGTGTGTGTGTGTGTGTGGTTTCCAGCACCCTGCCTCTGGCTGTGGCTTCATTAAACATGTCACCGGTGTCAAACATCATCGGCATCACCACATTGAAGTCGAGCGTGCGCGTGTCCAGATCCACCGGGAGACAACCCCCCCCCTTCCCCCCCCCGCGCAAACGCGCGACAGCCACAGTGAGACGAGGCGAGGATGAGAAAGTAAATGCTTTCAGAGCAGTTTCCTGCTGTTTTCTCACCTCCTCTGGTGTGAAGCGTCAGGAGGGATGGACCCGGAACGGGACCTGGAATTCCCCAGTCAAACGTCCAGGAACACCTGAAGAGTGAATAAACTAATATTACATCTTGTAAATAGTATCGGGGTCAGTTCCACTGAGATTCATTGACCAGTTAATGAACAGTGAGTCACCTGTCTCCCTTTACGAGCTTGTCACTGGAGTACCTTCCCATTAACGGTAACTACGCCAGCTTCCAGCGGGCAGGCAGAAATAGAAAGGGCTGACATGTTAAACTTGGGAATAAGAATCGCCACCATGTGTCTTGTGGTTGTGACATGAGTGCTGAGATACGGTGAAACTGAAAGTTCTTGCGAGGTACTTTTGAAAACAAGAAATAAGCAGTGGAGTCAACTTGAACATTTTATGATCGTAAGTCAGGGAAAAAACGACTCAAAATTGGCAGGTTTTCTTTTTTTTTTATTTTAATGTGTTGGAAATTTCCGGCTGTCGGTCCACCGCGCAGAGAGAGGGTTCTGGGTTTGAATCCTGGTGCTTTTTTTGTGGAGTTGTCTTGATCTCCCAGAGTTCCTTCCACAGTCCCAAGACATCATCCGGGGGGTGGGAAAAATTATTAACCCTGTGATGAACTGGCAACTAATCCAGGATGTAGCCACCTCAAGCCCACAGAGAGTTTGGGCAGGAGCCCTCTGCTCCATGACCCCTGCTCCTGCTAGGAGATCAGAATGATCCAGATTCAGGTTCTTCAGCAGTTGGAAGTCCAAATGAGGCTTCTCAAATTTGTCGTGAATTAAAGAGAGAAAAAAAAAGGAAAATTTTGCACTGAGGGGCCAATTTCATAATATTTCATCACTCAGGTCTCATGTCCAAGTCATCAAATAATGCAACCCGGCCAGACTATTATGTGACAAGTCACCTTTTTACCTTGAAAGACTTCCTGACGGCGCTTGAATGACCTGTTTTGGCTTGATCTTGTAACAAGAGCCCATGTTCGCCCCTGGGCTTCCTGGATCAACCGGAGTCAGCGTGCCAACCTGCTGGGCCAGCTGAAAAGATAAAGGTGGCACCTGATCAAGCTGGGTGTAAGAGAACCTGTTGGGGAGGCAAAACCCGTTTTTTTTTTTTTTAAATCCCCCAAGGAAAGGAATGTTTTAGCAGCTGAAAATAAAGAAGATGTGGGCTAAACAGGAAGATGCTTCATTATGGGTTTTTTTCACAGGAGAGGAGTGAAAGAAAAAAAGGATGAGAGAGAGAGAAAGTCAAAGAGTATAAGAGGCTTAGTGAGGAAAAAACATACACAAATATGCTTTTTTTTTAAACTCACATTGGTGCATAACAAATAGTGTAAATGTCAGAGTGTACAGTACAACGGGCCTTCGCTGGGTTCATCTGCATGTGTCTCTCACTCACTCAGTCCATCTCGTGTCAGGTGTTTATGACGAGGTTAATTTTCCACCCCAGTAACAGGCCCTGCTGATGACAGACCATCCCCGGAGGATTTTCTCGCCTCCTCCTGCCTTCCAGGCTGCCTTTAATATTTAGCATTAGAGAAAAGTGCTGTGATTAAAGGAAAGTTGGGGTGGATTTGATTAAAGGGGATGTGAACCTTACTGCGGGGTTTATTTTTACTTTCTTTCTTTTTTTCCACTATACCGATTAATTGGGATATGAAACTGTGGCAGAATGCAGCTTCAGTTTTCCCTCTATTACTTAAGAACAGCAGCCCACAGAATTGATCCTCCTGAATCATTTAGGTGCCTTAAATGGGCCCTAATTGTAACGTTGAGTATATGAAAAAATTAAATAAGAAATGCAAATGTAAAGAGGTCCAGATTGCATAAACAAATCTACCACAATCTTCCTTCTGACATTTACAGCCAAAAGCGCTAAACTGGAGGCTAAAGTTTCAAACTTTCCATTTGTGCCTCTTTATTCTGTATAGGAATTGAAACGACATTGTATAATGATGCAGAGGCAGTGGCAGATGCAATTAACATGGCAGGTTGCAGCGGGTCACAGCTACTGCAAAGACGGAGGTAAACAAGCACGTCTGCAGAGCGGAGAGATGCTGTGAATCACCATCTAATAAGGGGTGGGGGGGCTGGCTTGCGTGATGTCACTTGTGTGTAAAAATATCGCAAACATCAAGCGAGCAAAAGGTCTCCACAAATGATACGACAGAAAGGGAACATCTCAGCATGCATGCGCCTCTACAAGTGGATGACAATTTCAGGGAAAGATAAATAGAGGAAAGAAAGGGTGTGGGATGATATAAACATGCCTTTGAAGAACCTTTGAAAGTCCGTGTCCCATGTTTCTATAAATATTAAAAATTCCAAAGTGTTAAAAATCGGGAGAGCAAGTTTTCTGCAGGGTCCACTACCAAATGATCCATGGCCCTATCCTGGTCCGCAACCCACCGGTCGGGGACCCCTAGGTTGGTGGATGCTAGTCATTTCTACATAATTATTACATTTCTAAATAGTTTTAATTTTGTAATTAAGTTTAGTATATAATATATAAATATATTATATAGTATATAATAATCATCCAAGTCAGATTTTACTCAAATTGACATCACTGTGAGCAAAGTAAATATGCAATAAAAGCTAAAATCTGAACATTGGGTTGTGAAGTAAACAATAGATTTTCATATGGCGTTCCAAGAACCCAAGACAACCAATTAGAGGAAACAACTGGAGAGAGGGAGAGAAGAGGCGAAAAAAAGAGCATCGGAGATAGAAAGAGGAGCTAAATGTTGAATCTCTAATTGGTGTGAAGTCGAGAGATGCGTGGTCGCGCACGCGCGTGTGTGTGTTCATGTGTGTGTGTGTGTGTGTGTGTGTGTGTGTGTGTGTGCCAGCTTGCATGTGTAGCAGTAAAGCTGAGTAATTAGGTTAGGAAAGAGACCCTCAGAGTAAAACAGAGAGGCTCTTACAGCTCTGGTTAATCAAGAGACACATTCAAGAGTAACGCAGTCAGGACATGTTCAGCACAGCAGAGTCTCCCACATCATCACATGTCATCTAGGAGCAGTGAGCCTGCACATCTACACTTATGACATAGGGATTACAGCGTGAATGGCAGAAACAATCGATAATCATGCTGGCAATTCTTGGTGGTCCGTTTATCAGGGCTTGACTTTCTAACACCTCCAGGATTTCCTGATTAAAAATGGCTTCAGTTCCAGAGAATTTAAAAAAAAAAAAAAAGCATTTTAGCTTCCTTTGATTGTCCTGCAGCTCATCCTCCCCTTTGGGAACCTGAAACTGAACAGCTATGCAGCACTGCGACTGCAGCTAGCTGGACACGAGGAAAATGCTCGCATAGTTCTGCAACCTATTTACGAGGGAATTCTGGCATCAGCTTTTCCCACTGTGTGATACAAATGCCTTAAAGCAAAAGTTCCTGTTACGCTGGACTTAACTGATGCACGAGAAGTCAGGTCGAATCTATCCGCCAACACTCAGAACGGAGGCGAAGCTCGTATTCAAAAGGGACACCTGAGGTTCTCCCGAACCCTAAGGGCCACAATATATGCACACGCCTTGACGGTCATTTCTGGGGTCCTCACAGATGTGTAAAGACGCAGCTCCCATCGCCCTCCAGCACCAGATAACCCTTCACGTTTTTGACATTAAAGGTACGAGATCGCACCCCTGATTAACAAACACGATCTTTCACGCGCTTTTAGCTGACGGGACAGGCCGTTCACGGCTTGCTTTTACAGCGGAACCCGATGACAGTCACAGTCGCACCGCTTCTGTCTGTGGTCCCGGCACCGGGTCGACAAAGAGAACTCAAGCCTGAGCGTGTGTGTCAGACTGTGAGCTGTCCCAACAACAGGCCACAAGGGTGTGTTTAATATTGGATGAGGAGATGGCTATGTGAACATTCTGTTTATTGATCTCTCCCCCTCTGTCTGTCCGTCCGTCTCTCTCTCTCTAACCTTGTCAACAACAGCCTGTTAATTCTATATCACCCGTACGCGCCTCCGCAGTTGCACTTCTCTGCTTTCCATGCATCGATCACCAATGCAGTTTAAACACCATCTTACTCCTGGCGGCATTAGCATTGGCTAGTTCCACTGATTAAATCCTTTGTTGTTAAAAAAAGGCAGGATATTGAAGGTTTTTCAACACTGAGGACCACCGTCGGGGCTCTTTTGGCTATTTTAAAGAGGGGCACACGGCCATGACGGCAGGCCTTCAATGGATTTAAGGCATGACTCCATGGCGCAGGCACATCTGAATGGGTGGAAAAGAGGGCCGTGGTCAGACGTCAGGGTCAGTTTCACGTTCGCCCAGTTGCTGACAGTCGGCCAGCGAGGAGAAGCAATCAATTTAGCAAATTACGTGCAGAGAATTCCCTCATCGGGAATGAGCGCTGGCTGGATGTTTTAATCTGCAAATGCGCGCAATGGGGAGTGAGTCAACATCTCTAGCTAACGGCTTAGATGGAATCTGATGGACACGGGGGTGGGGGGGTGGGGGGGGATGCTAATCATCTCCGCAGCCTTCCTTATCCTTGCCTGACTCCCTCTTCTTCAATCACACCACTTTCTCCACCTCACCCACCCTCCCCGTCCCTTCATTCATTTCCATCAGTCCTTATCTCCTTATTTCCTCCCCCGTCCCAGGGCTTCTTTTAACCCTCTGTGGAAACAAACACATTAGCAAAGATCAAAGCAGAAATCGTGTCATCTTTAAGTCCTGTAGTCCCTGCTGTCGCCTGGCAAGGATCTTGACGGTGTGATATTAATTCACCCTTTTGTATATGTGTGTGTGTATTCATATTTGTACATTTTCACAGGAAGACCTGCAGAAGTAACTGGTGCGTCCAGGTCTGTCTCAGGTATCTGCCCTGAGAGGAAGCTGTACAGTGCTCTCCCATGCTGCAGGCACTGAGCAGAGAGTGAGGGAATGTGCTTTCCACTGCAGTAAAAGGGGGTGGGGGGGGCTGCAAAAGTTGCTGAGGCACACAAGAAAGGAGACAGAGACTCTTATCCTTAATTAGAGTTTCCGCCTCTTCGTCTTCCAGTGGAAAACCCTGAGCACCATCTTGCTTCCCGCAGTTCTACAACACAGATTTACGTGAATATTTGTTCTTTAAGTGCGATGCAACATGGTCTTTCTTCAACTGATGTCTCACACAGAGGGTGTGACTGCACCCAGAACCTTACATCTATGCCTTTGTTATCTAAAAAAAGCAATTTTCACACACACACGCATGCACACACGCACACACACACACACACACGCGCGCGCACACACACGCGCACACACACACACACACGTGCACATGGATCTTCTTGTCTCTTGTCTCTGCAGCTGTCTCTGCAGCATGTCAGCTGATGGCTCATTATGGTGGAGATATATAGGATCCTACAACCCAGAGAGATTAACCTTGAGGGAGCGGGCGTTTACTGCCAAAGTTTCTGTGCCGTTCAGCACCTCGTCAGACATGCACACTAATTTATGCAAACTGTACGCGTGAACACATGCATGCAAAATGGAGAAAAGGTCGGGTGTGTGGATGCAAAAACAAATTTCAGTGTTAAAAAAGCATTAGTGCTGAGTTTTCTTTCAGATGATATAGCTGATTGGTCAGCCAACCTGAGAACAGCTGGGAGGCTGGAAAAAATAACACTAGGCAGGATGATAATATTTGTGTATTTAGCATTGAAATGGTTTTAAGAAAATATTTGAGAGGAACTATTAACAGAATAGTAATTATTATGTGGCAAGAAGATAAAACTTGGGAATGGGAGACTGATTCAGAGCTCAACTCGATGGACACATCCCAGAAGATGACTCCAAGGCCCGGTGCAATTACTGTAACAGAAATCTGAACCCAACCACATGGCACTGCTGACTATACAAACTCACTCTTCATATTCAACATTCCTTGGTTCTATGTTACTGTATATATATTCCTTACTTCTGTGTTCAACATTCTTCACTTGAAGATGACTAATCTACTGTACATTGGTAAGATCACTCTTTAATTCTATCTGCTTTGGGTAACTGACTGAGTTGAATTTTTGGTGTTTTATTGCTCACACGTAAGGGAATGAGGATGGGAAGGTCGTTTGATTGCTTAAACATGAACTGAAACAAGGGCATGCAATAGTATATTTCAGCTATAAAAATGTAAATCATGGTAATATCTATCTTAAAAATGTGTATTTCAAAAACAACTATCAAAAAGGGAAAAAAACAAGGAAGCAGTAATAAAGAGACAAAGGGAAACAAATTAAGAGAAAAATAGAATGTTATGTCCTCTACACCTCTATACCGTTTTAAAAGAGTCCTGATCAAACTAATACAGTATAACTTCATTTGCATTATTTTAAATTCAATAATCTCCCTTTATCTAACTCATAGGGCTCATTCTTCTTCTCTTTGTAGCGCATCTACAGTGTGAGGCAATGGCAGAGTGTTGCCATTGTTGCAGGCCTGATTCTTTGTAGGTTCAACTCAAGTATATGCACAAAGTATATGCACAAAGGTCATGATCATGAATAAAAAAATTGTGTATATTTACAGATGCCTATGGGCAGCACCTGTAGCTTAAACATACTTTAAAAAAAAAAAGCCCACCTGGGGTTACGCTGCAACTACCGCACCAACATCCGTGAACTGACTTCTTCGTCACAGATCAGATAATAATTCAGACCATTGTAACAACGCAAGCAGAGCAAGTTCTAATTTGTTCCTTATCTGTGTAATTTCAAAGACTCACCCCAGGATGCTGGATCGACTGGTTTGATGGAGACTATCCCAGATTTGGAACTCCTCAGTGATCTTTGGAATAACATTCCAGGGAATATTTGTGCTAAACCAGTAGAGATGTGATTTACAAGTAGGTATAGTATACCGCACGAGTCCAATCTTCTGGAACAATGATTCAAACTCCTTCTGAAGATAAAACACTCCACATTCCTTAATGCATGTGCACAACTAAAGAAAACATATAAATATCAGTGACTTTTGATTGTCATGCTCACTTGAAGCCCATGTGCCATTTGCTAAAAGTACTACCTTCTTACCACTTTCTTCAAATGAATGTAGTTTTAGGAAATGCTTTTATAAACTGCAGCTAGAGAAAGTGTCTGTCAGACCTTTAAACAATAAGCAGTTGCCAGCATCCCTTTATGCTTCAACTCATGTTGTAAAAGCAGTCAGAAAAATTCACCTACTGGGGACTAGTTCTTCTGCTTGAACTGCATATCTAGTTAATATTTACACAAAAACATGACATGCTAAAATGTTCGACAGCATAAGAGACACAGATTGCAACCAATAAGGTTCCATCTGGACCAACCAATCCAATTACTGGCTCAAACTCAGACAGTTGATGACAGTCAAGCATCATTACTTCATACATCCTAGTTATATCTAATAGAAAGATAATCTTTTTTCTTTTCTTTTAGCTTTAATCCCACTGTAGGGTTTGTCTGCCGCAATGAGGATCAGAAATCCAGCATGTGTCGGGATTACAAGGTTCGCTTCGCTTTCCCATGCAGCCCCTAACTCTGATGGGAATAAGACAACGATCAAACTCTTTCAGGGTGAAGTGATGGGTTTCTTTAAGTGTGATAAATTCACATCCAAATCTGTAGTTAGACATAAATGAATGATTTTTACCCATGAATGATTCTATGGTGATTCTCCCCATAATCCTTTGACAGCAGTCAAGACAATGTGACTTCTTTTCTGAAGAGATAGTCCTCATATACAATTTACAATACTGATTTGATTTTTAATAAAATCTTCTGGTACACCATGAACTCCTCACTGCATCTACGATTTCTTTTGAAATATTGCACCCTGTTACAAGCACAATCTGTGAAAATGGGACCCCCCATGCAGCAGTAACTATATTTGTCCTATACAACCACTAAAAATATGCTTTTATATTCTTTAGTATGGATGTATAGTTGTGTCAAGGTACAAACAGCCAATTTGAAGCAAAAGTTGTGGGTTTGACGCCAGATCAGCCTCTTATATGTGGAATGTGGTTGTCCATATGTCTTTGTGGTGTTTCTACAGGTTCACCAGTCTGTGTGTCCCGTGATGGACTGCTGACCTGTCCAGGGTGTGTTCCTGCCTCTCACCCAGTGGTTGCAGGAATAGACTCCAGCACCACCCGTGGTCATGATTAAAAACGAGTGACTGTTAACAAAAAGGTGGTGAATTTTGCTGTAAACTCCCTCAATCTCATTTCAATTCAATTCAATTCATCTTTATTTATACAGCCCCAACAAGCAACAGTGGCAAAAGAAAACTTTTAACAGGAGGAAACCTTGAGCAGGACTGGGCTCATATGGGTGGACCCTCTTCATAGAAGATGCGTTCACATTTACGTCCTGAAAGGAAGTGTAGCCTTTGGGATGATAAATCATCTTTGCGTCCATGACGGTGAACTCTGCCTGTTAGCTCCACGTTTCTTTCCGCACACATAAGCGAGTGGAGGGGACGGCAGCTCGCTTTGGAAATTGAATCAGTTTACAGTAGCTGCTGACAGCTGAGCCTATTTTGCATAATATCCCAGAAACAGTTCACTCTGAGTAATTTCAGCTGAGGCGGGCAGCGTGGCAGGTCGACAATAAGCGCTCAGTCTGCGACGTAGCCGTGGCATATCCCGCCGCGAAAATAGGGAGTTAATGGAAGCACTCGTGCACAGACAGCGGGAGAGTGATTCGCACGCTCCCGATAAATGTAATTGTGGGGAAGAGTTCAATTGGTGCCTGTAAAATATGTGATTTTGACAAAAGCCTTCAACACTGGTGGGCGTATTACACTTGACATCTTATTACAACCCACTCTTTTCCTCTCTGGCAGTTTTCTATCCAACCCTGCCCCTCATTTAGCTGCCCTCCTGTTGACATCCTTGCTTTTTATCTGCGTTTAAAGGATGTGCACTTCATTTTGTTGCTAGATGTATGCGATACAAAACCTGTGAGGTAATGAAAGCGTGCGTTCATTTCCTTTCCCCTGCTCTGCTGAGCATTTGCTCTTCCGAAGACAACCAAAAGTGTTTCACGTCAAAGTTATAGTAGTAGGACTGTGCGTTTTTGAGGGTAAAAAGGGGCCTCCTGACTAAGTCTTTTGCTGCAACGTGTCGCTCTTCTTGCTTTTTCGGTTGTCAACATGATTAATATAAACCTCAGGTCCAGAGTTGAACCAAAAAGTTTTGATGAGTGCAGCAGCCACTGAACCGTGGGTCCAGGTTTATGTCAGCGTTTATGTCAGATTTAAGTTGTTAACAGGCAGAGGACTCTGATGCTGGTGTTGGTGAGGGCAGAAGAGCCTAAAGAAGACCAGACAGGGAAACTGGGCAGTTTGGTCTAGTACTGTCTCCCAGTGTTGGGGAAAACGGATTGCCTGTAACATGCATGTGGCGGCACCCTCCTTGATGAGAGGGGATAAAAAAATGCAAAATGTATTTTTTACAAATTCAGTAAAGAATGTTGTTTTTACCCACTACTGTGTGTGCCAACATGCAGTATGAATTCTATAAACCACAATTCCACCGACTGACATTCATTCACCAATTCATTTGCACAGAGAGACTCATATTGTTTTAGTTACAGCAGTGCAGCAAATTAGCCATTCGTGAACGGTTGCCAAGGCAAAATTTTGGCCAATCGGGATCACAGAATTTGAGGTCTAGGGGCACTGAAAATATCGCTGTCACTCCAGAAAATACAGTGAAAATCTTGGTTTAAAAAATAAAACAGCTTGTGCAGTGCGGTCAGTCAGTCAGAAGGATGGTGATGGTATAATATGCTTTAAATGTTTTGAAATGTGAATATATGAATATGAAATGTTCAAGTAATTCTTATTTCACAAAACACTGGCATTTGGTTCTTTCTGTTGGATTGTTTGGGGTTATTAAGCCTGACCTCAAGCCTGACCTCATGTTTCACCTCACACTGGTAAGGTTAGACCTTTGCTCACAGCCCAAATCAGAGAACTGATTTGAACTATGTAAGAACTACATGATATTCTGGGGACCAAAACTTTGCTCACAGGCCATATCAGAGAACTGTGTCTCACTGTCAATGCACCAATCATAATCTGGTAAAGTTCTAGGACCCTTAACAAGAAAACTGTGGTTGAAATCTAACAAAACTGAATTTCAGAGTCACTGAAACCATGCACTGTTTCTCAAAATAAAAATAGGCAACAATAAACAAGAGGCTGTTGTTGCTCTGACTGATTATAAAACAGAGAAAAAGATAATGATGGAACTACTGTACAGAGGAGCACAGTGGCAACACAAAAAGAAAAAAAAACATATTTTTTAAAACAAGGTCAGTTAAGGTGAGAGCTCTCTCAAGAGCTCCATCCTTCTCCTCCAGTATCTCTGTGACACACACACACAGACATACACACGCACGCACGCACACACTCACAAATCTCTCACAGCCTTGCAGTGGGTGCAGCCTTTAGGGGTGCAAAGATGCTGATACGCTCCCGACAGCCCTAGGATGATGGATTTGTCACTGTAGACGTGAAGTAATGCCTGGCGCTGCCTGGCCACCGGTCCACACCATGAAACAAGCTGCTGGAGTTTATGATGTTGGTCTTCTGCAGATGAATGTGGCCCAACTTCACAAAAAAAAAAACCTCAATATGTGGCCTAATCTTTAACATGGGCTTTACCTGACAACACTAAAAAGCTGAGAACCTGTTCATTCAGATATATCTACTAACTAATGTATGGAATTTAGCCACACAATAAATACAGTGGTGCTCTAAAGCAATCCCATATATTATTCTGTGAGAACTGTAATAGTGTGGGGAGTCCAACCTCCACAGGGAGTCTAACAATGCTGTGGGCAGGGTTAATGGGAGCCGGATACAATATATATAATTGAGAATGTTCCATAAATGTAGAAATGAAAGGTTGAACAAACCACTTTCATTTCTTCTGCTTTGAGTCTTGTCTGATAAAATCAGTATTTAGTGTGACAGTTAGCTGTTATATAAAAGATGGCTTTAATTTCACGGTGATTACTGATTTGAGATGTGGTTCGCCACTTCACTGTCACTTTCACTGGATAAAACCTGTTAAAAATGTGCCGGCTTCACAGGTTAGACACCGTTCACAAGCCAGGGCAGAATGAGTTTTTGCCACGTTAGCATGATGGCAGAGGCCCGCCGGTGCCGTCAAAAAAGGGGCGTGAATCATTGCTCTGAGGGCTTTTCATAGCTCTGCCAAATAGTTGTTTCATTTTGTTACAGAAGAATGATTTAAATTTAAATAACTTTCTGTGTCTCCTGCCCCGCTTGCACATAAAGAAGCAGACTATCCATCAAAACCACGGCAGGTTTCTAATCGTTCATAAATCATCTGTTAGAGAAGGTGGTCATCGGGCATTTCTATTTTCTGAACAAGAACAATACATTAAACAGTGGAGGGAGCAGACAGATTAATGGATATCCTTGGAGCTGTCTAACGTGCTGTCAGAACAACAGTGAAATCATCTTTTTCCTTCAAAGAAGAATCATCTTTCTGTTTCATCCAGACCTGGCATCAAGGATTTTTACTGTCGTCAAGGCAATCTCAGCCCGACCCAGCAACTTCAGCTTAATCAGCACAAGAAACAGACATCCAGGTGGACAGATGATACATGAACAGCTCGGAATGTGCAAGGCCTGTACCGCAAACATCATGGGGAGTGGGAGAAATATGTCTGTCCTTTCCTGAAGTGAAAAATCCACGCTAGACTCAGATGCAGCAGTCTCAGCAGGAGCGCCCGCACATCACTCTCCTCAGATACTCCCTCCAGCTCTTCCCGGGGGGGATTCCAAGGTGTTCCCAGACCAGCTGGGTGACACAGTCACTCCGGCGCGTCCTGGGTCTTCCCTGGAGTCTCCTCCCATAACCCGTCCCGAGGGAGGCGTTCAGGGGGCATCCGATACAGATGCCCGAGTCACCTCAGCTGAGCTACTTCGAGCTCCTCACTGGTGACAGAGCTCTTCATTCCATCTCCAAGGGAGTTCTCCGCCACCCAGTGGAGGAAACTCATTTCAGCTGCTTGTACCTGAGCGTTCTTTATTCCTGTGTCAGTTAGAGCTGGTGATTAATTGCTGGCTGTTCCTCAACGTGTGCTTCTCCTTGTGTTCTTGTGCACTCACCACCCACCCGCTCTGCCTGTTTTTAATCAAGTGTGCATCAGCTGTGAATGGTGTGGACTTGGGACAGCTAAATATCCCACAATGCATTTCACCTCGGCCAGCGGCGGCGGTAGAAGGCGTGTTGTTTAAAGCAGGGACGACGTCCATACTCCAGAAGTTCACAAAACCGTACCGGCATAGAGTGTATTCAGAAACGGCCTCATCTTACCCTTTCTTACCCTCAGGTCACATGACCGTATATAACCAGACAATGCGGAATAAAACATTATTGGTAATTGTGTTGTGTGATTATTTCATCACCACACAACCATCATGGACCAAGTGATTCTCAGCGAGACCCCTGGGAAGAACAGGGGTCTTTATTAGACAAAAAATACACCAGTGGTGTTTTTTGTCTCCTTTCGTGACGCCCTCTCCTTTTGCGCCAACTTTTCCGCCATCGGGGAGTAGGGGAAGACGATTGCCTCGCTCTGCCATCTGAGCGCTCTCATGTCATCTTGAGCATTTATTAAAAAATTTATGATCCATTCATCAATATTTATTGATCATCAAGGGACCGAGGAAGGGCTAATAAAAGTTTCATCGGCCAATCAAAAACTGAGACATGATAGGAGGAAGAGTGACCTATTATCTGCTTGGCACACACCTCTGTGGCCAAACCAGCTGAATTTAATGACTGACATTTTTAACATAAAGAAGGTACACCACCTTTAGTTTAGAAGTAATAGTGTCTGGCACAAAAACAGCTTTTCATTAACAGAGCAATTCTGAAAATTGTCAGTCATTTTAATGCTCATCACTCTCATTGAAGGCCGAGACATGGCTGAGTCCATCTTTAAAATACCAACCAGAATGAACACTCTGCCCTCTGAACTTTCAGGAGTATGGTGAGTCCACAGTGGGCACACTCACATGCCGTTTCACAAGAATCAAATCAGAATATGCTGGAATTCTCGGCCCAGCCTTAAATCTACCGTGCCTCTAAGGAGGGATCTTACATTATAAATTTAACATTTTCTGTGTCTCACTGAGCTTCATTATTTGATGGTTTGGGGGTAAGAATAGGTTGCCAAAACTGCAAAATGAAATAAAAAAAAAAAAAAGATAAAAATATTTATCTTCAGGTTAAGTCACCTTTTCAACTCCATATAAAGGCTGCTCTGTTTTTCTTGTGGCTTTTATTCCCACTGAGTCCCTCCAAAAAGTCATCAGGGTGTAAAATTAAATAACCCCTAAGATGATCTTAGCGTGGTCGATTACCCCAAGCCCATCACGCACGGTGGCGCTGCGTCACACGCGGCTGTGTTAATTTCAGAAACGCCGCGCCGACATACACAAACAGGACATATCTCGCCACCTACGGTATTATTTTGGATTAAATTTGCATATGCCCTTGAGACCGCCTCAAGGCCCTGGTAATATTCTTCCTGCCATTAAGAGCGTTATTGCATTCGCTCTCCCTCCATCCTTTTCAATCATCCCACTGTTCCCCACCCCTTGTTTAAACAAGTCTTCCAGGTAATAACTCTCTGTTCTGCATGGCTTGGCGTTTTCAGTCTCCGGAGCCAATTTGCTTGATTCCGGTTGCATGTTCTGTTGTTTAAGAATTTACACCGGTAAACATTCATCATCCCCATTTTTAATTACCTAAATCTGCGCTAACGTGATGAACTCCAACACGGTCAGCTCCCACACTGATCAGCCCAGTCGGGGTAAAAGTATCTGAGAGGTGCAGCAAACCTGGCTTTGTTCTCCGTCCTCACAGTTCTTAACTTGTTCCTTCCTGTTACAGCAGTGAAAGCAACGCTTCGAGAGTATCTAGAAGGAGAGCGTGGGTTTCTAACAGGAACAGGCTCTCATCCTCTATTTTTATTTTTTTTTTTTAAACTCCCTCCGTCTGCACCGAGGTTGACCTCTGGGAACAGGCGGAACAGGACTGGAGTCAAATCCTCACTTAGTGGAAAGAGCACTGCAAAATCCATCTCCAACAGAGGTACAGGAAGACAGTGCAGACACACAGAGCATTTTAGTATCTTGCTGAACAAATCATTTAAAGAACGATTTACTTCAAGTTCAAGTTTAACCACCGGCAGAAGTATCGACACCACAATATAATAACAGTATAACAATTAACTGAAACCTATTTTATCCCTCAACTTTGACTCTGAATCTCTTGAGAGGTGGGTGGTTGGCTAAAGCCCAATTTCAGATAGAGATAACAACGACAGGACCCAAAGTGTCCAGTTTAACCAGATCAGCTGTGGGTTTGCTGCCAGTGTGATGTGGTAAAAACGTGTCGTTCTCTATCTGCCTCAGTCTCCGGCGCTCTGGTCTCTTCCTCTCAGCCTCACTGCGACGCACTGCTGACGGAGTATGAGCTGACAGGCGATGGATGAAGTGAAAATCGGCTGTGACAAAAGCTGATCGAGCCGGCGGCGAAGTCTTTTGCGGAGCCGGTCTACAAGTACAACTGGACCGGCGGTATTTCAACTCAAGGGGAAACTTTTGTTTTGATATTCATGTGTAAGAAGTCCCAATGTTAATTTAAATTAAAGCTTAAAACTGACTTGTTGAGATCGTCCTCTGGAGAAATATTGATCTCCCCTGTAACTTTGAAAATGTCAGGTCCAAATCTGTGTCCTAACCCTGTGTCCAATGTCCATCATTTAGCCTCTGTTTCAGTGACAGTTTGATTTGAACAAGCAGAATCTCTCCCACTGTTTTCCAGCTCTCCTCTCTACCTGTCATTCCCACCTCTGGGCTTTTCTCAGCTGTCTCTGTGCTTTGTTAGACGGATGAATGATGAACAGCCCCTGTGTGAATGGAGCTGCGCTATTGAACGCTGCCTACTTCTAAGAAATCCTTTTTGTATCCATGATGTCTTCCTGAAACCTGATAAAGATACCAATTGCACAGCTCCCCCTCCCTGATAATTAAGAATGTTATTCAATTATGAACCCAGTTCACGTTCACATCTTTTCGCAGAGATTTCTTTCAAAAAAAAGTGTCTGTCACAACAGCACCGAGCAGCCTGGCGGCTGTATTTGGTGTGCTGCTGTTTGTGTGACTTTTGGTTCCCCCCGCAGGTAGCCGAGCGAACGACACTCACTGTGCCGGTATTTCTCCTCGCCTCCTGCAAGCCTCCAACTTCTCCAGTGTCAGCAGATCTAATCTTCCTAGTGACTTGGAGCTTGTGAACGCCACCGGGAAGCACAAACACTCTACACTGCAGCAGACCTGGGCACCTTTTGTCGTCACGTTTTTGAACTGAACATCTGTCTGATTTTGTGTGTGAAGGATGACAGTGGGAGCCTTATTGGCCGTGTACCCTGGTAGGGGCAGCCCTGGGCTGTGGATCCTGGGGCTGAGGCTTTGGCTCTACTTTACTTCTACTTTATGGAAAAGTCCAACTCATTAAGTTTAGAGGGCGAAATGTTGCGCTGTTACTTTTAGTTTCCAGGCGCCCTCACTCACACGTGCGCGCACAAACACACGCACACGCACACACACACACACACACACACACGCCCACACTGGCCGGGCCTTTCTGCGCCGCTGGGTCATGTCAGCGAGCAGAGACACGATGTGAGCGTAATGTGTTTGTTCTGTTAAGCAGAACTAAATTTTGAGAGAGCCTGCGAGTGTGCGCTACCTGTGTTTTTTTGGGGCCCGGGTGGGATAGGGGTGGGAGGGGGCGTGTTGCAGATTGAGCGAGAGGGAATCAAGGCAAGTTCTTTTCCCAACACGCTGAAAATTTAACAGTGGCTGCTTTTTCCGTCCTCTTGACGTTCAGACATTTATGTGGTCTCTCTGGCTCTCACTGCCTGTCCCAGTTCCTCTCGGTCAGTCTGGTTTTGTTGCTTGCAGATGCAGAAGCAAAGGGGGGGACTTTTCTACTCAATTCTTGAAGGTTTTGCAGCGGTCTGCGTCATCACTGGAAATCCTTCAAAGAGACTCGTTATGATTTTGATGGAATTAGATGCACTAGAAAGATTGCATCTCGGTATATGTTATATTTTAAATGAATTGGAGTCAGTTTAGAGCGTTCCCTTTGTCTCTATTCCCTCAGGATTAAGATTTAGTTGATTCTATTATTGCCCCTCCTCTTCTTTCTCCTCTCTCTGCAAACTGCTTCATTGCATTAGAAAACAGCCATTTTCCGCTGAGCGAGGAAGCGCCAGAGTGTTTTCTTTGCACAAATGTTAACTTCTTCAGATAAACACTACAAAACGGCTGAAACGCTCATGTAGAACTGCAAAACAGGCTGAACGAGGGGCGGTGGGGGTTCTCTCGGATGGGCTGATGCACAGCACCCCAGTTCTGACAGAGGTGATCTCGGCATTAAACAGCTGAACTTGCAAATGCTGTTGTATTGGATTGGAGGTATTCTTCCATTAGAGATGTTTTATTTAATCAGGCTCACGCCACATCCAAAAGGCACAGCGACACCCCCCCTCCCCACATCCAAATCATAGCTAATCTGCTGCATTTGTGCTGCTGCATTTCTGCCTTATGGAACGCAATGGAAATGTGCCAGATGTAACTGTTTATCTTTGTAGTGGCGGACCTCTGGGTTTTAACCTGAAATGGTGACGGCAGCTGGGTGACGCACCTGTAAAAGCCTTACCCACAACCCACTGGGGCTGTTTTACCCCACTGTTCCTCCTCATCTTATCCGCCTGCACCACCTCAGCCCGAATTCTGTCATTCTCCGACTATCACCTGTTGGTTTGCTCTGGTTCCCATGGCAGCAAACATCTGCCACGGCGATGTGTGTGGATTGGCACCGTTGCGTGTCTGCATCGCGATCGATACCGTATTGCACGCTCATTATTATTCAGGAAAGTTCGTTAATGCCCGAGACAGCCTCCGTGGCCTATGCCACGGAAGCAAATGAACAAAGACTTGCGCCGAACACCAGCGATGCATGAAATGCAGCTGTTCTCTGGTGCAACGGGACTTTACGTAACTGTGCTCCAAAAACATCACTCTCTGCTCGCAGATGCCTGCAGCACAGGAAAACATTTGGCTATTAAAGAGAGCAGAGAGAAAATGTTTCCTTAATGTAACAATGTGTAGTCTGATTGCATAGATGTTTGGCTGTTGTGGCAGAGCAGGAGCGGGTGTTTCACAGAGGTAAGCAGAAAATTCAAGCGGTGCAGGCGGATTGCCAAATGTTTCTGTTTCTGTAGAGGTGGAGAGCGTGCAGTACTGAGGTTTGAGCAGTAGGGGGCAGTTTGTGTCGCTGTTTAATAGAAGTGAGTGGAAGCGTTAGTGTGAAGTGTCAGGGATGAAACATGGAAGATAAAACTTTTTTTTTTTTTTTTAAACCGCCGCAAGATGCAGATGATATGAAGACCAGGTAAGATGCTTCTAGATCACTTTATAAAACACATTTTTAAAATGAAAAACATACATGAATTGTTCGCCATAATCTCTCCATGCGACTGTGATAAAGCTACCCCTCACATTCTGACATACAATCATCAAAGAAATTCCCAGCCCGGTGTTGTCTTTGTACTTAACAGCCTAGTTCCTACCATCTGGGTCACATATGCCCCCTTTTCTCCATGTCACCTCCTCTGCTCATGGTGCCCTTTCAGTACTCCACAGCTATTATATTTAAAAGTACTTTGTATAGTACCAAAGCACATTCCATTCTTAGCCTCTTCAGCCCAGCTGGTTCAGTGTTTCCACTCAGAGCTACAGTGGAAAGAGAATTTATTTATCTCCATTTCCACCATCAACATTTCCATTGGCTTACCAAACTGTACCATTTCTGCTTTCTTGATAATTGTAATTGCTAATTTCACAAGTTTAATCAAATAATTGATCTAATATTTTTCAATTGAACATGTGTTTACTGACCTAATAAAATGTAAATGTAAATAAAAGGACAGGGTATTGCTGGGATGGCTGTTGCTGGTGAAAAAATAGAATTACAGGAATTTCTTTTTCTTGCTCCCAGGGCTGCCAGGAAAAAAATTACACCTTTTTTTTTTTCTCCAGCAGGCCTGGTTTGGGAGTTCTTGCAGCTTGTTCTCGACACATCCACACATCATCCGGTGTGTCTGGAGAATTACTGCGCGATTGGTCAGAAGTTTGGAAGGGAACAGAATAACAGCATTGTTGTCTTTTATGTTGGTGCAAAGATTGAACAGCAGTGATTTTAAAAGTGAGTTATTATGCTTCTTTTCTGCAAGTTAACATGGCTGATTGATGTCTAAATGAAATGTTAGTAACATTCTGTGATGGAAAAGAATTGAACACAGTCACACTCTGAACATTTCAGTTTCACAGCCCTTGTCAAAACGGCCAGTTTGAAGGCCTTTCCCTCTAAATCCTAATGAACTACTGTGATCTCTGCCCACATATGCAATTTGCCCCGCCCACATATGTTCTTCACCCTAACCATCTCTTCTGCTGGGAGGGAAGATGTGAGGATGAATACGTGTGGGCGAATCTTTGCCGAGGTAACTGTGGTTGTGTGGGAGCAAATACCCAGCGTGAGGCCTTGATTATTAAAATCCGCCCAACTGTTACGTAACAGTGGGGCGGAAGTGCAAAATGGGCCATTTCAGATATGTTTACAGACCCTGGCAGTTTACTTAACCTTGAATTAGTTGTCAAAACTGACATTTATGGGGTGGGGAGGCACTCTGGATACGCATTATATGGACTAAAGCACTAAAAAAGTGAGTTGTGCATAATGCATAATCCCTTTAAGAAACAGCTGTCTGGGTCAGGGAGGAGGTCTGAAAATTTGTACGTCACATCAAGTCAAACATATAAAAACGCACAAATCATTCATGATTTCTACAAAAAAGTTCAGAGTTAGGAACTTGACTTTCAAGAAAAAAAAAAAAAAATCCTTCTTGCAGAAAAACAGCCTTGAAGAGTGCAGGCTGGCCTGCTGGACTCTGCCTTTTACAGTCTGTCTACATTTGCCCGATCAAGATAAGAAATGTGCTGAAGCACCTGTACGACTCTGCCTTCGCGTTCAGATCTCTCATACGAGGTCTGCTATCGCGGAGACGTCCGTGGCAGGAGTCTGATACCTGATGCTTACGGCGTCACCTGGCACCGAGCCAGCAGCCGGACAGACGTCCACGTGTGCTCGACCGTCCTCCGTGTCCTCCTCATGGTGGCGGCGTCCCTCCTTCCTTCATGCGTGGCTTTGGCTCCTTGCGCCCTCTCCTTTAGTGAGCAAGCAACAAATTGTGACTAGGGCGCCTGGCCGCTGAGAAATCAATCCCCATCCCACAGTGGTAGCTGTAACACGGATAGTTCATTTGGCCAGCGCTGCAGTTCCAGAAACTCTTTTTGAGAGCGATCCGGTGGGAGTGGGGGGTGGTGATGGGGGGTCTGGGCTGCGCTTCAAGCCAAACTAACGTGGCACCCAACACTCCAAGCCTGTTTGCTGCCACCTCCAGCTGCGTGACGAGCTGTTCTTTATCACGTTATCGGTAGAGGGGCCACGCTGCAGAGGAGGAAGCTTTTCCCGGGCTAAAAATACACACAGCTGTGCGGGTCCTAGGGGTACAGGAGTACCATCGACGGGCGGCATGCTGAGGATGTTTCTATGCGCCCCCCCCACCCCCCTCAACTCGTTGTCGGATGGCCGACACGAACGTTGCTCGCTGGGGCTTTTATGGCCTGTAAAAACCCCTCAGGAGGCTGTTAACTGGCTTTGGGGGTCAGTGGGTGTGGAACGTGATCTGATGCGTCCTCCAGTGGTGGGAAGGTTTTTATTGCGACCTTGCGTCTAAAACGTGAGATTTAGCATCTGGTTAAAAAGCAGCGGCCACTTCCAGACCGTCGTCCCTGGCCCTAGGATTGATCGCAGCCTTTCTGGTGTGGTGGTCACATGGTCTCCCAAGGTTCTCCGGGTTCCTCCCACAGTCGGAAACATTCACAGGCTGATTGGTGAATACTGAGTGTCAGCATGTCGACTGGATAGGCTGACAGGTGACCTGTCCTGGTGGTAGTCCTGTCTCTGACCTGATGCATGCTGGGATAGACTCCAGTACCTCTGATTGGGAATAAACACCAATTACCAGACACTGCTGTATGTGCAGAATCCTCTTCCACCATGAAGCAGATAGGCACAGGTAAGATAAGAACAAGTGTATCTGTGTTGATTGCTTTGATTTTGAAAGTCAGAAAAACGATGTGGGAGGAAACGGCACATCTCCATTTATATCTAAATGGATTTGTTGAGAACCACGTGCCTTTCCCAAACTGATGGCACATCGCGATATAAAAATTTGCTCTGTCTGAAAAGGAGTTTGACAGAAGTTTGTGGGCACGTCGTTTGTGGGCAAGTCAAAGCGCACGGACCCTGAGGACTCTGTCATTATCCACGCTGGGGCTATTTCTCTCTGCTGCTGTCGATAACATCAACGGCGTGGCAAAATAACTCACTGCAATCTCTGACATTGAGTGCCGAGGTTAAAAACCTACGACAGCTTTACATCAGCTATGTCAGAAGCATTTGACCATGCAGTTTGTATAGACGACTTAAATCAGAGATGTAGGAACCCGGGCCCGGAGGGCCGCGATCCAGCCAGGTTTTCTGTTCTCCCAGGCAGAAAATGGCTTTCACTGAACCCAGGTGAAAGAGTTGTCTATCTGGTTGGTCAAAAAACCCGGTTGGACTGAAGTCCTTCTGGACTGGGTTCCTTCATCCCTGGATAATATTTTTATTCTGATATTCCATATGACAAAGCAGCTATACCCACGTTTCCAATTTACCTTATTTTAAGATCACCTTGAATAAGGATTATACAAATCTTTTATTGTTTTAAATCCCCTAATTCACATTCTTAAGGTGTATTTAATTGGAAAATTCTACTTCTGATGTAATGTTTTTGCTAAACTCATCTTATTATTGTTCTGTTAGCAGCCACCAAGAATTCACACCAGTAACCAAAGACAAACTCACACGTTGGATGACGGAGATGATTGACAGGTTTGATCAGAACAGGTATCAGTAGCTTTTCATTTTAAACACGTGAGTCGGACTGAGGAGGTAGGAGCTGCTCTGAATTTAAATGAGGGATATTATTTGCGCTTCTGGGCACTCAAATGCTGGACTGAATGTGTTAAAACAATCAGTCCCTGCTTAATAAGTGTGAAGTTGTAATTTAATGCTGTATTAACAAAATAAATTGACCAGTGTCAACTAAAAAAAGAGGGTTATTGATCAGAAATACAACCCCACTCTTATCTCCATCTATGTTCTTACTTACTTGCGGTCCTGGTGGATGATTTAATTTATGACTTCTTTGCATGATTGAGTCTCAGAAGGCTTTTTGTGCCATAGGCAAAACTGGAAAGGGTTGCATACGATTACAGTCTCAGCAAGTTATATATGATATAAACATATTTAAGTCAAAGCTCAAAAGTTTGTAGATTAATCCAGGCTCTTCAGGTTCTCCTTGATTGGAGCGAAAGCTTCACAACAATGACCATCTATCTAAAGCGTCTCTGTTTTCTTATCAGCAGATTTGTCCTTCTCCACCCATTCTCATCTAATTTCCTCCGCCTGATAAGGCCAGATGACGCGATTCCGCTGTTGGTGGTTCAAAGATATTGTCGTATCTTCACTTCTTTGGTCTCTCTCCCTCACGCAGAATTAATTCCGTGCTCAGATGATTATTTGGGAAACATTCCCGTAGTTCATAAACAGCAAGTGACGACTACCCTGACACTTGAAACTTTTTTGCAGACTCCGAAACTTCAATCCTTGAAAGTTTTGCCGGTTTAGTGCACCTATAAACACAAAGATGATGGCGTTCCCAGTTTCTACAACCATGAATTGAGCAGAATTGACTTCTCATCTGTCCTCTTAATCTATTTTGTTTTGTCCAGAGTAGTTTACGTCATCAAGAACTGAAAAGAAGACGTGAATTCCTGCTCCAGATGTGTCCACGTACCTCCAAAAGTGATGCAGATGAATCTGGGACAGGCTAAATGTAAAACCCCAAAGCTGTGCTAAAAACAGGAATAAATCTGCTGTTATTGCAAACTGACTGAATCTGTGACAAATCTGTGTGTCTGTGTGGTGGCACACACACACACACGCATACACACACAGGCTTCATGTGTGTTAGATTTTAAAGCTTGACTGTAATCATGATGTAATGTCTGCAACTGTAGTTTATCATCTTTTTTTATCTCTCATCCTTCTGATCACTCCATTAAACATTGGGTCACTTTTCCAGTCGGTTAGTTCAGGCCAGACTTCCATCAGGTTGCTGACATCTTTTGCGTGTGTGTGTGTGTGTGTGTGTGCATGTGCGTGCATGTGTGTGCGTGCATATGTGAATGCACGTGCGTGCGTGCGTGTGTGTGTGTGTGTGTGTGTGTGTGTGTGTGTGTGTGTGTGTGTGTGACAGGTGCATTTGTCAGTTTTACTCCACTCTTGTGCTCAGATGTGACGTTGTAATGAACCAAGAAGGCCAAGGTAGATGAATGATTTACCACACACACGCACACACACACACACCGTTGTGCTTTTATTTTTGTGAACACTTTAACAGATATAATGAATTATCCAGCTCCTTACCTAACACTACTAATCCCACCTAAACTACTGACCCTAATTCTAACTCTGAGCTAAACCTAAACACAATTCTAACCTTCAAATCTTGTCTTCATACCTCTCACACTCCTTTGAGCCAAAATGTCCTCACTTTGTCAGTAGAATGGAGTATTCAATATATAGCAAGTACAACAACACACACACACACACACACACACACACACACACACACACACACACACACACACACATGAACACGCATGCACAGCTGAGGTTTAGCAGCAGTTGCATTCTGTTGCCACGGTGTTTCCTCGGTGCAGCTGGTTGACTGTAGAAGGTGTTGTTAGTGAACAGCCCTTCAGGTAACAGTCGCCACAGCCCAGGTGTGAATGTGTGAACTGTGATAAATGCGGGTAGCTCATGACGAATATGCCTAAACATGTACGAGGCGAGGCGCAGCAGTATAAACGCGAAGCTGAGGGCTGTTGTCCTCACTGACTAATGAAAGTAAAATATCCCAAAACTTTGTGTGACCTCGCGATTTTCCTGCAGTGAAGGCATGTTGCAGCCCTTTCATGGGTGCATGTGCACAAATGAGCGGGAGGAAGGTGAGTCCCTGCTGTGCTGTTATTCTGTTGAATGTCAATGTTGTTTCCTACAAGGTAAAAGCACAGAGTTGTTGGTGTAATGCGATTCGTGCCTGATCCTGTTCACAACTGGATTAAAATGTGTTCTTTGCTACGTGTATTACCTCACTCAAATGATCATAAAAATCCTAGGTATTTTATGAGAGAAGCAAGGCCTTACATCTCCATAACATAACTTAGTTAGCAGTGAGCAATCAGGCCTTTACTAAAAGACGGTTGTTTTTATTGCTAAAATAAGATTCAGTTCATGTGTTCAATTAAACTCATACTATTAAATGGTCTTTTCAGGTTGATAAAAATTGATTTTCATCAAATGGATGCACGCTAAAAAGCAGTTTTACTCCCCAGTGCAGCTAATTATACAATTTATCTTTTACCGCATTTTCTATGAGCCACAAGATGTTCTATTCTCTTTTTATCGTCCACAATAAAAAGAGAGTAGACCAGAATGTTTATTTTTAACTGTTGCTTAAACTCTTATGCTGTCTGTCTTGTATTAGACAAGATGTGTTTTTGCAAAAAAAAACAAAAACAAAAACAAAAAAAACAGCAGGGTTTAAAGGGTTAAGCTATCATAAACATTGCTGACAGTTTTTATGAAGACCAAAGGAGAAAACCTGATTTCTAAAGTCCCTGACTCAGTGAAGTGGGCTGGGGCCAGGGTATTATGTGTTTATAAATATTATAAATATTTTTCCAGGAGTGAAGTCATCTGACATTTAAGAATCAGACAGCCGTGGCAGATTATGTGTGTGTGTACTAGTGTGTGTTCGGGGGCAGACGGAGGAGCCCAGAGGGCAGGCAGCTCAGACAGAGTCATTATTTACTGACACACAGATGAAAGGGGGGCCTTAACAGGGACTACAGTTGTACACACACACACACTGGCAGACACCTATGTGTGTTTGTACACATAGGTGTATTTTATACTCAATTTCAACTGCAATGTAGTTGATAGTCATATACCTCACCGCCAAACTGTGGCAGTTGGACCCCAAATCATCTGTAAAAGACCCCTATTAGACCAAACATATACACAAAACCAAGCACACACCATTTATTGTGGGGAAGGGAAACATCAGCCACATTACCTATTGCTCTTCTTTCTCCTCTGCCTGCCAAAGAGCACATGAGAATCTAATTTTAATCATAAATATAGTCTGGAATTTGCAACACTCAAACAGTGTTTTCCAAATACTCATACTAGTATTTCACTATAACATTAATATTTTGCAAATGTCTACACTACACACAGCCTTTCTAATCACCACCATGCAGGCTGTTTTATAGTGATATAAAATTGTTACATTTATTCAAAGAACATAACAGAAGCCCACCAGACAGACTTATTTGTTAAAGTATAAATAGCTTCCTTCTTTCCTTCATCTTTATTAAATAACATGTTTACTTACCTAAAGCACTATTTAGTTTGCTACAACTCTTATATATTTTGGCTCAAACAAAACCCTAATTCTCTGCAGAGGATGCATAAAAATAAACAGGAAGAGGAAAAGACTAATTTTTATAGCACACCGAGAACCAACACTCATTATATTTCTAGAGTCAAAGTAAAGTTCAAATTTATTCAAAACAAATATAACTGTCGGGGAGAGTATATTCTGGGAAGCTAACTGCACAGAGAGCATTTCTGTTACTAATACATTACTAAAATCTCCTCTGTGTGGGTCTGGGAGACATTCGAAATGTTATTGGTTAAAGAGTCTTATCCTTAGTTTGACTCGCTGACCAAACCCCCGGAGAAACTTGCATGCTAAAATGGCAAACACGCGCACACACATGCAAACAAACAGATGCCGCTGGAGGCGGTGGTTGATGTACACCACTCTGTGATCGCAAGCCAAAGGGGTAGGATGGAGAAAACAGAGGGAGAAGGAAGCCCAGAGAGTCAGCAGGGCTGAAATTACAGCCCTGTCACACCAAATCAGCACCACTGTGTTTGTGTGTGTGTCCGTGTGTGTGTGTGTCCGTGTGTGTGTGTGTGCGCGCGCGCATTGTCCGTTATATGCATGCTAAAAAGGACGTGTTGTGTTTGGCCCTGCCTCAAGACATCAAGAGAAAATAAACAAACCATAGATGCATCAATACTGTACACACGCTGGTACGAAAGACTTTGCATGATGACGAACATGTGCACGCACGCACGCACGCTTGCGCGCACACACACACACACACACACACACACACACACACACACACACACACACACACACACACACACACACAGTTAACTCATTTAAAACATCCGCCCATTGTTTTCACTTGTTGGATAGTGTTAATGGGAAGCTAAGTTGGATTTCCTGGGGGATCCTGGAGTGTTCCTAGGCTAGAGGAGCTATAAAGTATAATTCAGTGAATTCTGGGTCTACATTCCCTCCAGTAGGTCTTCTTCCACTTGGATGTCCATGGAAGTCTTCAAAAGAGGCTTGAATAGCTCCTTCACAGGAGGAAGCTCTCGTCTGCGTTGGTTTAAATCTGGTTGATATTTGTTATTATGTTACTGTTATGTAACAGTTGGCTGATTGATTGATTTGAATTATCCCAGTCTCGTGCTGAGTATCTGCTCCCACACAGCCACAGCTACATGATGCCAGTACCTGCCTCGGCGAAACAGTCCTCATGTCACGTCAACAGCCGACCAGAAACGCTGACAAACATTCCGTGCGTGAACTTTGGTGTGAACCTGTACAGAGCTAACACACCACCTGGAATCCAAAATCTGTTGGATGATTTCAAACTCTAAAATGGCAGCCAGCCTCCAGAACAGCTGCAGTTTCACTGAAGTGTTAACACATCAGTGATGCACTAAACACTAATGGCTTGAGAAGGAATCCAAAAAGCAAAGAGATCACTGTGAAAGCATATTGTATTATAAAAAAAATCAAATAGTTATGATAATGTGAAAAAAATGCAGCTGAATCAAACTGTTAATGTTCTATAAAACCAAAGTGTATGCATGCTGCATATTTAAAGCTAATGTGTTTACGGAGCAGCATATGTGTGAGCAGGTGGTTGATGTCAAACATTAGCACCTCTTGAAACGTGTCCTCGTTTGAATTACAGAAAGGATTTTTATCTCATAATCTCTCTCTTTCTCCAAGTCACTCAACTTCCTCTGTGCTTCATGCCAAACTTGACTGTTTTGTGTAGGTGCTGCTTTATGAAATTCTGTGCAGAAAAGGATACCAACATCTGCTGTCCTACTTCCAGACCGGAATATTCACCTTGATGACCTTGCCTTAATGGCATCTGCTTTATCTCAACTTGGGGGTCAGAGTATGATAGCCTCTCCCAGGACAGAGATGGATTGCAAGATAGTTAAATGGCTCAGTCAGCTGACCGGTGAGTCAACGGAGCCGAGAAACAAAGACCACACACCAGGAATGAGGCTGTGCAACACCAAGGGAGGGGTGTCAGAGTGACTGCTCTCAAGGACAACCCGTCCCGACACCTTAGACCCAAACTCGAATTCCTCCAGCTGCCAGCCCCGAAAAGGTTCCTGTCAGAAGTGGGATTTGAACCCATGCCTCCAGGGGAGACTATGCCAGGCCATCCTGACACTTGTAACTGTCTTTTATTCTGTTTTTTTTTTTTTTTTTGCTCCTGCTCTTAATCATCATCCAGAGGATTCCTGCTTTGTCACAACTGCCTGTTTCATTCTTTATGGATATTTTACATTCCCTCTTTTCTATTTCTCGACTGTGTAACAAACCTCCCTACAAGATAAAATACAGTTGCACAAAAAGATTACAAAACCAACTACCGTGACCTCGAGCGCACCGGTGACGGGAACCATGAAGCCAAAAAAGAAAAAAAGCCTCAATGGGATTTCAAAATATAGGCTACTGTCTGTCACGTATGATCCGAGTGTATGTGTGTTCTGGCGTGTGTGTTTGTGTGTGTGTGTGTGTGTGTGTGTGTGGACAGTGATGAATGAGCTCTATATGAGAGCACCCTGCATCCGCCTCTCCACAAAGCAACCACAAATCACTTCAGGAAACATGTTTGTGAAGAGGGCCTCCCATGTCAGATGCTGTCTTGAGCGAGCGCCCGGCGTTGACGCGCCGGCGCCCCTTTCCCTTCTTGCATCAGCTGAGACCCGCGCGTCGGGCAGCCTTTGCCGATGATGTTTACGAGCACTAACGCGCTCTTTTCCCACTTCGCCCGGGGGCAATTTAACGCTCTCTTCAGTCTGAACACACCGCCTTTGGGTTCAAGCGTTTTGCTTGCGTTTGCAGCCGAAAGCATTCAGAACTTTCTGTTGAGGGTTGAAACCGGCGATAACGCAGCCTCACAGCGCGCTACGGCCACGCTCTGAAGCCCTGACAGGAGTTTGCCTGTTTTTACTGCTTTTCTCCTCAGGAGATTCACGCGCGTAATCTCAGCCACGCGGAGACGCGAGTTGAGCGGGAGCAGCAGGCAGGTATAGCATGGAACGGCCGCGGGAGCCCTTTAACGTGTGTGTCTGGGTGTGTATTCCTGGTAAATACAACCCCGACTGATCATCACCTCTGCTCTGCGGAGAAAGGGCAGCAGGGCCTGGCGCCGCTCGGCCCCCGCGGGAAACATTCCCGCTCCCGACCCTGGAAACTGGCGCGGGCGTGCTTCCTTTCATCTGCCCCTTTTTTCTCCCCTCTTCGTTGTCCTCCGCTGGCTCCGTCTCCCGCCCCCTCCCATCCCCTCTCTCTCCCCCTCTCTCCCCCCTCTCTCACCCCCCTCCCATCCCCTCTCTCCCCCCTCTCTCCCCCCTCTCTCACCCCCTCTCTCCCCCCTCTCTCACCCCTCCTCGGCGCCTCAGTAGCACCTGTAATTTGCGCTAATCAGATCCTAATAGGAAAAAGCTTGCAGATGTCAGCACTGGTTAATTAATTCTCTCTTCTCTCACTTCTGTTGTGCTGTTCTGTTCTCGCTCCCTGTCTCTCATGAAAAGACACAGAAACAGCCGTTATTTCATAGCGGGTAATAAAAGTATCCATCGGGGGATAATTATGCAGCCTGTGCGGCAGTGACAATTACAATGGCTACATAATAAAGATTTTCTAGATGAGCTAGATGAGCAGATTATATATAAATACATGCGTCATACATGAATAGAGGCTGATGACGGGTAAAGTCGTCTGTCTGCAGTCATCTGTGGGGAAACAGAACATCCTGACCTTAAAGTCAGGGTCCGATTTGCTGCCGCTGCCGCCGTGAAAACGCGCTCCTCCCCAAACCCCCGTCGGTGCTCCAGCATGGTTTACGCGTCAGACAGCGACACTGCGGGGCTCCCTGATGGTGTCTCTTGCACCTTCCCTACCCCCGCGCACTGGGCCGACCCGCGCAATAAAGCGCCGGAGTGCGTTATGGTAATTCGGGGCAAACCGAATTCTGACGCCCGCTGATGAATTTCTGATGACCAAACAAAGCCTTCACCGGGAATTCAACTTGATTTACAGGCTGTGATATGAATCCTTTATCATTTCACTTTTTAATGAGCCGGGAGCGAAAGCATGCTGAATTAAACATTTTTGCAAAGCAACAGAAAACTTACAGGCAACAATATGGGCAACAGTGAAAGCCGCCGGCAGGATAATCGGCTTTGGTTGGAAAACAGTGAATGTCACAGTCGGCTGCTCAGATCCGTCATACGGTTCAGTATGGAGATCTAGCCCGGTGTCCCCCCACCTGTTGGACTTTGTACACAGAGTTCATCCCCGAGGCATGTGGATGAGGCGTCCACCCGACTTGGCTCAATTCAAGCGAGGAATCAGTGACACTCCTCTGAACTCCCTGCGCACGTCGGACCCCCTCATCGTTACTGCCCGGGAAAGCCGGCGCTGGAAAAAGCGCGCGGTTGGCCCCGGCCCGCGGTCGCCGAGCCGGCATCACTATTTGATGAGAGCTCATCATTTATGAAGGGCCGTGCGCCGAGTCCACATTTTCGCGGGTCGCAGTCAGCGCTCTGCAGCGCCGGACCGAACCGAGCGACCGGGCAACGCGGTCGCGAGCACGGTCGGAGGCTGAATGTGTCCTCGTCTGCCGCGCGTTTGGCGGCCGTTACCGTTGCTGTCAGTCGCAGAGCCGCAGCTTGAGCAGCAGCTCACCATGCCGCTCTTTTCTGACTGACTGGGTCAAACTGGTGCACAGACAGAAAGGACATTAAAAAAAAAAAAAAAAAAAAAAAAAGGACATTTCTGCGCAGCCGTGCTATGCAGCCAGTCATTTCTGGACTGAATGCTAATGCTTGCTATGACTTGAAATGTTAATGAGATGGTGTGATGCTTTTGCTCTGACCCCTTCAATCCAGCCGTATAATTGCCCACAGAGGATTCTCTGCCAGTGGCGCGCGTCATGCTGCTCTTTTTTTTTTTTTTTTTTTTAAGTTTTCTCCTTCTGCCTCGCTAGTTTAATCAGATGATGCAAATTTCCATTCAGATTCGCTTTATTTTGGATTTTAAGACCCTTGGATCGAATCGCTTAAGTCAGAGGTCGTGACCCCGAGCAAAGGGAAACGAATGCGCTGTGAAACACGAGTAACGAGGGGCTCAGGACTGGTGTGAACTGGTGCTAAGGAGGCTGGTGAAACAGGAAGCTGGGTGTTGATGAGGAGGCGGGGCACTCGTAGCATGCATTTAACACAATCAGCTAGTAAGGCTGAAGAATGAGGTTTTTAAAGGTACTTTGAGTGTGCCTGATGCCTCATGTCAGCTTTATATGAGCTATCTGATCCATTCTATTCCATTAACCTCCGCTTATTCCTAATCTTGGACACAGAGGGTGCAGGTCACCGTCCCTCTGCAGTGCTATCAGGGAGATACAATCACCACCAACAATGTGACCATGCTGGTCCCGCCTCTCTCAGGTTCGCTCACTGTCATTGATAAATAGAAAAATAGCTCAGGTGGAATGATTTGAGGAGCTGAAGATCACTGAAATGCTGCTAAAGGCTTAGCCTTATCTCCACAGTGGATCCTTTAGAATGAAGCTGGTTGTAAAATGAATTTGGCCTCAGCGCTCACTGTGTTTCCGATCGCGTCGGGCTTCGGACTGCTCATGCCGCGGCCTCTCAGGACTGGCAGTCTAAAAACCATTTTCGGGTCCGCTGAGGCATGTGCGTGCTCCGTTTCCTCCGGAACAGAAGCTTGGCGGTCATTTATTGTGTGTGCAAGTGTGCGTTTCTGAAAACTGCTGCTAAGTCTAAGTGACAACTGTGTCCAGAATGTCAAGCAAAGTGTCGCAGGGACAAAACCTCAGGGTCAGTCAGCCATCTGCTGTTTCTCCTCATGTATATGCATGTGTGTATGTGGGTGTGTGTTTGTGTGTGTGTGTGTGTCTGTGTCTGTGTGTGTTTGTGTGTGGTAAGGTTATAACTGTACTTTGCATTTACTCCGTATAAATTTATGAGGTTATCAGTTATTAGACACTATGTGTGTGTGTGTATGTGTGTATGTGTGTGATAGATGTGTCTAAGTAAATAATACTGACAGTTTTATTCCTTTACTGTTACAGTGTAATCTGCTATTACAGCATAATGGCCAATAATTCTGAATGGGATAATGTGTGTGTGTATGTGTGTGTGTGTGTGTGTGTGTGTGTGCGTGTGTGTGCTCTCCTACTATACCATAAAGCTAAATCGGAAAAAATAGTTTAAAGTGCTTTGCAGTTCAAGCTCAGTCATTCACGCAAGTTACGAAAATAACGCTGATGTTTGTCAGGATACAGATCTCCACACTGAGTCTACACTCATCCTGGTTTATGGTAGTTCCCTGGGCTTGATGCATTATAGGACAGATTATTATTATTGGCTATGACATAATGGCTGGTAATTTGGCCTTTATTTGGATGAATATGATTTTCGCTGGTCTTCATGGACCCCCTCAACTCCCGCTGTTGAGCTTTTACAACAAGCTTCTATTAGATAAAGATGTAATCGTCTGTTTCCTCGCCGACCTTTTGTTTTCTCATCAGATTTAACGATCACACTGGCGAGAAAACCGAGATGGAAACGAGGGCAGAAGGAAAGCGTGCAAACGGAGACCGGGGCCTCCTTTATCTTTGAGAGTTCCCTCTGTGGCTCCATGTCTGCTTTTGTCTTCCTCGAGTACACAGAGCCGTCGATTCGGGGTCTTCAAACGGCCCGGCAACCGCTAAGATTAGCCGACTCAGAGGCCTCGTGCTCGTGTAAGACTGCACCAAAGAACAGGGAAGGAGGGGAAGGAGGGGGGGGGGCTGCCTACTGTCTGTTTGAGATGCTCCAGGAGATAACAGGGTCAGGGATGAAGGGATGCTCAGTTAGAGGACATGAGAGAAGAAAGGGAGGCGGGACATAAAAGAGGAGAGACAAACAAGGTTGACTCAACAGTGAGAGGTGCTCTGCAGTCGTCCACATGTGAGGACGGCGGGCGTGTGTTTGCATTCATCTGTGTCCCTGATGGCTGATTGTCAGCACTGGAGTAAAGACGGGGACCTTCAGCAAAGAGAGGGGGACCTTCAGCAAAGAGAGGGGGACCTTCAGCACGACTTTCTATTTAGTGCAAGTTTATTTTTGGATTTCTCTGTGCAGTACCCCCCCACACACCACCCCACAGCCCCTGCACACCCCACCCTCACACGTGTGTGTTATTTTTAACTGCACGCGAGTTCCATTCTCAAGTAAGATGATACTGTCAAATACAGGTAACAAACCCCACAATGGCAGTGTGTGTGTGTGTGTGTGTGTGTGTGTGTTTTTGTGTGTCTCAAATGGACTTACAAAAGCGAGCGACCGCAGACACGTTCCAATGTGTTCTGTCCGCATGCAGCCACGGCAGCCTCCCGTAGGTGGACAAGAATGTCTCCCAATGCGGCACTGTGGTTTCCTCCAAGCTGTGGGGGCAAAACACGAGTCATATTTTAAAACGGTGATAAAACACAACTTCCAACACTCCCTGCTCTTAAGAGGAGAGGTTGTTTTTCGTCTGCGGTGAGACGTCATTTGAGAAATGGTCAGGTAATAAATGTCCCGAACCTTTTAAAATAGCAGGAGGCTAATTTGTGTATTTGCTAATGCCCCAGCCCTAAAGTTCTACAGCGGGGACCAAAATGATTAGAACATCTGGCATGTTTAAGAGGTTTTGATTGTTGTCCTTAAAAATGAAAGGTTCTGCTCTGGGAGGAGTCTGGTGGAACATTCAGAATTGATGGACTGGGCCCTTCAAAGTCCAGACCTCGTCCACATCCAGCAAATTTGGGGCAGGTTGGAGAATAGACCCGGCAGATCTAGAGTCCAATTAAAGGATTATTTTTTTCCCCCCAACTACTGAATTACAGATGGGAATATCTCAGGTTGTGATCTCAGATTTGACTTCCATCTAATTTTCGATGTGGAAGAGAGCAGAAAGCCTACGCGCACGTCGAGCTGTGAGAGCTCTCAGAGGAGCGCTTTGACACCACAGGGTCATCTCCAGAGAAGGGCGAGGTCAGGCCCTGTCGGTTCTGACAGATGTCCATCACTCCCCTGAATCTGTCATGCTTTGTGCTCTCTGATGTTTATCTGTGTTGAGTCGTTGTTTTGCAGCATGTTGGGTTATTTCAGGGTGTTTCCAGCTCCGTCTGCTGTCCTGATCCCTCCGCCTACAGTCACTCCTGCTACAGCCTCAGCATAGCAGCGCTAATGGGACTAGTAATAACATAGTTGTAACACGACGGTAGAAATTGGCCCACAAGTGCAGATAAACTCAAAAACAAAGTATTAGAACAACTTCACTTAAACATCCCAAGAGTGACCTACTTCTCAGTAACTATGCAGAGGAAAGAGCAGGATCAGCAGCAGGTATAAATATATAAACAGCTGCAGGATGGCCTGTGTGGATAGAGCAGACATTTCCCTAAAAATATAATTGTCAGGAATATAGAGAGATATAGAACTGGGGACAGTGTTATTGTTTGAGACTCTACAAGTAAAACGCGATAATAAAAACAAATGTTTGACATTCATATTTTACATAATGTCCAAAAAAGGTGCATATTTCTTGTCTTTTGGTATTCATTTCTATACGGTCAAGTTTACAGACGAGTTAAAGATCCACGCTTTTAAGAATGCACTCATTTGGCATTTCACGTCACGACAGCATGACGCTGAGGAGAACTTTTGTTCCCCAAATGAAAAAAACAAAGCTAACCTGTGGGGCCATTTCCAGAGGGGTGCATTTCGACGGTCACAGTTCATTAGGATTAAAGAAAATAGGCCTGGCTCCAAAAATGAATCATCGAAGATTGTTTCGGAAAATGCCATCTCTCCCCAGAACGATATTGAGCATAATTTAGAGTAATTTGTATGATAAATCTGAGCGTTTTTTTCACCTAATGTCTGTTGTCAAGGCTTCCTGGGTGCGGGTTGTAGAGAGGACAGGGTGACAGTATGGACATATATCAGGTGCTGCAGAAGAAGAAGCTCAACCTTCTTCTTCTTCCCCACCACCTTGTGCAGGGGTCCAATACAGCTAAGCAGCTTTTATTAAAATTGAGCACATTTACTGACACACACATGACAGCATGTGCATCAACTGGCTGTTGTCTGTTTTCAAAGTGTGATCCAGGCAGTAAAAATCATCTGATGTCCTTTGCTGGCCACTGTCACAGAAGCAGCTGCTGTTGACGTTCAAATGTACACTTGTTGTATATGTGGTAGGTCTCTGCGTGAATGGAAATGTGACATACAGCATGTTTGGACTTAGATTTTTCTACATTCCTGGAAGTTCCTGGAAATGTTGATGGAAAAGCACACTTTCATGCCAGGAATTTATGTACCTGGGTAAAATGAGTCGAGAAGTCCAGGGGAAATGAATAGCTAATGAATAGCTAATACTACTATGGATAATAGTTGTTTTTTTCAGGGAAAGTTTGGGGTGGAGCAAAAGTGATTTCCACAGGAGGAAACGTGTTTTTCAAAAGAGTCAATTACAAAAAAAATTGTATGATGTAAAAAGGACTTTTGAAGGTATTTAGTTCACTGTGTGTATGTGTGTGTGTGTGTGTGTGTGTGTGTGTGTGTGTGTGTCAGACATGGAAGTAGACAGATTCCGACAGTTTGTAATACCAGACATTTTATCACCTTCCCCTGTCTTTCGTTGGTACACTGACAGCGCAATTTGACTGCTCTGCCTCCTGGGAGTCTGTGTGTGTTTAAGACTTAAAGTGTGCCTCTAAAGCTGCTGATTGATTGTTTGTGTGAACATCGGCTCTGGCTCGTCTACCGGCTCTGATTGCGAGTTTGCATCCTTCTCCTCTGGACAAAGGACGCGCAGCCCCTCAGGCTTTGAATACCTAATGCATACTGTTTCAAATGTAACCTGGAATGTCAGCAAGTGCGGCGGATTGACAGCAGGACTGACAGAAGAAGACAATCAGCATGACAGATGGCAGGAGAATCGAAGTAGGGGGGAAGGGGAGGAGGGGGACTGAGAGACGCAAAGCCTTTTCAGATCTAAAAGAAAGTTTGTTCATTACCCTTTGGAATGTGAGCTGTGATCTTACTGCTGAATATGCCTTCGGAAAGCAAGAGCATTAATGACCTGCACGGCCCGAGGACCTGCTGTGCAGCTCTACCTCAGACTCCAGCAGCGTCCAAGGTGTCTGCCCTGGGCTCTGGAGCCAATGTGGGCCTACTGAAAAAGCACGTGCAACGAATAGAGGTGAGAATTCCTGATTTACTTCAGCAGAGTGCGTCCAGAAAGATACACAGGATAATAAGGAAATGACTGCTCGTTAATGTAAATTAGCGATTAACTGATTGCAATGAGTGAGGAGTAAAGGAGCTATGCGAAAGGTTCATAGCTGCAGCTCAGTGGTAACTGGCAACCCGGATGCTGAAACACTACTGACTTCTTGATTGGTAGATAAATGGAGACTGGAACGACAAACCAATACACAGACTGTCATCATTTAAGGGCTGAGGTCCACAATGTCTCAATTTGTCTGAAACGTTTTTTTACTCTGTGAAAACGAGATTGAAGGTGTGTTTTCATGGATAATTCATGAATACAGTAAATGTTTGGAGTCTTGTCATTTGCTAATATTTGGCATCATACTTCAGTTTAACATGCTAAATATATATAAAATACTGTAGTATGTGTTATGTATTCTGTATTTTTATACATCCAACTTGTCTTCCAAATCTTGTTGCTCTTTGCCTCCTTCAGCGTTTGTTAATATCAGACCACCTCTTAAATTCAGGTTCTCTTGACTATATCATCCTTGTTTACCTCCACTCCCCCCACATTCTCTCCCCCTGGCATCATTTCCACGGTTTCTCTCCTCGTTTTTCAGCCTCGTATCTTTTCATCTCTGTTGTTCCCAGCTCATTGCCCGTCCCCCTGTTCCCCCCTCCCCTGTGACACACTGCTGCTCAACCCATGGTTCTGTTCAAAGTTTATAAAAGTTGAACAGTTTGGTCAAGTCGTGCACGCACATGCACACATGTGCCCGCACACACGCACACGCACACGCACACGCACACACACACACACACACACACACACACACACACACACACACGGGGCTCTGCTGTGTTCTGCTTTACTTACCTAAAAACAACAGCTGTAGCCAGAGGCAAGAAGCTGAGCCTCGTGTTATTATGGTTGGATGAAGGGAAAACAGGAAAGTAGATGAAAAAAAAGATATGATTTTTTTTCTTTTTGTCCACAGATTGGGCAGAAATGAGGGGGACTCCAAATCATATCTTCTTTATTGTTCCTTTCGTAATGATGAGAGCAGGGGGGGCGATAAGAGAGGAAGAAAATGGTGAAAGGGAGCAAGAGAGGAAGAGGATGCTGCGCACTCCACCCAACACCTTCATCTCTCACCCTCTGTTTTCTCCTCCTCCGCCTCCTCCTCTTCTTATTCTGGCCCATTGTTGATGAGATGACATGTGACACTGCCACTGGGGCTGCTGGTTTCTTCAGCCGTCTGCAGAAACACACACACACACACACACACACACACACACACACTGGATGTGTTGGACATCTACCTCTCTGCCTTCATGCTTGTTGATGCCCCAACTTGGCTAAGCGAGCTACTAAATCTAAGGCTCCTACCTGATCCCTGGACCCCAGCCTGCCTGTCTGTTCATCCATTTGTCTACTGTCTCCCTCATCTCACTTGAACTCTGAGTTCTCTCCTTCTTTAAATGAGTCTTGGAGAGGCCATAATTGGACCTCGGGGACTTTAACAACAATTGAGAAATCTTCAACATGCAGTTGTTAACAAACTCCACAGGTTTACAGCCAGCCATGGCTACACCAAGCTCAAACACATCTTTACACTGTCATCTGTTACTGAGAAACCCTCATACATGCTTTCAAAAGCCCTCACCTGGAAATGCTGCAATGGTTTTCAGTAAAGCCCAGACAGGCTCCAGTAGATCCAGGACTCGGCTGCTGGAGTTTTCACCTGCACAAAACTACAGCAGCGCCCCAACCGCCCCTTCCCCACCGCCCATCCTCCTTCCTTCACTTGCTGTCAAGTCCCCCTTATGAAACCCCCCTTGCTGCCCTGATGTCTGGAGACAGAGCTTTCCGTGTCGCAGCCGAGCCCTCCAGAACGTTCTGTCTGCAGACATCTGCACCGCTTCAGCATTGTTTAGGAGACGCTCAAACGCCATCTGCTTTCCTCAACCTTTGCTGACTTTGCTCACTTCTGTTACCTGCCCGCTCGACCCCGCGCAAGTTTTCTCGGCTTACTTATACGTGAAAACCAAATACTCACAAATATATATTCAAATAAAAACTAATAAACTTATATAAAAGTAGAAATATATAAAAGTCAGAAAAAAGTTTTTTCTTTTTTACCTGTATGAAACAAAATCTGATTCTTTGGAAAGTATCCTGTCATTCAATTCTCTCATGTATGCCTGCTCATCATTTCCTGTTGTCACTGCAGATCTCAGCTGTTCTTTATCAGCAGCTCCCATCGATGCAATAACGACATACGCTCAGTTAGCCTGAAATCTAATTTCAAATCCAGACAGATGGCATCCTGCATTAAACCGAATCTTATTCCTCATGTCCAAAATCTGACAATGTGTGTTTGGAAATGACAAAAAAGGAGAAATCACTCTGTTTTCCAGAGCACAACACACGCGCAGACCCAGTGTTAGCCTCTGGTCTTCTGATTAGCATGCCACGGACTCTGGACTCTAGCCCTTTACCAGTATCCCTACAGGGAGATGTGAGACTCACAGCAGTGTGTAATGAGATCCAAATATTTTATGTATCTAACAGACTATATCAGCTGTTACAATGCAATAATCCTGTTTGAACAGGTCGATCAGATAACGCCACCGCTCTGAAACCAAGAGTTTGTTTCCATTGAAATAGCCATACACACAGGTAGACACACCCAGAAGCATGAATGTCTTAAAATGGACAAGATGATTATGCATGACCTCTCCAAATACCAGCAAAATGCCAACAAGGAGCACGGAGTAGTCTAGCCAGCACAAATGGACTCAGTACAGTTGGGGGCACCAGCACCGGAGCGCACAGCCGACTCTACAAGCTTTTGTGTATCTACGGCGTGTTGATTTATTTATAAAATGATGAGAATCTCTGGTAACTGTTGTCTTTAGATGCAAAAGTTCTCCTTCACAATAGACACAGCACAAATGCACATGCATGTTGGGAAATGAATGGAAGTCAAGGTTAAAGCCCCTCAAGGATAATGACTATTATTTTCCATTTCACTGACAGGAGAAAAGATGGTAAATAATGAACATGCACAATCTTCCCACAATCACCAGACTATCACTGCTTTTAGCCCTTTGCCTCCTGTCTAATCTTTGCATTTTAATCACAGTGAGCCGAGTCGGCATCTGACACTGTCACTGAACCCTAATGTCTCTCGCCCGCAAACACACGCACACACACACACACACACACACACACACACACACACACACACACACACACACACACACACACACGGACATGCTTTATGTAACTCAAATTTATGCCTCGGAGGGCTACCCGGCGTCTTACTAGCTCGTTTTTCCTCTTCCATGTGTTTGTAGGGCGAGCAGTGTTTGCGTATGAGGCTGTCAGGCTGTGCGTACGAGGAGGTGCGGTGGTGGACGCTAAGCCGAGCTGGCATTATTCCGTGTTAGCGTTCCTCTGATGCAGTGATCCAGGTGCCTTGTGCATTTTCTTACCTCTTACTGTGTAGGTGTGATTTACCCCAATGTTCAACTCTATGTCACAACATGATTGTTTTGATTTTTCCATTTGTTTAGAAAGAAGTGTGAGAAGTTGAAACTAAAGTAAAGTCACAACATGGCCCTGAGATGTCACCAGACAATCAGGAATCATGTTAATATCATATACTTCTCTCACCGACAACAGTAGACCAGACTATTGTCATTTCAAAATTGTTGGCCTGTAAATAATGTTTGTTTACATTTTGTTTTCGGGTTTGTGGCCCCGTCCTCCCCCTATCTACCAGTCATGAGTCAGTAGTGGTTCAACATCCTGGTTGCCAGTTACCATTAAGCTGCAGCTACTGACATTCGGGATCACAAATATCTGACATTACTAAAAGGCCTCATTATGATCCCTGAATACATCTTGTCAAAGTCAGAAACAAAACAATGATGTGTAGAGGAGATGCCTTTGAAAGATGAATATTTGGCTAACTTGAATCTAATTAAGTGGCCACAGACGTTTAAAATATCCCCTACAGCTGAATAACAAGCATGTTCCTTCATAGTGCACTAGCACGTATGCAGGTGGGTCATTGGATTGAATTGGTAATACATTGTATGAGAATTAAAATTGGTGGTTGTAACTGGTAACCTCTACTCTGGGGAGAGGGGGAGGGTTACCACGCTTTACAGTATTTGGAATGTGGTTGCTTTCCGAATTTGGGCAACAAATCTACATATGGTTCCTTGAAATGAGGCTTGTGAAAGCCTGGGTGAGACGTGCCTGAACGCAAAGATTTTTAATATTTAGTTAAGTGGAGCCGAGCCCTTGTAAAGCCACAAGTGACCTGCCTCATCTCACTGCTTCTGCATTTGTCCCAGGATGCACTGGTCCCTGTGGGCAACCACTGATCTCACCCAGCTCACAGAACCGACGTCAGAGCAGCTGGGCAGAGTCTGTGATGAGAGGTCTGATTTCACTCGTTTTTTTTTTTTTTTCGGCCAGAAATGAGTGGCTCTCTGTGGTCATTTATTACTTATACTTGAGTAAAATACACCAGAGGCCCAGATTGCGCTCTCATCTTCACCTCAGGGTCACCACAGTGGTGCGGCTCTCAGGCAGTTCTGGTTCATGGTGAAAGAGTTCTGGTGGCCTCTCTGCTGTAACCGCTAAAGACTGCTCATGTAGACATGTGGTCAAAGCAGAAATTTCCTGCCAAATACAAAACACAGTCCCTGGGAAAAGGGTGCGTTTGATTTATCATCCTGTAAGGTCTGATTATGAGCACCGACTTTACTCCAAGCACAATTGGTTGATGCCACATTTTCACACTGACAATTGAGTTTCTTGCAACATTTCATAAAAAATAAAATAAAATAAAACAGGGAAAAGGCGAATTATAAATGTTACAGACAAAAGTAGTTGTGACAGTGTTGAACAGCTTGGGGCAAATCTGAGCAGAAACAGTCAATTTCCTGCGGATGCAAACCAACTAATAAACCCCTGGTATGGCCTTCAGTGCTCATTGATCCATTGCACACATTATACATTAGTGCAGAGAGTCAATATAATTGATTGGTGATGAAGAGTAAAAACATGACTGCGGGAATGTGGGGGTGTCATTTAGGAACACAAACTGTCCAAAGTGAAGGTGAAACTCGTGGAATGACGAAGAGCGATCAGTTGGCCCAGGAGGACAGGACTGTGACCAGGGGCCGTCTCCCAGCTGTGCTCTATATGTAGAGCCCATTCCCCGAGCAACTAAACCTGGCTATAAATAATAAAGAGTGTTCTCATTTCTCTCCAGGTTGCTCCTGAGCTCCGTGTTTCGCTCCGCGGAATCTCAACTTCATTAAAGACACGCGGCGCGTTTTCATCTTTGAGTTATATCTAATGATGCCATTTCTGATTGTCGCACAACCAGGCGCCGCTTCAGGGAGACCGGAGCGACATGAGACAGAGGAAGGAACACCTGACTCAAATAATATCAGGTGCACTCGAATTACCGTGCATACGCTCCCATGCACAGGCACATATATGTTAACAAGTTAGAACACAATGATACACACAATAACTTATCGCACGCTGCGTCCTTGATGCAGGCCCAAAGAGCTATTTTGAGTGTCCCACTTAGGCAGTGAGGCAGCTAAAATCCATACATCCTTCTGCGGCAGTGAGGTGCACGTTCACTAATTTTACAAACGCACGCACGTCCCACGCCTGCGGAGATATCACACGATCAGAGTGTGTACTTTCTGCCTCCTTCTCCTTCTCCCTTCTATGGATGAGTGGATTGCGCTATCAAAGGATGGGGTGATAAATGAGCATAACCCAGTTAAGCTGAGGTGACCTTGAGCAGAAATCATCT